>JAZDUA010000567.1:0-447500 GCA_038098605.1 Gryllus longicercus | reverse complement strand
GTATTCTGAAACCTAATGATCTGGAGGAAATTGTCGGAATTTGGCTAGGCCAGTGTTACATTATTACTTTAAAGGAGACATAAAGTGCATAAATAAACCGACAATTTTATTTACGAACGTGCATGCGTCCAACCAAACTGCAAAGAAGGGAACGGACGGTGGGAACTAGTACTTTTGTGTCATGGTTATAGTTTCATATCTCGAGAAAAGAATGGGATCACCTCTTGAGACCATACTGTTAAATTCAAAGAAAATACCATGTATCCTAAATGAGTATAATCATCAAAATCATTCACTTCCAAACTCCCCAGAAAAGTCGAGTACCAGTCTTCTGATATCTCGTCCCTAACATTCCGTCTGGAGAATGACACTAGAAGGGGGAAAAGGAAATAATATTTAAAAGAATAGTAAAAAATATGAATTCAAAAATAGTATAAATATACTGGTTACGTTGAGTATTAATAATTGACACATCGAACAATTTTACAATATTTGCAAATCTTTATAGAAACGTAAATAAAAGTACTAAAATAGTTGTTATGATGTTTGATCTTAAATATTTATCTTTAAACATAAAAAGGAACTATTTTATCGTCAGAGACAGCGGGTTGGGGGGGGGGGGTCAGTGGAGAGTCAAGGACTCGCTTCTGATGTACTTTATTCGGGGTGGGTTAATAAGCGTACATTTCTGCCCGCGCTTCAGTCGGAAGTTGTCACCGAGCGGCTCAAGCGCGACTTCAGTCAAGGACACAGCTCTGAGGGAACTTCCGCCAGTCCCGAACATCTGGTCTCCATTCAACCACGCTCGAACAAGAAAATACACACGTTCCAGACCCTTTAAAAGAGTCGTAATTTTTGCTTTATTTTACATGTCCGCCCACTCATTTTAAATTTGCCCATGCATAAGCAATTTTTCGTCAATAATTACAATACGAGAGAGAGAAAAGAATCACTGAAATTATATAAATAAATCAAGATACACTCAATGCAAAAAGTGTTTTATTCTCGACCTATCAGAAATTACAGAAAATAACATAAAATTTCAACATGCAATATCAATAAACCCTTTAAATGCCGGCTTTAATACTTCCGGAGATGATAGAGCTTGGATAATACTGAATTTTTCTTTTTTCATACGCAGTAAAATTGTTTATTATTTCCTCGTAGTTATACTGTATATAGTTCCACGTATAGAAGCCAGAATGTAAACTTCCACGACAGCCTAGCGGGAAAGTTTCCGAGAAGTGCGCACGTCTCCCTACTGCCTCCCTGCCTCAAAAGTACACAAACTTACCCTCAAGTAATAATTTTATTTTGTCTCGAAACTTAACAAGCTAAAATTTGGTAGTACTTTTACCTTTTTCATAAATAACACAGGTTTTATCAACAGGATTATTTAATTGGTGCCAATTTTGAAGTCACACATTAATTAATAACCCAGCTAATGCTGAAATACTAGTAGCGAAAACTCAGCCCTTTGAAAAAAGTTTTTTTAAAGTGCAAATTACTCAGTAAGTATTTATAAATTTATTTATTAATAATATAAATTTATGGCATCTCCAAAAAAGTTATGTTAACATAATTTCTTCAATCCGAAAAATTTTGTATAAAATTGAAGATAATACAAATAATATTAAAAATAAACACAAATATAACTCGTCCTCTTTACGTTTTATAATAAAATATTATTTCTGTCTTTTTCCTTCAATTTATTGTTACATAGCACTGTACACTTTTCTGGCGACCCATGCTATAAAGAGGGGATACCCGAAAGAACTAAACCTAAAAAGTGTAATAAAAAATTGAAAAAGATCTCATTTTGTGGAATACTGTTTAAGAAACATAATTTGGGACCGTCCTATCGTTCATTTCCACACATATCTCCGCCTGTCCCTCATCATCCCTCTCTCTACCTGCCCCCCTCTCAAAAAATCTCGTGGCCCTACAGAACTCACCTGTTCCCACAAAACGTGTGACCCGAAGGTGCAAAAAAAAACCTGGTCTTAAGGACCTAGAGCGAATCGTATGTATATTGCAATAATCTGTTTCATGTTATCCTCTGCAAATCTTCAATTTTTCAATATTCAATCTGCATCTTCAATTTTTTTGTCTTAAATCTGTTGGATGCAGGACTGACCACTAATTCCAGCGGTAGCACTCTTACCAGGATTCATGTCGATGGTTTCTTATAAATTGTCTATTACCATCATCTACCCTTAATAAAAATGTGTTTAATTACGTGGCATTTTAACCCGTTTAATGCAGTATAAATCATTTCTGAAATATAAAGCCTCCCCCTAAAACTTGTACTTTCGCCCCCGTGCCTGGCGAATTCTGTCCTGAGCGACGGCGGCGGCGGCCATCTGAATGTCACGGAGCGCGTTTCGCAAGCGGCGAGTGACGCAAGCGGGTGATGGCACCCGCACGGGCTTTATGGCGGCCTCTGGAGGCCGTCCACCACCGCCCCCGCCCCCGCCCCCGCCCCCACGCCTCCTCGCTGCCACCGTGGAAAGTAAATACAGAAAGGCCGGAGGGCGACACGGAGGTGAGGAGACGCGCTTTCCCTCCCACCAATCAACAATGGAACAGAAATCGTGTCTTGTCATTTATCGAAAGCAAAGAAGAAACATGGGACGCCAATTAAGGATCAATTACTTTTCGAACAAAAAAGCCAAAGAAATAAAAATAACCAGAAACACTGTCCACGAAGAAAACATTTTGCGGATGCATTTCAGATATTAACATGTTTGGACTCGTCACTTATGAAATCCTTGAAAGACGTGTGTTTCGTGTTAGTCAAAACCTAATATCAAGAGCATAATAAAGATGTATTTGTGTTTGCGATTCATCATCTCGTGATACTCTTAATTTAAGAAAGCAACGAATCAACGAACACACATTTCATAAAAATCCAGATAGAAGGGAAATTACTAAAAAGTATTACAATTTATAAAAATATTAAATATTAAAATAATAAAAACATATTATTATTATTTTATAAGTAAGCACCTCACAGGTACGTGCTTTCAAAATGAACCCTTGCAACACAGCAAATGCATATTCATTTTTTTCTCAGAAAAGATTTAGGAAGAATGTTAGATGCAATAATAATAGGATAACAAACTTCCAACTTCTCAACAAGGCAGATGACTTAACCAACACCTACTCTATAAACTGAAATCCATTCATTCCCTAACATAAGAAAATTATCGTGAGTTTCTTATGAAAATGTAAACAAAACGTGACACATCCACATTGGCTCCCACTCTTGTTTCTAAAAGTGCACACTACTTAACATAAAATACCAGGAACATCAGTCAAATATTAGTCTTTCAGCAACTTTATGTTCAGGATCCAAACCAACTTCACATGGAGTAGCTGCAGCGCAGGGATTTGGGATCATACTCTCTTGTCTGTCAACTTACAAATATCTCAAGAGCGTTTTCAAGGAAAAAAGAACATTTTAAACCCACAGTGAAATTGAAAAATCAATTCATTAACCCGATAAACCTTTCGATTACTATTCACCTCGCCTTCACTTTCTCATCGGCGGACCACGCAACCCTGACAGGTACCGTGGCGCGGGTTATGTAGCCCCAAGGTTGAACTACCCAGTCACGTTTCTGCTGTCCCCAAAACGACGCAGTACCAAGTGCATGAGGTCCACGCAGTCATTTAAATATTTCGCTGCATGCGTGGTTGCATTTCGCGCTCCATCCCACAGTCGAGGCACGCCAGGTGACGGGACGACTGTCGCTTCACCTCTGACCTACGGGAGAAGAGGCATTTTCACATTCCCAGAGGACACGGCTTTTAGTGGAAGGCCTCGGAATCGCTCTTACTGGCTGTGTTCGGCTTTACTACACCACTAAGGACACCCTTTAATCACCACACACAAACAGTAAACAATCTTTCCTGACGATGGGTAACAATGCAAAATAATTCGCAAAAGTCAATCCACGAATAGAGAGCAAAGAAGTCTCAAGAATACATGGTTTAACCAAGATTAATTAGTTGTATTAAAATACATTTCACTCTAATCGGATGTACTCACACCGGAAATGCAGATTTTATATTAAATCATAATTATAAATGTTTATATACTGAAAATAAATTAATGTTTATGTTTAAAACGTATAGTTCGTTATTTAATTATAGAGAAGACTCTCTTAAAACATTGATTCAACATTTCTCGTTCTCCTTCATCACTCTCTAACACACAAAAAAGGTAACCGCCAATTGTTTGAAATAGTATTATGAAAATATTCCCAGAAAAAAATTAAATGCTTTTTCCAAACCTGAGGTTGAACACAATAAAAGTAAGCGTTTTAATTATAATCAAGAATATGACAAATATTTTTTTTTAAGACTGACTGGAAAGTATTTGGAAACTGACTGGAAAACAATGAGAGAGGCCATAAGAGATTCTTTTTTTGGAGGAGCAAAAAATCTATACTTCCGGAGAAGAGTTTGCACTCTTTTTTTAATAAAACGAAGGGGAATTACAGAAAAATGAGCATGCGCTCAGTTATGTCTCATCATGGATCGTGAAGATCAATTTAAAAAAGGAAGTTTAGTTTTCCGCGCGAGCCCTAAGGCCGAAAGGTGGAGGAACGAGAGGGCCCTTCCGGCAGCCACGTAGGGTGCATGGGCCTGGCGGGGAGGGCGCGCGAGGCTACTCACTTGCCGAAGGCGGAGAGGGCAGCGCAGGTCGGCAACGCACAGTCCTCCGGGGCCGCTGGCTGGGAGCTCACTGCACTGGCGTGGCCGTCGAGGTGCGGCGGCGGAGGCGGCGGCGGGGGCGGCGGCCCGGGCTGGTGGCGGCGTGGCAGGGGAACGGCTGCGCACAGTGGGCCCAAAGTGGAATGTGCTCGCAACTCTAGTGAGGACGTTCTGGGCAGGCGGAAGAGCAGTCCTTATGGCCGAAGCCTCGCTATTAATAATTATTTATTATTATTATTATTATTATTATTATTATTATTACTATTATTAATACTATTATTATTCACAATTTTTGGGAAAACGAGGGACGAATCGACTAATTAACGGACTGAAATGAAGACCATCTTTGCTTACGCAGCATATTCAGAATTAATGTTAAGAAAACTCTTGGAATAGTTTTATTGGCTAGTTTCCTTGATGTGAATCTTCTGGCGCAAATTGTAAATGAGACACCTATCCATGTATGTATTAATTCTGCCACTGGCAACCACAAATATTAGCACTTTCCTAGCATGGCACATGGAGCTCGCAGCGGTGCCAAGGCCCCCTGCTGGTGGCAGTGGCCCGCTTCGTGTCGTCCCACGAGCTTCTCGGCGCAACTAGCGCCGGGAAAGGTAACACTGGTCAACATGAGATTTGGTCTCACGAGTATCAATAGACGTAATTAATACAGTTTTTATCTACTTTTCAAATACGTATTAGGAGTTTCTCCATCACCCACAGAGTGTTTTGATTGTTATATTAATGTTTTTAAATTATTGGTAAACACTTTTTCATTCATTTGTCCAATGTGAAGTAAAATCTCCTACAGCATTGTAAGTATAATGGAACCGAACGAGTTATCTCAAATGGGAGTGTTGCTACTGTTGTGCAGGTTCAGAGATGTTCTATTCTTTTCCTTTCAGAAAGTGCGCTCCTACATTTTTGCTCAATCCCGCACTAATCTGACGTACTGAATACTGTGCCCTGATGCGTTGTGGCTCGGTCGCAAATTTCTTCATCAACCGTGTCAAACGCGTAGGCCTGGGACGAATCAGCCTGTACGTTCCGTTTTCGCAATCTTCGTTGGAGCAGAAGGCGATACACGCGTCTTTTCCTTCTTTTCACACGAATCTATAAATAGAAATAATCATGCGGGAAAAGACCGAACGTAGTACAAAAGACCGAACGTACAAAACTTCGCTCTGATCTTGCGGGATATTTTGGGGAAGGCTTGGCCCCCTCGCTTACCTACCCAGAAAAATTTCCCCTTCTTCCAATGTTTTTCACTAGGTCTACTCAGGGTACCTACGTAGATATGAGGGCGTTGAAGCACCACTCTTAACATAGCGACATTTGGCACGCAAAGGTACGTGTCGTAATAAAAAGTTACAACGTCTTACCTGATGCCTAATGTATCCCTTCCCAAACAGCGTCGGGAATCGCCCTACATAAAGAGTGTACGTTGTTGGAGTCTTTAAGTTCACAAATGTAAAATGTTAGTCGATAAACAGGAACGGTTAGCGCTAATAACCAGATTGTCCTATGTGATGCAGTTTCAATTAATTCTTTCCAACATACACACATCTGCCCAGAATGAACCAAACATATAAGGACAGCATATATATATATATATATATATATATATATATATATATATATATATATATATATATATAGAGAGAGAGAGAGAGAGAGAGAGAGAGAGGCAGCTAAAAAATTCGCGAAAAGGTTGTTGAGATTATATTTTGGCCTTGTGTTATGTATCAGCTGAGGTGGCTCAGGGCATCAACTAATGTCCCCGCAATGCCTCTCACAGGGAGGTTGTAGGGTTCGACTCCCGACGGTGGCAGCCCTTTCAGCAGCGAGAGACTTCGATCGAATCCAGCCGCTGTCAGTGGGAAAATTCGAACGACCAGTTGCTCTGATCGGTAATGTTCTTCGCGAGCATTCCTTCCTCTCCATTCTCCTTACTTCCTCACACGTGCACCCGCACACACAACATTAGTGTGTACGTCAAGAAACCAGTCGGGCGCCTAAAGTTTGTCCCTGCTGGACGGTGCCCCCGCGGTGGGAGATACCTGAATGGAAACAACCCGCAAGCCGACACTAGATCTCGTCATCCAACTCTAGGGCTGAAGGAAGAAGCGATAAAATGACGAATGAAATGACCGTCTGACTTGAATGCTCTTGGGAAAGTTGCCTAATTCAACTTTCTTGATTTGGATTCCTTGACTTGAACATTTCAAAGAGTAGAGAAATAATAAATTGGAAACCTAAATATGGATTGAGTCCTTGGAAGGGATAAATTAATGCTTCTTAAGAAGGAAACGTCAGTAGTACGATGTAATAACTGCACGTTGCTCGGTTATTTATTTATCACAATCGTCTATTAGACAGGGAAGGGAACGAATTCTATCTTTAGTGTGAAATGAAAGTAATACAAGTCCCTCTCCACTCTGTCCAAACCCACCCCGTTCCGACTCGCTGCACCCGCCCCACTCCGTCCTGATCAGCTCTCCCATGCTTTCTCAACCCCTCCTCGTCCTGCCTGCTCTCCCCCGCCGTTCCGCACCTGCCTCCTCCCGTCCATGCTCGCCCAGCGCTTTTCTGTTCCCGATCCGCGTTCTGCGTTCGCCTGGACCCATCTAGCCGCCCCTCAGCCCCTGTCCGCACCCTTGCAATGCAATTACATAACACGTAAGTGCAGTGCGGGTTGCATTAACGCAAATTTTGTAAATAACTTGGTGAAATCTGTCTTATGGCAGGCGCGAATCCAAGGGGGGAGGGGGACCCCCCCCCCCCCAAATTTATCAGAAACTATTAATTTTAACTTGTCACGAAACTTTCAAGCAAAAATATTTTCGCATTGTCATTAAATCGAATGAAATCGAATCGCAGTGTGAGCTGAGTGTATCCTGCGACGTTTTACAAAATTTGTAAAATACATATTTGACGAAAGCATTTTGAATTTCCCCTCCCAAAATTCGTCTCTAGATCCGCCCCTGCTTACGATCACTAATAATTTCGGAGAATAATAGCTATTAGTACAGGCTTAATGGAGGCATAAAAATATGGGAAAGGAATCTAAGTCTCATGATATTTGCAACGTTTGATGTGCTTGAAGTACGAAGTAATGTTATTACGTTTTTATTTTTACCTAAGCTGCAAAATAACGAACAGTTTCCTGCACGTGCACACTTGCACGTTCAACAACTCGTATACAAAATCATACTATTATCCTTTTTGTGCATTTTTACTAGTTTCTCGCCACTGTTTGTAGGTTCCCATTAGGCATTATAGTCATTACTTATAAGGTAGACTCTGTGAAATGAATGAAGTGACACCATTAGCATCTGCCGAAATTCATATTTATTATTTTATACATGAAATAATTGTATGTATTTAACAACAAGTGAGTTAACTAACTAAACAAAACATAAAATTTCAGTGTTTAAGGGCTCACCGTGGAAATTGTATTATTTGATCGCTTAAACCTATTATTTAAAATATATTTCCAAAAACGTTTTCTAGCTTAAACGTATTTGTTTATATTTGTTGAAACAAAAAAATTAACTCATATAGTTTCTTGATACTACATTCAATTTGTAATTTTTTCGGGTTGTGAGGTGGTAGTGGGGGTCGGGGTCGGGGTGGGGTACAATGTTTCAGCATCGCCCGGGGCACAAACTTTTCTATTTCCGACACTGCTCAATTCTGTGAGTTGTTCACAGACAGACGGATAGACTGAGAGACAGATGGACGGACGTTTTGAAAACAACAACACTTTTTAGATAGGAGAGAGCCCCAAAACGTGTATTTCCGTTGAAATCTCAACTTAGTGTATCCGCATTACATAACTAAGCGGTCTGATGCAAAAGAAAAGATTTGCACCCAAAACCGAGCTACTTGTTCGATATTATATTACCGCCGAAATATCTAAATCCTCCACGCCAGTGACGGCTAGATAAATGTAAGTTCAAGGAAACGTACACTATTTATAATTTCTAATCTAAGGTTACCAGATTTTTTTTCAGTGAAGCTGGAGGCGTTATTTAACTTGAGAGTTAGAATAGGAGATAGTTTGATAGGTAGTATGTGGGACACCACAGCCCAGAAATTATTTCATAAAATATTCTTTAAAAAATGCCAAAACATTTGTATCTGTAATTAGTCTAATATTCTACTGTACTAGTACTGTACTTATAATATAGCTAAAATTCTTACAAGTAATTTATAATATTATTGCATACCGTTTTATCGGCGTCTTGGACGTTACCGTAGCTAGATCTAAAAATGTAATTTTATAAGGTCGCTTTAATCTTTTGTGCACGGGTTCGGCCCAGTGTGCAACTCTGGGCTTCGTGGCGGCGGCGGCGGCGGCGGCGGCGGCGCTGCGATGCAGCAGGCCCTCCGCCACTGCCACGCTCTCCGCTGGCCGCAGCAGCTGGCCGCCGGCGTTGCCACATCCGCGCGTCGCCCCGGGCCCCTTCCGGCCCCGCCTGCGTCCACGGGCGCCGCGCGGATGCGACCCCAGGGAACGTGATTTGGGCATTTTTAAAGGTTAAAGCCGTGTGTCGTCTGCCGCGGGCGACCAAGTAGCGCTGACCCTCGCGCCTCGCGCCACGCGAAGGGGAGGTAACGGGGATTGCATGGCACCAAATCCATCGGTTCTGGGGTGGAGCGATGAGAGTGATGTTCTGCATGAATGCGATGTAAAGTAGTGGAAATGCTCAGCATACCAAACCTTTTCCTCTTCTTTCTGTTTATCATTCCACATGTTGTTGTTGTTGTTGTTATTATTATTATTATTATTATTATTATTATTATTATTGTTGTTGTTGTTGTTGTTGTTGTTGTTATTATTTTGTTCCGCTAATCGGGCCATGCGATGCGTGCATCCCACCGCGGCTCAGACTTGATTACCGGGGTAGGTGCGCGTTACTTTTTGTGTTGCACCCCAGGGTTGTTGGCCCTGGGAGATGGGATGAAATCATGATCGCGATCATTTCACGCGTGAAAGATGAACTAGACACACAAAAAACACGAGGCGGGACTCGAACGCGCGATCATCTGGTCCGGGACCGCTGCGGCACTACTCGGGACTCGATATCGGCCATCAAATCGGCATTATTATTATTATTATTATTATTATTATTATTATTATTATTATTATTATTATTAAGTTCATAACATTATTTAAAGATCTAAAACTCACTAATAAAGGCATTGGAAAATTTAATCTCTAACTTCAATATTTGTGGTGTCGAAAATAAATTCAACTTCGCAATTTTTACATTTTCAGATGTTTTAATGACAATTGAAACAACACCATTTTCACAAATAAAAATTCTTCTATTCTAGCAAAAAATAAATAAATTTAAAAGAATAAAAAAAATATGCAGAAAATGTTGAAAATGCCAGGGGGGCTTTATTAACAGTACTTCCAGAAATTAAAATATCTTAATGATCTCTGAAACGGGACAAAAACTCAAAATCCTTTCTTTATGGGAATGGAAAAGTGGATGGAGGATTCTCAGTCCGTCAAATTGGTACTGTACAGGAAATTATAGTTCACTCGCCAACATTTTGGACTTGCAGAATTTTTTGTATTTCTTTCGTTTTTACGCCACAAAAGTCGTTCGACAAAATGGTTATCGATTTCTTTACAAAAAGACGACACTTTCGTGTACTGCATAATTTATTCATCAAATTATAAATTACATCTGAAATACACATGTCAATATACTAGTTCATCATGTTGATATATATGATAAAAAGTACACATTCGCACTATATCCACAACCAAATACTCGAACTGATTCTGAAAAACGTCCGAACATGTAAGCTTACCCATATGCAACAATGTAAAATGAGTTTTCGATTTAGTTAGTGAATTTTTCAATATCTACTTTCTACAGAGAGAAGTTGATGAAAGAGGCTTCCGTTCCGTAAAATTTTAAAAAAATAAGTACATACAGCACGCGAACGCGCATAATAGGAATGCCTTTTTATTTTGACCTTTCGAATTCCTCAGCTTATGCTTGACGTGTACACCCGTACCAATTTTACTAATCCCCCACCTGACTTCTTCACGACATTCCTCGTTTGTATACTTTAGGAAACGTGTCAGATCGTGGGCAAGTGTTTCGTGTAATCGCAGGCTTTGGGATTCGTTGTATCCACCAAAGGAATCGCCTCTTCGCTCAACTGCCGAATTAGGAGGAGGCCTTAGCGAACCCCCCTGCGGATAAGTGTTCAAAACCATTCACATAATTTCCTTGACTTCCTTTTCCTGTCCCTCATTTCACCATCTACACCCCTACACCCATTTCTTCGCATCGCGGAACTACGGCTAATGTGCAATGAGGGCAGAAGTAAGTTAGAAAAGCTCTGATTAATTACTGTCGAATCGGCCTGTTCATGATTCAAATTGATCAGCGAAAACTCTAACTATATTTTTTGAACATCGAATTGAGACCAACACCTTCAAATTTAGAATAATCACTTTCACGTCGGAATTAAACAAACCGAGAGCTGGAGAGGCGGAGAAGAAGAAAAGGATCAGGAGTAGTTGAGAGGGACTAGAAGTACAAGGAGGAAGAGAAGAATAAGGCGAGGAAGGAGACGAAAAGGGAGAAGTGAAAAAATGAGAATAAAGGAGACGGAGCGGAGAAGCAGAAGAAAAAGAAGCGGGAGAAAAGAGAGAAAGAGGACGAGAGGGGAAAATCTCGGATATCTCTTTGTTTTCCAATGGGTTAATAAACCAACAATAATCAAACATTTTGCATTATGCTATTTTCCATTTATTGTTGCTTAATCTCAATTGAAGGTGCTTCATCTCGATAGAAATGTTTAATATTAATTTTTCCCCTGAGATTGACCTCAATTTGAAGTTCAAAGGCCATAGTTCACCCCTGTTTCATATCTGCGCAACTGCATTGTCGTTTTTGGTTTGTAGTTTTATTTTTCCTTCTTACACTAGAGTACAGGAAGAAAAATATTGGAATCACCTCAACAATACGATCTCGAATTTTCGGTCATAAAATTCGCGTCTAATGATCGTTTGATCAGTAACTTTGCGCACACGTCAGCATTAAGTTCTATTAGTGCTGTTTAGATAAAAAAATGACTAGTTAGTAGAAATCGACAAAAAAAAAAAAAAAAAAAAAACATAAAAATGAGTCACTTCCTTTTGTCATAACCAGGACTCGGATTCTGATGACATGCCATCATTTTATTAGTTGGGCTGTAGACGTAACTAACATGTAAATAAATGTTTATCGTGACATATAGGTGATAGAAATGAGGCGGCTCGTACTTAGGTTGCACGGTTGCACAACCCCCAGATAATCGAAAAATATCTCGTAATATCTTAGGAATATACATTTTCCTTTTAATGACATTCAATATTCAAGATATTGCTGCAATATCGATGTACATAAAATCATTTTGTAACCAAAGAACGTCCAACTGGCGCTCTCTCCGGTGTCTGTTGCCTTGTCAGGCATTGCACCACGGTCTTGGGTCTTGGCTGTATTACAGAGTCTAGAGCATTTACTCTTAGGCCCTTCGATTTAACACGAGACTTTTGGTGATGCAACCAGACGGGTGGCGCTGTTTAGTGCTGTTTAGCGCTGCGCAGCGACGGAGGGAGTCTCAGGGGAAAAGTATTGTCTTCGTCTGACTCGCTGCAACGCGATTTTATGAATTTTGCTTGTTATTGAAAATACACAAGTTCAGACAATTATTGACAGCATTTAATGCATTATTTATAATGTTTTGAGAATTTGTTCTCATTTGATACTAGATTTACTTTTGGTTTCCATTATTGCTTCATTGTAATACTTTCTAATTAAACTTTAAATAACAAATTTAATAACCCTTACCCTATTAAAAATTCCTAATATTTTATTGTCTAAACTTTTGTGTGCCCATTACTTATATCCTTCACTTGTCTTTTCCGAACATACGAACATTCATTCATTTAATAAAAGATTTTAATTATTATATAATAACCCATGGTTCGAGTGACTGTGTATCTTTCCTAAACGGTTCTTTGTTTATTTATTTATTCTTCCCAGGTCTGCTACCTGGGAAGTTCCTTGGATTTTTTTAGAAATAAACACTTTGTACTTTCACCCTTGCACCTTCGACTGTTTCTCTTTTTATTAAAAAAGTCAGTTTTTAGTTACCTTATTGCTCCTTTTTAGTCATCATTGTGATGCATCTGAATGGACTATTAAAAAATATCAAAAGTTTCCAACAGGGGCTCCAATATTTTTCTTTAAACTTTTGGGAGGGTTAGCAACAGATACAGTAACTGTAACAGATAGGTAACATAAAGGTAATGCTATTTTGCTCTATTTCGTTTTTTCAAAAATTACGAAATGTAATTTTTTTGTTTTGTATCTCATGCCGTTAATATTTATATTAGCTGTGAAGTACATACATTATTTTATTTATGAGTACATGTGCTTCAATGTGGTTTAAAAATTTCTCGAAAACTCACTATCTTCGTGTGAAAATGAGCCCAAACTTCTGAATTTTCAGAAAGACTCAACACCGTTTTTGAAAACAGTTCAAAATTTTTTCTTGAAATCTTATGAATGGTTAGTGTTAAATGAACTAAACTACACAACACCAATAAAACTAAGATGTATTCTTTTTTATTTTAAAAAAAATTACACAAATGTAATTTTTTTAAATATCTCTCATGTTATTATTTACATTACCAGCAATTTGTATCACTATTGTATTTTAAATCATTTTTTACATATTTTCTCAAAAACTCAAAAGTTTGAAGTGAAAATGAGCTTCAACACATGCACTTACAGAACTGCTTAAATAACATTTTCTCAAAAGGAGCTCCAAATTTTTCAAAGAAAATTTCCACTTAGAACAAGGTTGTTCTCTCCTATAACATACTTAAGAGTCATGTTTCAGTTCTATCATTAGGAAATAGAAATATTGAGAAATTGTGAAAAAATATAGTTTGGGTGGCGATAGATGGTAGCTGGAAAGAGAGTGGGGCAAAACAAAAAAACTAACCCAAACCTAAGATACTAGGAAATTAACTAGAATGAGTAAGTGTGTGCCATTCTGTAGCACTACTAGTTTAATGGGTATATTTTCCTATATTATGAAAATTTTACTGCATATAAATCCAGGGTCTATTTATAGCCCAAGAGTCATAATGATTGCGTTACAATATTTCATTTCAACACAAAAAGAAAGGTGTTCTTTAAAACAATCTAGTAATGATACTATTTCAAATAAACTAACACTCATTTAAAATAACGTGAAAAAAATTAAAATAATTGGAATTGCAATTATTGTATAAACATTCAAGTTTAAATGATTTTGGAATCAATATTGCCTTATAAAACTTGCTTCATTAATAACTACAAGAACTTGATCTCAGCTCTAAAATTGTTCCCGCTACAGTAGTTCCTTTTTACTTCCAATACGAAACAATAATTGCCTTGTTGAAGAACATAATTTTCTAACACAACTTGTTGTTCAGGCAATAAGCAAATACTACTAATCTATTTTCAAACCCATATTTTATCATTACCACACTCCATTCCTACCAGGAAATTATTTAGATCATATTCAATAATAACAAAAATCATTCAAAGCAGTATCTTCCCAAGAACTTAAACATTTTAATAGTATTTGAATTTAAATCAGAAAGATATATTGCCTTCAACTCTTTCCATTTTTTCATGCCATAAAAAAGTACAATTTTTGAGATTTTATTTCAGTTGCCATTTGGTTCTTTGCAAGTTTTCTGGAATTTAAGTAAATCCAACATAAATGAAGAAAATTATGAATTAAGAAATTACAGTGGCAATTACTGTTTTAAGACTTAATATAATAAATTTTAACATGTTTCATCGAAGGAATAACAATAATAATAATAATGAGAAGGAGGAGGAGGCGAAGGAGAAGAAGAAAGGAGGAAAGAAGAAAAAAGAAAAGTAATGTCTTAAAAACATCTTGTAGAGTTCTTCCTAAGATTAGTCTAAATCCAAATAAAATCCATATTAAATTGTTGTATAAGCTGTTTACTTTCATCAATACAAGGAAGTAAAAATATGTTATCTATATTCTTTGGAATAAAAATAAAGTACACGGTAAATACATGATCGTATTTATATATATCACTGTTACAATGGTAAAATTTTAGGCAAGTTCGCTTTGGAGGGCTTTGCAATTGCCTTTGGATGGCTTACAATGCAGCACCTGCGTTATTATTGCATACCTTAATATCAAAATATTGTAAATGTAACATCTAACCTGATCTCAAAACAAAAATATTGAACTTTCCACAAAATACATTCCTCAGAATAATTATAGGATCTTGTATAAGGAACAAAGGTGGCTTGTACTCTTGTCACAGTAAATGGTCCTCAACAGCAAAGTATCTATCACTAAAATCACAGAATGCAGAGTATCCACCACTACACTATTTGGTTTATATTCAAATGCAGATTGCTAATATCACTAAAGACTCACATTAAAAATAGAGTACAAAATTTTTCACAAAAGAATTTACTGATAGACTACCTGTATTTTTAAGAACATTTCTTCTCTCTGGCAAACCATGCCATTCACAAAATAATCACAGAAAAAATCAATTCATTGATACCAATGACAATTTCAAACATTAAAAATTATACATTGTCCACTAGGTAAAACAGTTTATCCAGTGACTTGCCCATACATACTACATCTTTGCCATGTACATATTTAAAGTTAATTTTTCGAAGAGTCATGATAAAAACATTTTATCCTTTAAAAAATCGAGCACTAGTCAAAATGAATGGCTATTCCAAATATTTGTCAAACTTTTTTGAGAGTATGTTGTAAATTATCTGAACACATAAAAAATTCCACTTTTTGAAATAAAAAAAAACTACTCACAGCCACTTTTATTCATTCCATTTTGATGATTTCGCATAGCAGCAATTCCATAACAAGTACTCAATATTTTGCAATGCCCACCAGCCCAACGCAGAATCTTTTTGAATCAAAATGTATTCATCTTACTAATGAGTTTTTCGTGAAGTGGAGTCAACAGGGCAATTTGAACATGTTCTCCGAGTGTTAATTGTTTTGGCAAAGTAAAGGTTTTTCTATTTCCACAAAAGAAATTTTAAATGGGAAAACATGTATCCCGAGTGATTGTGATACATAATGGTAACTGTTTAATTTTGTTTTGATGAAGAAATTTCTACACAGAAGTAAAAATAAATATTTGAAAGAAATCCCAACCTTCAATGTTCCAGTTTCTCAAGAATCTTTGAACAAATGGCTTAAACTGTCTGAAATAATTCAAAGTAACATTAATCCTCAAATTTACAATTTTTATTTTGAACTTAGGAAAAATTAAGGTTGCTCCTAAATAAAACCGAGTCGATGTAATATAAACATATTCTCTCATTTAAAATATCAAATTGTTAGTGGTATAAATTTCTTCTGAGAAGATGGGTGCAGCTTTTACTCAAATTTTACTATATGTCTATATATGTACCTTTCAATTAAAAATTTTAATGAAATGGAAAAACATTGACTTTTTCACACATTCTTCTTTTAATAAATTTTTTAAAATATCAAATTTTTGGCTATCATTATCAAATTTCAAGTACTAAATTTGTTTCACGTTTCTTTAAAAAATAACAACAAACAAACTACTAATCTATTAATAATGAATAATTTATGAAAGTTCTCAAAGACTTCATAACGACCCATAACACAAATCAGTGCTGTGAATGAATTTTTGGAATACATTGCAATTCTATTCTCTTTCTACACAATGCGTGTGAGTAGTAAAGATTTAAAAATGAATCTTTCATCAAAGTCAATTAAACTGTAATTTTGCATAAGATAAACACTTTCCAATGGAAGATAAAAGCTGAAAATAGATTAAAATTGAGTATTCAGAAAATCCAAACATATACAGCATTAATCAACCAATTGTAAGTGTTCTAAAGTAATGGAGAAAGTCTGCGCAGCAGTGGTTTTTAAAATGTTGGAAATTCTTCCATTCTCCATGTTTAGTATAAATTTTCCAAGGTAATGCAATATCTTTGTTGTATAGCTATTATTTCAAAGAGCAGTTCACATCATCAGTTCTATTCTCAAACTTTATACCACCAGTAAAACACACTCCTAGAAGTGATGTCCCAAAATGTAAATGACTAGACCTACAGTAACACACAATGACAGTATTGAAACTTACTTTGTAGGACAGGCTGTATAATTCTCATTTAGTGCATTGACAAACAAATATCATAATCTGTCCCTTCAGAGGAGTTTTCAAATTTTCAAGAAGCAAAACATTAAATATACAATTCTTTTGAGCAGTAGACTACACAAAGGCTAATAACACAAACTTACAAAGCAAACTACAAAGCATTTTAATATATCATTCCAGTTAAAGAATTCAATAAAGAAATCTTGGATCTATAATATATTCTCTTTGACTTCAGTCAAAGTCTTTCAAAAGTTCCTATGACTTCAGTCAAAAATTCAAATGATTTAATGGAAATACTATCTTTGATCAGCACTTAACTTGTGCATCAAACAGCAAAATAATCACCAGTGTATAATATCAAGCTGTGAAACTATAATTCTAATCATAAATAAGATGTACCAAAGATGAAATAATATTAAATCAACATATAATTATAAAATTAACTGAAGTAAATGTAACAATATAACATTATCATAAAGAATACCTCAAAAGACAAAAATTTACAATAAATACAAAATATCACTTCTTGAGCAATATACCACCCAAGCAAGATTACTAACAATGCTCAAACAAATTACACTAGTAGGATTATCTGTATGTCAAATTTATATTCTTTGACAATGTACTAGGCACTCATTCTATCATTAAAAGTATAAATTTAATTCAATAGAGTTCACTGAAATTGTCTGTAGAAACAGGCTACTTGTATATAAAGGCAGATTTACAATAATACACACCAGTACAGTGATTAGTCAGAGAGAAAAAACACCATTTGTAAATTCTCCCTAAAACTGTTCTCCTCATAAAAAAAAAAAGTTCGAGACTGCATTTGTAACACTTTAAATTGTTTGACTACAAAAATATAGTCCTATACAATATGAGGGCGTTCTATACTCATAAAATTAAAAACAAACCTTTCTGTATACATAGCACAAACACTGTAAGAAGTATACTGCTATGATCATGGACATTCACTACAAGAATTTCCATTCTATTAATAGGATCTTTTCATTTAATTCCTTTCATTAAGCTCGCATCTTGAACTATTTGCTACACACACTGCATACACACACATTAAATACATAAACATTTTTAATAATGAGAATAAAGGAAGTGGCATCATTCTAGCTACTGAAGTCAGGTCAATCAATTTCTCAAGACAATGCAAACACCAAAAAGTAAGTAGGATGGTAATTCACACACAATAAATTTAAATGCAAACACCAAAAAGTAAGTAGGATGGTAATTCACACACAATAAATTTAAACTTGTCACTGAAATGCAGCTTCATAATAGAGTAACTGACATACAATAGTTCCAATGAGTAAATTGCTCAAAGTATAAATTACTTCAACTGGGAATCAATCTGGGTCTTCTAGCACAGAGGCAAATTGAATACTTACATTTCTCAATTACTTAATATTAACGAAGGTGATTATGAGCAATTTTAAGTCAAAAACTAATTTTGAATGGAAATTGTTCATTTGAGCTTTCCACAAGGTGAAAAGCAGTTCATCATCCACTTACATTATGTTGCTCAACCCCCAGATCTTTGGGAATCTCTTCCACCAGCAACAAGTCTTTCTCTAATTTTCACGCTCAGAACATTTTTCATAATTCCATTCTTTTTACTGATAACATTCCACAGAGATACAGTATTCTTTTGTTGTAATGTCTTAGTAATTGGTAACCAATTTAAATATAATTTTACATTTATCACCAATATAAAATGATATATGGCAATGTGTGTGAAAACTTGCAATTGTGAATGTTTCGTAATCAATGATTTTAATGAATTAACTTTTAAGGAAATAGGAATCAATTCATCAGGTCAATTTGGTGGAATTAGGCCCTTATAATAATCTGCTAAAAATATACATAAGAATTAAAAAAAAAAAAAATCACTCAAAGCACTGTTTCAAATTTAAAGAACAATCATACTTGCATATAGAATGAAATTAACAAGCAGATGTCACAATTTAGCAAGTGCCTACATAAAATTTTTCATCAAACTATTTCTAAATCAGGATTCTTAAACATATGGATTCGTGAAGGGAGAAACTAGAAAAGAAAAGAAATCACTCTTTCACAAGATAATAAAAAAATATTACAAAACTTAGCAAATTTAGGGATAATGAAATACATTTTTAACCTGCAAGCAGTTAATTCATATATCATACATTCATGTTAAGCAGTTAACAATGAGCAATAAAAAATACTAAAGATTAAGATTAAATCATGTAAATCAAAATAAAATTGGCTTTTTCAATGCACACTTTGAAACAGAATTTGAAAGCAAGGATCCCCTTTTCAAGTCTGATCTGCTCCCTCTCTACGTGCAGTATTTAATAATGCCACTGATGGATTCACATTATCAAGGGATAATCACATTAGCAAAATTATGTTGAAATAGCAAGTAAAACTAAAATCAATCTAGGGCTAACTGACTACACAGTGTGTGCAATTAGTGAACATTAAGATGAAGCAATTAGCAACCAAGTTGGGTCATATAATAAAATGAGATTTTGTCAGCAATGAATACAAGGAAACTGGACAAATTTCATCCACCTGAATTTCAAAGAAATTCCATTTTTAACATCACTTTACGGTGACTTAACAGTATATGATGATAAAACATCTGCACATTATTGGTGAGTTTGACAGGGTCTATGAAAATAAGATTTAAAAACTTTAATCTTTCATTAATTCATAATTTTCAACCTTTTCACTTCAATACATATTCTATGAATTTGCTTAGTAATTAATATCAAAAGAACATGAAAATTAAAAACATTCATATTTAATAAACAGAATATTGATTTTATAAGAAACAATATTTCAAATAAATGGAGATAGTACACAACACTCCTTATTCAATATACAAAGGGGATGGGGAAATATAATGGTAACCCAAATTGAATGTAAACTGAGACATAAATGCTCACAAATGTTTCACTCTGTTGTTTTCGCCAATTACAATGGGTTTCCACAGATTGAATATATCACTGTTCTATCATTTGTAGTCGTAAAGCTGTACTCTATGAAGTTTACCATTATTTCCATTACAAGCTTAAAAGAATACAAATTTGAAGGTTATCATTATATTCCCCTATACCCTTCATTAACACCTCTCTCACCTTTCCAAATAAAAAACATTCCACAAACTATGTACATAGAGAGCAAAATAAAAAGCCATATGGATTACCATAACAAGTGCGGGAGACATGAATAATTGTATTTCCTATATCCTTAATGCGGTTCATTTTCTACTAGTAATTGAAGTACAACTTAGACTTCCGAGTAACTTCAACTTGCCCACACTACTTGTCAAAATCAAAGAATCTTAATTTTTAATGAAAACTATTGTAACATATATATCACAAATGACATGAATATAAATGCAGAAGATCAGTAATTAGTATATGAAAATTTGAAAGTTATTCAAGTCAGACTATCATTAAAATAATTCTAAGCATGAAAGGTTTCATTTAATACTGTTATTCATTGCTGCATTTACATAAATCTATGAGTACATAATGCCATTTGAGAGTAAGTACAATTTCAACTGAAATGAAAGGAAATGTACATTTTTACAGTAATATTACAATGGTTTTCAAAAGTATTTCATACTTTTTAGAATGCATTTTGTGGAAAAGTTTCTGAAATATTCTACTAAAATACATAAATTATACTTGACACCAACGTTACAAATACATACAAATATAGATGGTTCCTTACAAAAGAAATTTCGAACTGAGCAATCTTTAGTCAATAAGCGAAGTGCTAGCAGGTGAGCAGCAGAGTTCTTTACAAAACTGGCAATATCAGCCCTTTTCAAATCACATGCATAAATAGTTCAATGTCACAATAAGAAAATTCCATTCCATTTTAAATAAATTAAAAAAATAAATACATGACTGAGAGAGAACTTGTCCTTATATACAAATAGAATACACATCAGAAACTGACTTTGTATAGTGCAAATGAGTATTGCTATATATTGTCACTATAAGTATAAAGATAACCTACAGATATCAGTTCACTTGCAAAGGATCATTAAAAAAATATCTGCATACACAACATACCACTCATTTGATATTTCAACAGTTTTACTTAGGAATCCTAGTTTATAACCACATATCATGAAAATATACCTTCCTTAGAGCCTCATTGCAGGTCCAATGTTTTGTACAGGAATCTTCAGAATTCAACAATACGATGAAATTTTTGTGAAGATTATCTTGTATCTCATTACGTTACTGTAAATCCTGGGGACCGCTGCTGTAAATTTTCTCCATTGTTCATAAGATCTTCATCAGCTAATAACAGGACATCAGCTTCTGAATCATCACGTTTATCCTTTTTTATTTTGCGATACCGTATCTTAACTCTTTGCAGAAGTCCAGGGTCAGTCTTATGATTTCTACTATTATGTCTCATTAAAAAGTTGTCTGTTACCCAGAACATAAGTGCCTGAAAAAACAGAAATTATTAATAACAGATCTTGACAGTACTTCAAGTAAACAATAAAAACTTGTACTTACATTGACAAAGAAAGGAATAATAAGCATGACTATAGCCAATTCAATTTTTGGGTTAGTTATCGGTGAAAGGATAAATTCTCTTACTTCATCCCAAAAATCAAGCTGAATAAGCAGTGTTATACATACTTTAACAATAACCATAAGCATTACATATAAACAACATTGGCTAAGCCATGCATTTATTGATGGAGGTTTACCTGTAAAATGCAAAAAAAAAAAACAAAAACAATTTCAGGTGAATTTTTCATTAAGTGCCATAAAATTCACAATTCCTGATTCCACATACCATACTCTCCAAAGTTGATAGCTTCCCATCTTTTCACCCTGGCTAAATACTGTGAAAATCGTATGCCTACATATATAATTGCAAGTCCCACAGAAGAATCCAATAAGAAATTAATGATATACCTATTGAGAAAAAGAAATTACAAGTTATTAAAGAAAATGTACAAGGATAAGCAGATACAAGGTGGTGATTACAAGCCACACAGGTTTAGTGAGAATAATGAAATCAGTATGAACCAAAGAAGAAATACTTTTGGGAAAAGGAAAGTGTCAAAAATAAAATATTTAAGAATGTGAATGACACAATCTGGCATACCAATTTCATTACTATTTTCAATCTTACCATGTACATGGATCACCGTGAAATTTACTAGCCAAATAAACATTAGCTAGATGGATGACTAAAGCACCCATTCCTTGCTTGGACGTATCATAAAACCATATTAACCATGGGCGTCTCTCATACCGTGGCTCACAGAATCGTTTCACTGAAAAAAGGTAAGTTTCTTAAGTTTTCGGAAGACGTAATACCAAAAACTAAGTCGGCGGTTGGCCTGAACTATCCAGTACTAATCTATTACAACTTACATATCAAACAGGTAAACGCCAAACACGCCAATAACACCTGCAAAAACCATCCGAACATATCCGTAAGAGCATCTTTGTCACAATGAGGATCATCTTCCGTTTCTATTTTTGTTTCATTCATTGGTAATTTTCATTTACTAAATCTCTCACTTCATACACTCAACCCTGATGCATACACAATCATGAAAGTGCTCACTACACTCATGACTAATTCTCGCAGTGAAACGCTTGACGGGTCAAGAAGTTCATACTGAATCCCCTTCTGAATAACGTTGTGAATAATATTGTGACATACACAGCAATTACGCTTGTCTTCAGAAATTTAGCAATTGAATTAACATCATATTTCGAACAAGTGTGTTCTTTTCACAACGCATTTTAGTGACTGTCTTGACATCGGCACGTACAGGCAGTGTCAAAAGTACTGTTCAATGAACAGTATTCAACGTAACATGAGTATTTTTTCTTCTTTGCTCATTTACAATAAAAGTATAGTATTCAAGAATATATTCGAAACCTGCCAAACACTTCATAAAAATCCACGTCAACTCAAATAAAGCTCAGATACGATTAAATTTTCATTGAAAATGGTTCTACACAAAGCAAATGTTACAAAAAAATTCACAGAGAAAATATTGAACTTTTCTGTTCATAGAACTTTTTTTCTAGTTTAATTGATCATTAACGAGTTCAGACGCACAAATTAACATCTTCATTTAAGATCAAAAAGAAACCACACAATTATCTGGACAAAATAAAACACTGTGTGAAAAAACGTAAGAAATTTAGCTATCCTGTAATTGGTACAACTTTTTAATGGCAATGTTCAGATCACGTGACTTCTATAAAGTGTCTCTTATCAGACAGTCATCTCTGCGCCTGCTGTGCGCGGCAAGAGACGAGCAAGAAGCACTATCGTTTGGTCATGCTTAATGCAAATCAAATTATTTTATTTGCAAAACTTCACTGCCCTGGTACATATTGCAATAATGAAAGATGTTCCACATACATTCGTATTCAAAACAATACTCGCAGATTGGTAGCAGACTGGCTGCCGCGAAGAAGCACACGCCCTATCAGACTTCCAGGACGACCAACTTTACACAAAGAGCTCATAAAATGTTGGTTTTGAATCAACAATCCTAAAATCAAATGAAAATCAATTCTCCAAATATAAACAATGCATTGAATACCGCCAATAACTGAATGAAATTGTTTACTTTCAGTAACATGCGAAATTCATAAAATTAAGTTGCAGTTGGAGTCAGACGAAGACAGAATATTGGTATTCCCCTCGATCTGCCTCGAACGCCGCGCAGAGCACGGTGACAAGATCCCCCATCCACTTGGTTGGGTCACCATAGACACTATGTTGACGCTGGTTACGCGTAGGGCCGAATAGTTAATGCATTACTACAGCCAGAGTTGGGCAAAAATCTTGAAAAAAGTATTTCAAATACAAAGTACATCGTCGAAAGTGTATTAGATACCAAATACAAAATACTTCCATAAAATCATTCCAGATAAAAAATTTGCGTTTTAAAGTACTGTTGAAAGTACAAAATACAACCAATCAATGACGGCTTGTAGGGTAGTGCCAGTGCGCAATGGTACCATCAACAAAAAGGAAAGAAATGAAAATTTTCATCACAAATGTGTATAAAGTATCGTTTCTTCAAAAATATTATTCTTTATACTTGTTGGGGCTGCGAAGTATAGCTTGAGTTTTTGGGAGAGCTTTTTGAGATATCAGAAACTGCAGAAGAAACAGCTACACATCTTTTTAATCCTTTGAAAGGGAAGTTTCCGAAAACGACAGATAATGAAGACGGTTAGCACCTTAGACGGTTAGAAGATTGGGATCATTGTGTATCGAAGAAATTGTCAGAGTTACCTTTGTCAGTGTGAAGGAAAAGCGTTTCCTTACATCATGTAATTGTCGTGTGTAATGCAATTCGCACGGGGATCGCGTGAAAACACGTTTTGGAAATGTAATACCAACTTTACGTAATAATACAACATTCAGTGCAATAAACACGCGCGTATTATTTAGCATCTACAGTGGAGAGGCGATTCGTTGTGAAATGCTGGGCTGCTCTGATTTTTCAACAATATGATTCTGCCGCGTCTTATATGGAAAACGCTTTATTCTCAGAACCTGTCGACAAAGCCCAATGCTTCCCTCGCGGCGCGCGGGAGGTGACGCGATCTTCCGGTCATCTTTGAAAGCAGTTCAAAGTTTGTTTCATCTAAGAGTTTCATTCGAAAAAATGAGTTCTTCCTCCTTGTGAGAGAGAGTTCTCGGTTTATCTCGAAGGCGCGACGCTTGAAATGTATATTCTTCGTCCTTAAAAATCCTTAAAAGTCCAAAAAATCGTCAAAACGATAGAATTCCTAGATGGCGCAAATTTGCATTTAGCCGAGTATGTGATTACAATAGAAAATTATTTCAACGACGGTTTAGTCTTTCGCTGCTCTATCCATACTCCCTTAATACGCCCAGGACGCAGTGCTGTCTGTCGGCCTCTCTCTCAACCGCTGAGTCATTTATGGATTGGCACAGTTTCTGCCAATTTAACGCTGTGTTGGTTTATATGCTCTTTTGGATGAGGTGTCAAAATGAAACTGGCTCTGCGGTTTACGTTTCACTCCAGAGAAAGCGCTAAGAAAACGATCTTCATCCAACCAATTCTCTATCGTTTAGCGTTGTACAGGTATTTCGTACGTCATTCATTATATTTAGCACATGGAGTGGCGGCGTACAACGTGGGGGTATAGACTCCCACCTCCCCATTTCTTCCGTGTTCTTCTTAAGCCAACTCACGAAGTTGTAGGTTTTCAGGCTCTCAGGCAGGGCACTTATTATTTGTTACTATTATTTTTATTTGTTTTCAGTTTAAAATTCAGTAGAAAATTTAAAAAAAAACTGAAGAGATAAATTTTGTGAAACATGCATTAGTATTTAGAGATAACTAAACTACTTTATAAAAACACTAATGTTTTAAAAAAAGGTTTCTGATCGACGCTATAATTTTCAAGATTAATAATTGGTGATATTGTAGCACCACGAACTGGCACAAACAACAGAATTCTATACTGAATGCCACTGCATAGTACTTCAGTTACAAAATTTATTCTACATTCTAGTAAAATCTCTTCTTCAGGAGAACTTGCAATACTTTCGAATAAAATCTGTGCACTTCTAACAAGTGCAGGTGCAAATAAAATTTTCAAATCTGTTTTGAAACGTCAGGAAAGTTGAGTTTCCTTATGAGCATACTTGATTAACGCCAACTGGGCTAACGTTCTCGATTAAAGACTGTGAATTGGAACTTGCCTAGTTCGAAAACATTTGGAGGTTGCAAAAACTCTTTTTAGGCTCAGTAAATGCTGCAGTGTGTACAATTACTGCAGGAAACAAGTACTGTTGAGGTATCTACAAAGTAAAGAGAATGAAACTACATATTAGTCTTGGGTCGATTTATTGTCAGAGTAAGTACAAGTTCTTAGTCGGTACCGTCCGCCCGCCTTCGCCTTCGTCCTCGTCGTTGCCGTTGTCGTCGTCGTCGTCATGCTGTGGTTCGTCGTTGTTGTCATCCAAAATAACTGAAAATATCCAGAGGAAAGTCATCATAATTAATTAGTTTCCATCCGCGTGAATATGAAATGTTTTAAAGTGAAGTAGAATCCATTGCTTATTGATCATCTTACATGTGCCGAAATAGATCGTCGTCGTCGTCGTCGCCGTCGCCGTCGTGAGTTTCAATCGTCTTCGATATCCTCCCATTCCTCATCATCAGCGTTGTCGCCCTCCACCACCGTTTCATCTGCGAACACTTATAAAGCAACCAAAATTACTACGTACGGAAATGTCAATCTTCGTACTCTCTCATATTTGATTCGTTTGTAACGAAGTAATAGCATATTAAATACATGAATATTGATAGAATAGAAAAAGTACGGATTTTCTTCACGGTATGCACTGGTAGGTGAATAAAACGCTTCTTGTGCTTCAGAACTAGTGGTTTTGTTCTATTTCATGATTTCATAAAGAGTGCGGCAATGAGATTGGTAATAAGAGTCGTTCTTACCAGAAATCAGATCGTATTTCCAGATCAATGCGAATGCGTAACCAATACCCGCAATATATGGCTCCATTTTGCCAGCTATGCTGTCTCTAAGGTGACTTGCCAACCAATAATTGGCGTCAGTGACAATCCACTCTATTAACAATTAAGAAACCTTACAATAGCATAGTAAATAGAAGGTAGTGAAATGCTGCTTGTACTCTTGCTGCCGAAGATGGCCATTTTTCGGCAGAAAATGTTCCATGGAAGATGTCATTGTATTGGAAATTCGTTGACTCTCTGTGTAGTACATTACTTCCGAACGCGCACTCGGGAGTCACAACTCACCTGTAGTGGGTCCTTGAAAGTGAATAATTAGTGGACGGCTAAACATCGGCCAGTCAATCCGTTTGTCCCAGCGCCTTTCCGATCGTCTGTTTTTCGGTTTGTCCGTCGGTCAGTCCGTAGCCAACGCCAGGATCTAAAGAGGCGAAGGCAATCGCACTTTCCTGCTTTGTGAAGGATGACGGCGCGGAGCTCACCTCCAAGTTACCGCATGCGTCGCAACTGGAGATGGGCAGAGGCAGCCCCTTTGCAAAATCTCGAGTTCCGAAGCATCATCTCCGGACAAGACGCGCGCTTCGAATGCACAGGGTTGATGACTAGATGATAACTACTTAGTGTGAATTGCCAATGACGGGTCAAGTTCAACTAAAAGCAATATAAAGTGGCAATAGAAACCAAAATAATAAAGGTTTTATGAGTAACATTTTTTAATGGAATAGAACGTAAAACCGAAAAAAAAGAGTTCAACTGATACGAGTAATGTAACGACCGGAGATAAATTTTCCTCTAGATTCATTTATCATTATCTGTGTAATTCGTTTTTAGTTTTGACAAAACTCGCCGCTTTGCCCAGCGGTTTTCCATTCGTCTAACGTTCGAGTGTCGCTTGCGAAATTTATAAAGGAATGAAATGTTGTCAAACGTAATAACTTCCAATCATACTTGGGCAGCAAACTAACGCACCTTTGAAAACGAGGATGTAGAAAGGAGGTTTTAAATATCGATAAAACGCCATTTCTTACAATCTGCTTTCCATTTAGAGCCGTGCAAATGTTCGATGAATTCTGTTGGCAAATTTCACGGCACTTCATCTGGTCCAGTTGCAATGGGCACTGCAGGTTGTTCCTACGTTTTCCGAACGTTATCAACTTTTAGACTCCCGTAGTCAACTTCCCTAAGCGGTATTTCTATATAGTGTCGTAATTCTCACTCTTTAGCTCCGTACTCATGGATTTCCGACAAAGAAATTTCTACTATATACATTTTTTTAAGTACTGATAGTTTTGCTTCGGAGGTTTGTATTGCATTAAGCACCTCATGCATGTACTTGAAACCACTCTATAGTTGTAGCTTAAGGATGTTATGAAAGTTACGTCAAGTTCATTAAGAGGTAAGTGAAACTCTGCCACTTTCAGTCGCCTATTTCCGGAAAAGTCTTCCTTTCTTCTGGTTCTAATTCGTCAATATAAGAATGCAGCTCTATAAAGCTTTCGAAAGTTTCCCCGAATTGACCACAGTGACTAACGATTATATAAAGCGATTTAATACACGATCTCAATATCAAGCGAATGTCAAACGCATATTTGGCCTTTAGCGAACTCTACAAAATGCCTATAGGAGACTTAAAATTTTTAGAAGCATTGGCCCAAATGTTTTCGATATATATATATATATATATATATATATATATATATATATATATATATATATATATTGAAACAGAATGTGTTCCCTTACACTAATTAGAATATTAGTGTAAGTAATCAGGATATATTTTGGACTGCGCGGTACGTACGCCAAGCGCGGCGAACAACGACGGGAGCCAGCAACGGTCGCTACCGCCACCGTTGCCGCCGCCGCGAGGACAGCGTGAGAATGTCGGTTACGAACGGGGCAGCGAACGAAAAAGATGTTCAGCCGTTAGGACAGTCAGGCCGAGCCGCCCGTCGATGAAGGACGTGGCCGGCTTGCTCCCGACCGGGAAATGGTCGTTAGGAGAATTGCGAAGAAGAAAGACGTTAGCGGAGCGGCGAAGAGCTCGCCGCTAATGCATGGATAAAATGAACATGCGAAGTAGTTTATAAAGTAATAGTAACTGTTAAACAATAGATAGGTGAAGTGAATACCGATAGTATTATGAGAATAAGAGTTCGGTGCCGATAGAACAATCGATCGCATTCGTATTAATTAGTGTGGCGAGAACAATATTGAAACTGTGTGGCGCGGAACTGTGACCAGCACGTGTGGCAGCCGCGGGTTGAGTAATTAAGTTCAGCGACGGAAGGTAATTAGAGAAAGGTGTGGCGCCGAGGGGCCAGGAGCTGCATAAGGAAGAATTCGCCAGGTTACCAGTTGGGGCGACCGCCCCGCCATCGGCCGCCGACGGCACGCAGCTGCTGCCGAGGTCGGCGACCCCCGCCGACACGAGCCGTGCTCCAAGCATCGAAGGTATTTGGTCGGGGCCCCGAAGGTATGATAAATGCATATTACATCTAATCTTGGTACCAAGGGAGAGTGTATAAATACTGTCAGATCATGTATTTAACAAATTCAGCTTGTAAATAAACATTGTTCATGATTGTATTTTCTTTTCTAATTAACTTTCCCAATGTTATACCAACTTACCTCAGGGACCCATTCACGGAAAAGATACCCTCCATTAGGATTTTATTGCAGTGAAATACCCGGTCTCACCAGGTACGTCACAATATATATATATATATATATATATATATATATATATATATATATATATATATTCAAAAAGAACGATGCATGAATAAATGATTTGCCAGAAAGAACACCGATTGCTCAAACAATGCGGGAGAAAATTCGTCGATTTTTTCAAATTTTCGAAAGTGGAAATATGCTGGGGAAAAATGGTCAGTGGCTTCGTAATGTGGAAGTCCGGTCCGAGCGGGCTGGTGCATTCAGCAACCATGAAAGTAAAAGTTTTCGAACGCTCACCGCTAAAGAAATGCACCACGGAACTTACATACTCCATCCACGCTCGTCGGGGAGTCGGCGATGCCCCAGACGCGAACGGGTTGGCTGAGAAGATGTGAGCGGTAGAAGAGGGCAGCAGAGGAGAAACCGGCGGCCGTAACGCATTGCCGATTTCACAGGAGCCCGTACAGCTACAGAGTATGGTCTCCTGAATTGTACGTGAAAAGTTACAAGATACGTTAACAAGATAGGCGGAAAGAAACGAAAATAAAAGCTCTGTTAAGTGGTACATGCTTTGGGTTTACATTGAAGTAACTTTATATGTTGTAGTATATACTAATGCAAGTTCAGAGGAAGTTGCACGAATGTGACAAGAATGAAATAACCGAACTAGTATTCCGATAATCATTTTCAGCTTTGGTTTCTGTGGTCTTTTGTATTCTGCCTATTCAGTATTTGCACTTGTTTCAACGGCCGGAGTTTGCTGCATGAATTTCTATTACGATATCCAAAAGAAACATTTACTTTTTCGTTTTAAGTGATAGGATTGAGGCTTGGCCAGGAGAAAAGGTGATCTGTGGCCTTCCTTACAAAAAACAACAAGAAGCAATTACCTTTCCTTCCTGTCTGCGAAGTACGGGAATTGATGCCCTACAACCTAGGGACGACCGAGACATGTAAAATTTGCGAGAAATGATCGAATTTGGTGGTAAAAAGGAAAGGTAAGACTGGCAGTTGCCCTATTCCCACGATATTGAAGACAGCGATTATATTCTTAATGAAGTCAATTCTTCAAAGGAAAAGCTTAAATGCTATCACGTAAAACTATTAAAAAAAACAGGTTTATTGGCGTAAATTTGTCGTCAGACGGAGAAACGTCATTCAAACATTGTCTAAAGAACAGTCTCCAAGTTTATACAGGTATCACATGCTTGAGCAAAGCGAAACAGGGTTAAACGAAGGACGCTGGATGCGTTGTGGTGATTCCCTAAAATAAATAAGACACACATTAATATGAACCACATAGAGAGCATTACAAAGGAAATGCCGCCCTGAAGAGATTACAATAAAACAACAATCACTTATTTCCATTCCAATGTCTGTAATGCGATTGTAGTAGAAAAAAAATAAATGCATATTAAGGTTTGAACCATACACAACCACCAAAATCCCTCCAACTTTCTTTCTATCTACCTTTTGCATGCTCCATGTGGCTGAATGCAACGTCAAAAGGCCACCACTCTTGTCATAGATGGCAGCTAGCACCTTCTTCCTTGTCTTTCTTTCCGGTACACCAGCTCCCGCTCAGAATATAAAACAGAGCAGAGCGGCGCTCGCACGTTTGCCACTATTTCCCTCCCTCTTCTCTGACCAGGCCGCCAGGTCGGTCGTCGGCAGGAACGCACGCAGGCAGGCAGGCAAGCAGGCAGGCAGGCAGCCGCCCGCCGCAGGCAGCATACCGTCGCGCCATCTAATGACGACGCGACGCACTTCCTGGGGCCTGGGCGAGCAGCACGCTCGCGGAAGAGGTTTTCGTCGCCAGTACCATGTATATTCTTTACTAACTTTTACGCGGCAACTTTATATTCTAACCCATAATCCATTGAAACATCACAGAGCTTGTATCAAGGAGAGAAATAGTACCGAAGTAAGTTAGAAGCTGCAAGGGTTTGAATTGCAACGTGAGTATTTATTTTCATATTTCTCCTAGACTTCCAATACGTTAGCTTTTGTCCAGAGAGTTTATCAATCAATATGACCTCTTGAATTGATTTCATTCCAATAGCAGGGACGAGTTTCTGTTTGGCGTGGAAGATCTCTGCATCTCCTAAGGGATATCTCTTTTTCAGGAGAGCTTGCAATACTTTCGAATAAAATCTGTGCACTTCTAACAAGTGCAGGTGCAAATAAAATTTTCAAATGTTTTGAAACGTCAGGAAAGTTGAGTTTCCTTATGAGTATTGTGGCGTCACCATTTAATTAATATAATTTTATTATGGCATCGCCAATAACAAATAATTCCTATAGCTGGAAATAGCTCGCGTCGAGAAAGAAGTGGGTCAAAGGGACGCTGCCTCCGCCGCGAAGGTTTCTTTCGTCACGCCGCCGGGCCCGCCCCGACCGCACTCGCCTCTTTCCAGAGGCAACTGGTTTATTGCACTCATAAAGTCCATTCTAGTTTTCGGGCCGTCCGCCGGCCCTCTTTTGGGACAAAGCGCACCCTCGCGTCCTTTCTTCTGCAGCGCGACCGGGGGGTGCCAAACCCCGAACGAGGGGTCGGCCGGGTGGCAATTAAAGACGACGACGCATTTACGACACGTCGTAAGCGAAAACCTTTCTTGGCCATCAAACTGATCCCTTCTCAAACAATGCTCACCCCCCACGCTCGTTCTGGCACGCGTCTGGGCTAGGCACCAGAAGTCCCGCAGGAGCTGTTTCTCTCTAAATACAGCAAGCTGTCGATTAGCCCATGCCGGCCGTCGAAAATCCGTGAAATGCGCTTCTGCGCGCACACGTGTCCAGACAGCTGCGATCAGCTCCCGGAACAACTAACAAAGGGAAGCGAGCGAGAGAGAGAAGCCAGTGACAGACAGAGAACATTTACGGAAAAATACAGAAAAATCGACACGAGATTGGTTAATCAGAATTCTGCGACGCAGCCACCCTCGACCAATGGGAAGCTTCGCCATGAGGGAAGGGAGAAATTTGGTGCCAGGAACATTTTGGGAAGGGGAAAGGGAGCTCTTTTATAAACGTGATGCACAGTGGGAATAAGACACTTCTGAATTTTTGTTACTTGAACACTTCTAAATTTTTGTTACTTCGAGACTTCTGCTAAGATTTTTCGGCGAGACTTCTTAGATTTTTTGGAACGCTCCTAAGAGTTTTTTTTTGAGAGCTAAGTTTTTGTTACTTCGAGAGAATTCCAAGATACTTCTTGGTAGCTAAATGTGCTTAATTAGTCAATTACTTACGATCGGGACGCGAGTTTGGGAAAAGACTTTCCCAGAGTCGAATTAGTCAGGACGCGACTCGTAGACTCGTTGCGGAGAAAACTCGGGCGGGAAACTACCGGATCCCGCGCCGTTTCGGCATCGGCGCGCCAGCCTTGCCGCCTCTCGTCCCGGGCCCAGTGACAGCCCTCTCCGTAACGTCAACGCCCGTAGTCACTAAACCCACTGAGCCTGCTCGAGCTGACAACCTGGAATCGCCGCTACCTTCCGAGAGTAGACGCGCCGCAGAAGATCAGCGACCCGGAGCCGCCGCCGCCTCTGCTTCGAGGCTGCCGCCCCGGCCCGCCCACGAAGACCAGCAGCCATTGGTGAAAAATTATGAGATGATGCCGTCTCACTGAACAATTGTAACGGCGAGAAACTGCAAGTGGCCGCGCTCGGGCCCAGCAGAATTAACAACTAGTAATTAAGATAACTAGCTCACAAAGTAATTTTAGTGAAAAACTTGCGTCGCCCATTATGACATTGTAACATCCCTGGCAGCTTTTGGTGACAGGAATAAACGGTTATTCGTTACAAATGACTCTGTGCTCATTCTTGATCTCCCAACTCTTCCATTCAGTCACATTTCAGGAGCTGAACCTGGCGCCCTCCCCCGTGCACATTAGGTTTGTTTACAGTATACTTGATTAACGCAAACTGTGCTGACGTTCTCGATTAAAGACTGTGAATTGGAACTTGCCTAGTTCGAAAACATTTGGAGGTTGCAAAAACTGTTTTTAGGCTCAGCAAATGCTGCAGTGTGTACAATTACTGCAGGAAACAAGTACTGTTGAGGTATCTACAAAGTAAAGAGAATGAAACTACATATTAGTCTTGGGTCGATTTATTGTCAGAGTAAGTACAAGTTCTTAGTCGGTACCGTCCGCCCGCCTTCGCCTTCGTCCTCGTCGTTGTCGTCGTCGTCGTCGTCGTCGTGCTGTGGTTCGTCGTTGTTGTCATCCAAAATAACTGAAAATATCCAGAGGAAAGTCATCATAATTAATTAGTTTCCATCCGCGTGAATATGAAATGTTTTAAAGTGAAGTAGAATCCATTGCTTATTGATCATCTTACATGTGCCGAAATAGATCGTCGTCGTCGTCGTCGTCGCCGTCGTGAGTTTCAATCGTCTTCGATATCCTCCCATTCCTCATCATCAGCGTTGTCGCCCTCCACCACCGTTTCATCTGCGAACACTTATAAAGCAACCAAAATTACTACGTACGGAAATGTCAATCTTCGTACTCTCTCATATTTGATTCGTTTGTAACGAAGTAATAGCATATTAAATACATGAATATTGATAGAATAGAAAAAGTACGGATTTTCTTCACGGTATGCACTGGTAGGTGAATAAAACGCCTCTTGTGCTTCAGAACTAGTGGTTTTGTTCTATTTCATGATTTCATAAAGAGTGCGGCAATGAGATTGGTAATAAGAGTCGTTCTTACCAGAAATCAGATCGTACTTCCAGATCAATGCGAATGCGTAACCAATACCCGCAATATATGGCTCCATTTTGCCAGCTATGCTGTCTCTAAGGTGACTTGCCAACCAATAATTGGCGTCAGTGACAATCCACTCTATTAACAATTAAGAAACCTTACAATAGCATAGTAAATAGAAGGTAGTGAAATGCTGCTTGTGCTCTTGCTGCTGAAGATGGCCATTTTTCGGCAGAAAATGTTCCATGGAAGATGTCATTGTATTGGAAATTCGTTGACTCTCTGTGTAGTACATTACTTCCGAACGCGCACTCGGGAGTCACAACTCACCTGTAGTGGGTCCTTGAAAGTGAATAATTAGTGGACGGCTAAACATCGGCCAGTCAATCCGTTTGTCCCAGCGCCTTTCCGATCGTGTGTTTTTCGGTTTGTCCGTCGGTCAGTCCGTAGCCAACGCCAGGATCTAAAGAGGCGAAGGCAATCGCACTTTCCTGCTTTGTGAAGGATGACGGCGCGGAGCTCACCTCCGAGTTACCGCATGCGTCGCAACTGGAGATGGGCAGAGGCAGCCCCTTTGCAAATCTCGAGTTCCGAAGCATCATCTCCGGACAAGACGCGCGCTTCGAATGCACAGGGTTGATGACTAGATGATAACTACTTAGTGTGAATTGCCAATGACGGGTCAAGTTCAACTAAATGCAATATAAAGTGGCAATAGAAACCAAAATAACAAAGGTTTTATGAGTAACATTTTTTAATGGAATAGAACGTAAAACCGAAAAAAAAAGAGTTCAACTGATACGAGTAATGTAACGACCGGAGATAAATTTTCCTCTAGATTCATTTAACATTATCTGTGTAATTCGTTTTTAGTTATGACAAAACTCGCCGCTTTGTCCAGCGGTTTTCCATTCGTCTAACGTTCGAGTGTCGCTTGCGAAATTTATAAAGGAATGAAATGTTGTCAAACGTAATAACTTCCAATCATACTTGGGCAGCAAACTAACGCACCTTTGAAATCTAGGATGTAGAAAGGAGGTTTTAAATATCGATAAAACGCCATTTCTTACAATCTGCTTTCCATTTCGAGCCGTGCAAATGTTCGATGAATTCTGTTGGCAAATTTCACGGTACTTCTGGTCCAGTTGCAATGGGCACTGCAGGTTGTTCCTACGTTTTCCGAACGTTATCAACTTTTAGACTCCCGTAGTCAACTTCCCTAAGCGGTATTTCTAAATAGTGTCGTAATTCTCACTCTTTAGCTCCGTACTCATGGATTTCCGACAAAGAAATTTCTACTATATACATTTTTTTAAGTACTGATAGTTTTGCTTCGGAGGTTTGTATTGCATTAAGCACCTCATGCATGTACTTGAAACCACTCTATAGTTGTAGCTTAAGGATGTTATGAAAGTTACGTCAAGTTCATTAAGAGGTAAGTGAAACTCTGCCACTTTCAGTCGCCTATTTCCGGAAAAGTCTTCCTTTTTTCTGGTTCTAATTCGTCAATATAAGAATGCAGCTCTATAAAGCTTTCGAAAGTTTCCCCGAATTGACCACAGTGACTAACGATTATATAAAGCGATTTAATACACGATCTCAATATCAAGCGAATGTCAAACGCATATTTGGCCTTTAGCGAACTCTACAAAAAGGCCTATAGGGGACTTAAAATTTTTAGAAGTATTGGCCCAAATGTTTTCGATATATATTTTTTGTGTTTTTTTTTCAAAAAGAACGATGCATGCATAATTGATGGCCCAGAAAGAACAACGTATGCTCAAAAAATGCGGGAGAAAATTCGTCGATTTTTTCAAATTTTCGAAAGTGGAAATATGCTGGGGAAAAATTGTTCAGTGGCTTCGTAATGTGGAAGTCCGGTCCGAGAGGGCTGGTGCATTTAACAACCATGAAAGTAAAAGTTTTCGAACGCTCACCGCTATAGAAATGCACCACGGAACTTACATACTCCATCCACGCTCGTCGGGGAGTCGGCGATGCCCTAGACGCGAACGGGTTGGCTGAGAAGATGTGAGCGGTAGAAGAGGGCAGCAGAGGAGAAACCGGCGGCCGTAACGCTTTGTCCGATTTCACAGGAGCCCGTACAGCTACAGAGTATGGTCTCCTGAATTGTACGTGAAAAGTTACAAGATACGTTAACAAGATAGGCGGAAAGAAACGAAAATAAAAGCTCTGTTAAGTGGTACATGCTTTGGGTTTGCATTGAAGTAACTTTATATGTTGTAGTATATGCTAATGCAAGTTCAGAGAAAGTTGCACGAATGTGACAAGAATGAAATAACCGAACTAGTATTCCGATAATCGTTTTCAGCTTTGGTTTCTGTGGTCTTTTGTATTCTGCTTATTCAGTATTTGTACTTGTTTCAACGGCCGGAGTTTGCTGCATGAATTTCTATTACGATATCCAAAAGAAACATATACTTTTTCGTTTTAAGTGATAGGATTGAGGCTTGGCCAGGAGAAAAGGTGATCTGTGGCCTTCCTTACAAAAAACAACAAGAAACAAATACCGTTCCTTCCTGTCTGCGAAGTACGGGAATAGATGCCCTACAACCTAGGGACAACCGAGATATATGTAAAATTTGCGAGGAATGATCGCATTTGGTGGTAAAAAAGAAAGGTAAGGCTGGCAGTTGCCCTATTCCCACGATATTGAAGACAGCGGTTATATTCTTAATGAAGTCAATTCTTCAAAGAAAAAGCTTAAATGCTATCACGTAAAACTATTAAAAAAACAGGTTAATTGGGGTAAATTTGTCGTCAGACGGAGAAACGTCATTCAAACATTGTCTAAAGAACAGTCTCCAAGTTTATACAGGTATCACATGCTTGAGCAAAGCGAAACAGGGTTAAACGAAGGACGCTGGATGCGTTGTGGTGATTCCCTAAAATAAATAAGACACACATTAATATGAACCACATAGAGAGCATTACAAAGAAAAACGGCGTTAAGAGATTACAATAAAACAACAATCACTTATTTCCATTCCAATGTCTGTAATGCGATGGCAGTAGAAAAAAAAGTAAATGCATATTGGTTTGCACCACACACAACCACCAGAATCCCTTCAACTTTCTTTCTATCTTCTGCATGCTCCATGTGGCTGAATGCTACGGTAAAAGGCCACCACTCTTGTCATAGATGGCAGCTAGCACCTCCTTCCTTGTCTTGCTTTCCGGTGCACCACCTCCCGCTCAGAATATAAAACAGAGCAGAGCGGCGCTCGCACGTTTCCCACCATTTCCCTCCCTCCTCTCTGACCAGGGCGCCAGGTCGGTCGTCGGCAGGCAGGCAGGCAGGCAGGCAGCCGCCCGCCGCAGGCAGCATACCGTCGCGCCATCTAATGACGACGCTACGCACTTCCTGGGGCCTGGGCGAGCAGCACGCTCGCGGAAGAGGTTTTCGTCGCCAGTACCATGTATATTCTTTACTAACTTTTACGCGGCAACTTTATATTCTAACCCATAATCCATTGTAACATCACAGAGCTTATATCAAGGAGAGAAATAGTACCGAAGTAAGTTAGAAGCTGCAAGGGTTTGAACTGCAACGTGAGTATTTATTTTCATATTTCTTCTAGACTTCCAATACGTTAGCTTTTGTCCAGAGAGTTTATCAATCAATATGACCTCTTGAATTGATTTCATTCCAATAGCAGTGACGAGTTTCTGTTTGGCGTGGAAGACCTCTGCATCTCCTAAGGGATATCTCTTTTTCAGGAGAGCTTGCAATACTTTCGCATAAAATCTGTGCACTTCTAACAAGTGCAGGTGCAAATAAAATTTTCAAATCTGCTTTGAAACGTCAGGAAAGTTGAGTTTCCTTATGAGTATACTTGATTAACGCCAACTGGGCTAACGTTCTCGATTAAAGACTGTGAATTGGAACTTGCCTAGTTCGAAAACATTTGGAGGTTGCAAAAACAGTTTTTAGACTCAGCAAATGCTGCAGTGTGTACAATTACTGCAGGAAACAAGTACTGTTGAGGTATCTACAAAGTAAAGAGAATGAAACTACATATTAGTCTTGGGTCGATTTATTGTCAGAGTAAGTACAAGTTCTTAGTCGGTACCGTCCGCCCGCCTTCGCCTTCGTCCTCGTCGTTGTCGTCGTCGTCGTCGTCGTCGTGCTGTGGTTCGTCGTTGTTGTCATCCAAAATAACTGAAAATATCCAGAGGAAAGTCATCATAATTAATTAGTTTCCATCCGCGTGAATATGAAATGTTTTAAAGTGAAGTAGAATCCATTGCTTATTGATCATCTTACATGTGCCGAAATAGATCGTCGTCGTCGTCGTCGTCGCCGTCGTGAGTTTCAATCGTCTTCGATATCCTCCCATTCCTCATCATCAGCGTTGTCGCCCTCCACCACCGTTTCATCTGCGAACACTTATAAAGCAACCAAAATTACTACGTACGGAAATGTCAATCTTCGTACTCTCTCATATTTGATTCGTTTGTAACGAAGTAATAGCATATTAAATACATGAATATTGATAGAATAGAAAAAGTACGGATTTTCTTCACGGTATGCACTGGTAGGTGAATAAAACGCCTCTTGTGCTTCAGAACTAGTGGTTTTGTTCTATTTCATGATTTCATAAAGAGTGCGGCAATGAGATTGGTAATAAGAGTCGTTCTTACCAGAAATCAGATCGTACTTCCAGATCAATGCGAATGCGTAACCAATACCCGCAATATATGGCTCCATTTTGCCAGCTATGCTGTCTCTAAGGTGACTTGCCAACCAATAATTGGCGTCAGTGACAATCCACTCTATTAACAATTAAGAAACCTTACAATAGCATAGTAAATAGAAGGTAGTGAAATGCTGCTTGTGCTCTTGCTGCTGAAGATGGCCATTTTTCGGCAGAAAATGTTCCATGGAAGATGTCATTGTATTGGAAATTCGTTGACTCTCTGTGTAGTACATTACTTCCGAACGCGCACTCGGGAGTCACAACTCACCTGTAGTGGGTCCTTGAAAGTGAATAATTAGTGGACGGCTAAACATCGGCCAGTCAATCCGTTTGTCCCAGCGCCTTTCCGATCGTGTGTTTTTCGGTTTGTCCGTCGGTCAGTCCGTAGCCAACGCCAGGATCTAAAGAGGCGAAGGCAATCGCACTTTCCTGCTTTGTGAAGGATGACGGCGCGGAGCTCACCTCCGAGTTACCGCATGCGTCGCAACTGGAGATGGGCAGAGGCAGCCCCTTTGCAAATCTCGAGTTCCGAAGCATCATCTCCGGACAAGACGCGCGCTTCGAATGCACAGGGTTGATGACTAGATGATAACTACTTAGTGTGAATTGCCAATGACGGGTCAAGTTCAACTAAATGCAATATAAAGTGGCAATAGAAACCAAAATAACAAAGGTTTTATGAGTAACATTTTTTAATGGAATAGAACGTAAAACCGAAAAAAAAGAGTTCAACTGATACGAGTAATGTAACGACCGGAGATAAATTTTCCTCTAGATTCATTTAACATTATCTGTGTAATTCGTTTTTAGTTTTGACAAAACTCGCCGCTTTGTCCAGCGGTTTTCCAATCGTCTAACGTTCGAGTGTCGCTTGCGAAATTTATAAAGGAATGAAATGTTGTCAAACGTAATAACTTCCAATCATACTTGGGCAGCAAACTAACGCACCTTTGAAATCTAGGATGTAGAAAGGAGGTTTTAAATATCGATAAAACGCCATTTCTTACAATCTGCTTTCCATTTCGAGCCGTGCAAATGTTCGATGAATTCTGTTGGCAAATTTCACGGTACTTCTGGTCCAGTTGCAATGGGCACTGCAGGTTGTTCCTACGTTTTCCGAACGTTATCAACTTTTAGACTCCCGTAGTCAACTTCCCTAAGCGGTATTTCTAAATAGTGTCGTAATTCTCACTCTTTAGCTCCGTACTCATGGATTTCCGACAAAGAAATTTCTACTATATACATTTTTTTAAGTACTGATAGTTTTGCTTCGGAGGTTTGTATTGCATTAAGCACCAAATGCATGTACTTGAAACCACTCTATAGTTGTAGCTTAAGGATGTTATGAAAGTTACGTCAAGTTCATTAAGAGGTAAGTGAAACTCTGCCACTTTCAGTCGCCTATTTCCGGAAAAGTCTTCCTTTTTTCTGGTTCTAATTCGTCAATATAAGAATGCAGCTCTATAAAGCTTTCGAAAGTTTCCCCGAATTGACCACAGTGACTAACGATTATATAAAGCGATTTAATACACGATCTCAATATCAAGCGAATGTCAAACGCATATTTGGCCTTTAGCGAACTCTACAAAAAGGCCTATAGGGGACTTAAAATTTTTAGAAGTATTGGCCCAAATGTTTTCGATATATATTTTTTGTGTTTTTTTTCAAAAAGAACGATGCATGCATAATTGATGGCCCAGAAAGAACAACGTATGCTCAAAAAATGCGGGAGAAAATTCGTCGATTTTTTCAAATTTTCGAAAGTGGAAATATGCTGGGGAAAAATTGTTCAGTGGCTTCGTAATGTGGAAGTCCGGTCCGAGAGGGCTGGTGCATTTAACAACCATGAAAGTAAAAGTTTTCGAACGCTCACCGCTATAGAAATGCACCACGGAACTTACATACTCCATCCACGCTCGTCGGGGAGTCGGCGATGCCCTAGACGCGAACGGGTTGGCTGAGAAGATGTGAGCGGTAGAAGAGGGCAGCAGAGGAGAAACCGGCGGCCGTAACGCTTTGTCCGATTTCACAGGAGCCCGTACAGCTACAGAGTATGGTCTCCTGAATTGTACGTGAAAAGTTACAAGATACGTTAACAAGATAGGCGGAAAGAAACGAAAATAAAAGCTCTGTTAAGTGGTACATGCTTTGGGTTTGCATTGAAGTAACTTTATATGTTGTAGTATATGCTAATGCAAGTTCAGAGAAAGTTGCACGAATGTGACAAGAATGAAATAACCGAACTAGTATTCCGATAATCGTTTTCAGCTTTGGTTTCTGTGGTCTTTTGTATTCTGCTTATTCAGTATTTGTACTTGTTTCAACGGCCGGAGTTTGCTGCATGAATTTCTATTACGATATCCAAAAGAAACATATACTTTTTCGTTTTAAGTGATAGGATTGAGGCTTGGCCAGGAGAAAAGGTGATCTGTGGCCTTCCTTACAAAAAACAACAAGAAACAAATACCGTTCCTTCCTGTCTGCGAAGTACGGGAATAGATGCCCTACAACCTAGGGACAACCGAGATATATGTAAAATTTGCGAGGAATGATCGCATTTGGTGGTAAAAAAGAAAGGTAAGGCTGGCAGTTGCCCTATTCCCACGATATTGAAGACAGCGGTTATATTCTTAATGAAGTCAATTCTTCAAAGAAAAAGCTTAAATGCTATCACGTAAAACTATTAAAAAAACAGGTTAATTGGGGTAAATTTGTCGTCAGACGGAGAAACGTCATTCAAACATTGTCTAAAGAACAGTCTCCAAGTTTATACAGGTATCACATGCTTGAGCAAAGCGAAACAGGGTTAAACGAAGGACGCTGGATGCGTTGTGGTGATTCCCTAAAATAAATAAGACACACATTAATATGAACCACATAGAGAGCATTACAAAGAAAAACGGCGTTAAGAGATTACAATAAAACAACAATCACTTATTTCCATTCCAATGTCTGTAATGCGATGGCAGTAGAAAAAAAAGTAAATGCATATTGGTTTGCACCACACACAACCACCAGAATCCCTTCAACTTTCTTTCTATCTTCTGCATGCTCCATGTGGCTGAATGCTACGGTAAAAGGCCACCACTCTTGTCATAGATGGCAGCTAGCACCTCCTTCCTTGTCTTGCTTTCCGGTGCACCACCTCCCGCTCAGAATATAAAACAGAGCAGAGCGGCGCTCGCACGTTTCCCACCATTTCCCTCCCTCCTCTCTGACCAGGGCGCCAGGTCGGTCGTCGGCAGGCAGGCAGGCAGGCAGGCAGCCGCCCGCCGCAGGCAGCATACCGTCGCGCCATCTAATGACGACGCTACGCACTTCCTGGGGCCTGGGCGAGCAGCACGCTCGCGGAAGAGGTTTTCGTCGCCAGTACCATGTATATTCTTTACTAACTTTTACGCGGCAACTTTATATTCTAACCCATAATCCATTGTAACATCACAGAGCTTATATCAAGGAGAGAAATAGTACCGAAGTAAGTTAGAAGCTGCAAGGGTTTGAATTGCAACGTGAGTATTTATTTTCATATTTCTCCTAGACTTCCAATACGTTAGCTTTTGTCCAGAGAGTTTATCAATCAATATGACCTCTTGAATTGATTTCATTCCAATAGCAGGGACGAGTTTCTGTTTGGCGTGGAAGACCTCTGCATCTCCTAAGGGATATCTCTTTTTCAGGAGAGCTTGCAATACTTTCGCATAAAATCTGTGCACTTCTAACAAGTGCAGGTGCAAATAAAATTTTCAAATCTGCTTTGAAACGTCAGGAAAGTTGAGTTTCCTTATGAGTATACTTGATTAACGCCAACTGGGCTAACGTTCTCGATTAAAGACTGTGAATTGGAACTTGCCTAGTTCGAAAACATTTGGAGGTTGCAAAAACAGTTTTTAGGCTCAGCAAATGCTGCAGTGTGTACAATTACTGCAGGAAACAAGTACTGTTGAGGTATCTACAAAGTAAAGAGAATGAAACTACATATTAGTCTTGGGTCGATTTATTGTCAGAGTAAGTACAAGTTCTTAGTCGGTACCGTCCGCCCGCCTTCGCCTTCGTCCTCGTCGTTGTCGTCGTCGTCGTCGTCGTCGTGCTGTGGTTCGTCGTTGTTGTCATCCAAAATAACTGAAAATATCCAGAGGAAAGTCATCATAATTAATTAGTTTCCATCCGCGTGAATATGAAATGTTTTAAAGTGAAGTAGAATCCATTGCTTATTGATCATCTTACATGTGCCGAAATAGATCGTCGTCGTCGTCGTCGTCGTCGCCGTCGTGAGTTTCAATCGTCTTCGATATCCTCCCATTCCTCATCATCAGCGTTGTCGCCCTCCACCACCGTTTCATCTGCGAACACTTATAAAGCAACCAAAATTACTACGTACGGAAATGTCAATCTTCGTACTCTCTCATATTTGATTCGTTTGTAACGAAGTAATAGCATATTAAATACATGAATATTGATAGAATAGAAAAAGTACGGATTTTCTTCACGGTATGCACTGGTAGGTGAATAAAACGCCTCTTGTGCTTCAGAACTAGTGGTTTTGTTCTATTTCATGATTTCATAAAGAGTGCGGCAATGAGATTGGTAAAAAGAGTCGTTCTTACCAGAAATAAGATCGTACTTCCAGATCAATGCGAATGCGTAACCAATACCCGCAATATATGGCTCCATTTTGCCAGCTATGCTGTCTCTAAGGTGACTTGCCAACCAATAATTGGCGTCAGTGACAATCCACTCTATTAACAATTAAGAAACCTTACAATAGCATAGTAAATAGAAGGTAGTGAAATGCTGCTTGTGCTCTTGCTGCTGAAGATGGCCATTTTTCGGCAGAAAATGTTCCATGGAAGATGTCATTGTATTGGAAATTCGTTGACTCTCTGTGTAGTACATTACTTCCGAACGCGCACTCGGGAGTCACAACTCACCTGTAGTGGGTCCTTGAAAGTGAATAATTAGTGGACGGCTAAACATCGGCCAGTCAATCCGTTTGTCCCAGCGCCTTTCCGATCGTGTGTTTTTCGGTTTGTCCGTCGGTCAGTCCGTAGCCAACGCCAGGATCTAAAGAGGCGAAGGCAATCGCACTTTCCTGCTTTGTGAAGGATGACGGCGCGGAGCTCACCTCCGAGTTACCGCATGCGTCGCAACTGGAGATGGGCAGAGGCAGCCCCTTTGCAAATCTCGAGTTCCGAAGCATCATCTCCGGACAAGACGCGCGCTTCGAATGCACAGGGTTGATGACTAGATGATAACTACTTAGTGTGAATTGCCAATGACGGGTCAAGTTCAACTAAATGCAATATAAAGTGGCAATAGAAACCAAAATAACAAAGGTTTTATGAGTAACATTTTTTAATGGAATAGAACGTAAAACCGAAAAAAAAGAGTTCAACTGATACGAGTAATGTAACGACCGGAGATAAATTTTACTCTAGATTCATTTAACATTATCTGTGTAATTCGTTTTTAGTTTTGACAAAACTCGCCGCTTTGTCCAGCGGTTTTCCATTCGTCTAACGTTCGAGTGTCGCTTGCGAAATTTATAAAGGAATGAAATGTTGTCAAACGTAATAACTTCCAATCATACTTGGGCAGCAAACTAACGCACCTTTGAAATCTAGGATGTAGAAAGGAGGTTTTAAATATCGATAAAACGCCATTTCTTACAATCTGCTTTCCATTTCGAGCCGTGCAAATGTTCGATGAATTCTGTTGGCAAATTTCACGGTACTTCTGGTCCAGTTGCAATGGGCACTGCAGGTTGTTCCTACGTTTTCCGAACGTTATCAACTTTTAGACTCCCGTAGTCAACTTCCCTAAGCGGTATTTCTAAATAGTGTCGTAATTCTCACTCTTTAGCTCCGTACTCATGGATTTCCGACAAAGAAATTTCTACTATATACATTTTTTTAAGTACTGATAGTTTTGCTTCGGAGGTTTGTATTGCATTAAGCACCTCATGCATGTACTTGAAACCACTCTATAGTTGTAGCTTAAGGATGTTATGAAAGTTACGTCAAGTTCATTAAGAGGTAAGTGAAACTCTGCCACTTTCAGTCGCCTATTTCCGGAAAAGTCTTCCTTTTTTCTGGTTCTAATTCGTCAATATAAGAATGCAGCTCTATAAAGCTTTCGAAAGTTTCCCCGAATTGACCACAGTGACTAACGATTATATAAAGCGATTTAATACACGATCTCAATATCAAGCGAATGTCAAACGCATATTTGGCCTTTAGCGAACTCTACAAAAAGGCCTATAGGAGACTTAAAATTTTTGGAAATATTGGCCCAAATGTTTTCGATATATATTTTTTGTGTTTTTTTTTTCAAAAGAACGATGCATGCATAATTGATGGCCCAGAAAGAACAACGTATGCTCAAAAAATGCGGGAGAAAATTCGTCGATTTTTTCAAATTTTCGAAAGTGGAAATATGCTGGGGAAAAATTGTTCAGTGGCTTCGTAATGTGGAAGTCCGGTCCGAGAGGGCTGGTGCATTTAACAACCATGAAAGTAAAAGTTTTCGAACGCTCACCGCTATAGAAATGCACCACGGAACTTACATACTCCATCCACGCTCGTCGGGGAGTCGGCGATGCCCTAGACGCGAACGGGTTGGCTGAGAAGATGTGAGCGGTAGAAGAGGGCAGCAGAGGAGAAACCGGCGGCCGTAACGCTTTGTCCGATTTCACAGGAGCCCGTACAGCTACAGAGTATGGTCTCCTGAATTGTACGTGAAAAGTTACAAGATACGTTAACAAGATAGGCGGAAAGAAACGAAAATAAAAGCTCTGTTAAGTGGTACATGCTTTGGGTTTGCATTGAAGTAACTTTATATGTTGTAGTATATGCTAATGCAAGTTCAGAGAAAGTTGCACGAATGTGACAAGAATGAAATAACCGAACTAGTATTCCGATAATCGTTTTCAGCTTTGGTTTCTGTGGTCTTTTGTATTCTGCTTATTCAGTATTTGTACTTGTTTCAACGGCCGGAGTTTGCTGCATGAATTTCTATTACGATATCCAAAAGAAACATATACTTTTTCGTTTTAAGTGATAGGATTGAGGCTTGGCCAGGAGAAAAGGTGATCTGTGGCCTTCCTTACAAAAAACAACAAGAAACAAATACCGTTCCTTCCTGTCTGCGAAGTACGGGAATAGATGCCCTACAACCTAGGGACAACCGAGATATATGTAAAATTTGCGAGGAATGATCGCATTTGGTGGTAAAAAAGAAAGGTAAGGCTGGCAGTTGCCCTATTCCCACGATATTGAAGACAGCGGTTATATTCTTAATGAAGTCAATTCTTCAAAGAAAAAGCTTAAATGCTATCACGTAAAACTATTAAAAAAACAGGTTAATTGGGGTAAATTTGTCGTCAGACGGAGAAACGTCATTCAAACATTGTCTAAAGAACAATCTCCAAGTTTATACAGGTATCACATGCTTGAGCAAAGCGAAACAGGGTTAAACGAAGGACGCTGGATGCGTTGTGGTGATTCCCTAAAATAAATAAGACACACATTAATATGAACCACATAGAGAGCATTACAAAGAAAAACGGCGTTAAGAGATTACAATAAAACAACAATCACTTATTTCCATTCCAATGTCTGTAATGCGATGGCAGTAGAAAAAAAAGTAAATGCATATTGGTTTGCACCACACACAACCACCAGAATCCCTTCAACTTTCTTTCTATCTTCTGCATGCTCCATGTGGCTGAATGCTACGGTAAAAGGCCACCACTCTTGTCATAGATGGCAGCTAGCACCTCCTTCCTTGTCTTGCTTTCCGGTGCACCACCTCCCGCTCAGAATATAAAACAGAGCAGAGCGGCGCTCGCACGTTTCCCACCATTTCCCTCCCTCCTCTCTGACCAGGGCGCCAGGTCGGTCGTCGGCAGGCAGGCAGGCAGGCAGGCAGCCGCCCGCCGCAGGCAGCATACCGTCGCGCCATCTAATGACGACGCTACGCACTTCCTGGGGCCTGGGCGAGCAGCACGCTCGCGGAAGAGGTTTTCGTCGCCAGTACCATGTATATTCTTTACTAACTTTTACGCGGCAACTTTATATTCTAACCCATAATCCATTGTAACATCACAGAGCTTATATCAAGGAGAGAAATAGTACCGAAGTAAGTTAGAAGCTGCAAGGGTTTGAATTGCAACGTGAGTATTTATTTTCATATTTCTCCTAGACTTCCAATACGTTAGCTTTTGTCCAGAGAGTTTATCAATCAATATGACCTCTTGAATTGATTTCATTCCAATAGCAGGGACGAGTTTCTGTTTGGCGTGGAAGACCTCTGCATCTCCTAAGGGATATCTCTTTTTCAGGAGAGCTTGCAATACTTTCGCATAAAATCTGTGCACTTCTAACAAGTGCAGGTGCAAATAAAATTTTCAAATCTGCTTTGAAACGTCAGGAAAGTTGAGTTTCCTTATGAGTATACTTGATTAACGCCAACTGGGCTAACGTTCTCGATTAAAGACTGTGAATTGGAACTTGCCTAGTTCGAAAACATTTGGAGGTTGCAAAAACAGTTTTTAGGCTCAGCAAATGCTGCAGTGTGTACAATTACTGCAGGAAACAAGTACTGTTGAGGTATCTACAAAGTAAAGAGAATGAAACTACATATTAGTCTTGGGTCGATTTATTGTCAGAGTAAGTACAAGTTCTTAGTCGGTACCGTCCGCCCGCCTTCGCCTTCGTCCTCGTCGTTGTCGTCGTCGTCGTCGTCGTCGTGCTGTGGTTCGTCGTTGTTGTCATCCAAAATAACTGAAAATATCCAGAGGAAAGTCATCATAATTAATTAGTTTCCATCCGCGTGAATATGAAATGTTTTAAAGTGAAGTAGAATCCATTGCTTATTGATCATCTTACATGTGCCGAAATAGATCGTCGTCGTCGTCGTCGTCGCCGTCGTGAGTTTCAATCGTCTTCGATATCCTCCCATTCCTCATCATCAGCGTTGTCGCCCTCCACCACCGTTTCATCTGCGAACACTTATAAAGCAACCAAAATTACTACGTACGGAAATGTCAATCTTCGTACTCTCTCATATTTGATTCGTTTGTAACGAAGTAATAGCATATTAAATACATGAATATTGATAGAATAGAAAAAGTACGGATTTTCTTCACGGTATGCACTGGTAGGTGAATAAAACGCCTCTTGTGCTTCAGAACTAGTGGTTTTGTTCTATTTCATGATTTCATAAAGAGTGCGGCAATGAGATTGGTAATAAGAGTCGTTCTTACCAGAAATCAGATCGTACTTCCAGATCAATGCGAATGCGTAACCAATACCCGCAATATATGGCTCCATTTTGCCAGCTATGCTGTCTCTAAGGTGACTTGCCAACCAATAATTGGCGTCAGTGACAATCCACTCTATTAACAATTAAGAAACCTTACAATAGCATAGTAAATAGAAGGTAGTGAAATGCTGCTTGTGCTCTTGCTGCTGAAGATGGCCATTTTTCGGCAGAAAATGTTCCATGGAAGATGTCATTGTATTGGAAATTCGTTGACTCTCTGTGTAGTACATTACTTCCGAACGCGCACTCGGGAGTCACAACTCACCTGTAGTGGGTCCTTGAAAGTGAATAATTAGTGGACGGCTAAACATCGGCCAGTCAATCCGTTTGTCCCAGCGCCTTTCCGATCGTGTGTTTTTCGGTTTGTCCGTCGGTCAGTCCGTAGCCAACGCCAGGATCTAAAGAGGCGAAGGCAATCGCACTTTCCTGCTTTGTGAAGGATGACGGCGCGGAGCTCACCTCCGAGTTACCGCATGCGTCGCAACTGGAGATGGGCAGAGGCAGCCCCTTTGCAAATCTCGAGTTCCGAAGCATCATCTCCGGACAAGACGCGCGCTTCGAATGCACAGGGTTGATGACTAGATGATAACTACTTAGTGTGAATTGCCAATGACGGGTCAAGTTCAACTAAATGCAATATAAAGTGGCAATAGAAACCAAAATAACAAAGGTTTTATGAGTAACATTTTTTAATGGAATAGAACGTAAAACCGAAAAAAAAGAGTTCAACTGATACGAGTAATGTAACGACCGGAGATAAATTTTACTCTAGATTCATTTAACATTATCTGTGTAATTCGTTTTTAGTTTTGACAAAACTCGCCGCTTTGTCCAGCGGTTTTCCATTCGTCTAACGTTCGAGTGTCGCTTGCGAAATTTATAAAGGAATGAAATGTTGTCAAACGTAATAACTTCCAATCATACTTGGGCAGCAAACTAACGCACCTTTGAAATCTAGGATGTAGAAAGGAGGTTTTAAATATCGATAAAACGCCATTTCTTACAATCTGCTTTCCATTTCGAGCCGTGCAAATGTTCGATGAATTCTGTTGGCAAATTTCACGGTACTTCTGGTCCAGTTGCAATGGGCACTGCAGGTTGTTCCTACGTTTTCCGAACGTTATCAACTTTTAGACTCCCGTAGTCAACTTCCCTAAGCGGTATTTCTAAATAGTGTCGTAATTCTCACTCTTTAGCTCCGTACTCATGGATTTCCGACAAAGAAATTTCTACTATATACATTTTTTTAAGTACTGATAGTTTTGCTTCGGAGGTTTGTATTGCATTAAGCACCTCATGCATGTACTTGAAACCACTCTATAGTTGTAGCTTAAGGATGTTATGAAAGTTACGTCAAGTTCATTAAGAGGTAAGTGAAACTCTGCCACTTTCAGTCGCCTATTTCCGGAAAAGTCTTCCTTTTTTCTGGTTCTAATTCGTCAATATAAGAATGCAGCTCTATAAAGCTTTCGAAAGTTTCCCCGAATTGACCACAGTGACTAACGATTATATAAAGCGATTTAATACACGATCTCAATATCAAGCGAATGTCAAACGCATATTTGGCCTTTAGCGAACTCTACAAAAAGGCCTATAGGGGACTTAAAATTTTTAGAAGTATTGGCCCAAATGTATTCGATATATATTTTTTGTGTTTTTTTTTTCAAAAAGAACGATGCATGCATAATTGATGGCCCAGAAAGAACAACGTATGCTCAAAAAATGCGGGAGAAAATGCGTCGATTTTTTCAAATTTTCGAAAGTGGAAATATGCTGGGGAAAAATTGTTCAGTGGCTTCGTAATGTGGAAGTCCGGTCCGAGAGGGCTGGTGCATTTAACAACCATGAAAGTAAAAGTTTTCGAACGCTCACCGCTATAGAAATGCACCACGGAACTTACATACTCCATCCACGCTCGTCGGGGAGTCGGCGATGCCCTAGACGCGAACGGGTTGGCTGAGAAGATGTGAGCGGTAGAAGAGGGCAGCAGAGGAGAAACCGGCGGCCGTAACGCTTTGTCCGATTTCACAGGAGCCCGTACAGCTACAGAGTATGGTCTCCTGAATTGTACGTGAAAAGTTACAAGATACGTTAACAAGATAGGCGGAAAGAAACGAAAATAAAAGCTCTGTTAAGTGGTACATGCTTTGGGTTTGCATTGAAGTAACTTTATATGTTGTAGTATATGCTAATGCAAGTTCAGAGAAAGTTGCACGAATGTGACAAGAATGAAATAACCGAACTAGTATTCCGATAATCGTTTTCAGCTTTGGTTTCTGTGGTCTTTTGTATTCTGCTTATTCAGTATTTGTACTTGTTTCAACGGCCGGAGTTTGCTGCATGAATTTCTATTACGATATCCAAAAGAAACATATACTTTTTCGTTTTAAGTGATAGGATTGAGGCTTGGCCAGGAGAAAAGGTGATCTGTGGCCTTCCTTACAAAAAACAACAAGAAACAAATACCGTTCCTTCCTGTCTGCGAAGTACGGGAATAGATGCCCTACAACCTAGGGACAACCGAGATATATGTAAAATTTGCGAGGAATGATCGCATTTGGTGGTAAAAAAGAAAGGTAAGGCTGGCAGTTGCCCTATTCCCACGATATTGAAGACAGCGGTTATATTCTTAATGAAGTCAATTCTTCAAAGAAAAAGCTTAAATGCTATCACGTAAAACTATTAAAAAAACAGGTTAATTGGGGTAAATTTGTCGTCAGACGGAGAAACGTCATTCAAACATTGTCTAAAGAACAGTCTCCAAGTTTATACAGGTATCACATGCTTGAGCAAAGCGAAACAGGGTTAAACGAAGGACGCTGGATGCGTTGTGGTGATTCCCTAAAATAAATAAGACACACATTAATATGAACCACATAGAGAGCATTACAAAGAAAAACGGCGTTAAGAGATTACAATAAAACAACAATCACTTATTTCCATTCCAATGTCTGTAATGCGATGGCAGTAGAAAAAAAAGTAAATGCATATTGGTTTGCACCACACACAACCACCAGAATCCCTTCAACTTTCTTTCTATCTTCTGCATGCTCCATGTGGCTGAATGCTACGGTAAAAGGCCACCACTCTTGTCATAGATGGCAGCTAGCACCTCCTTCCTTGTCTTGCTTTCCGGTGCACCACCTCCCGCTCAGAATATAAAACAGAGCAGAGCGGCGCTCGCACGTTTCCCACCATTTCCCTCCCTCCTCTCTGACCAGGGCGCCAGGTCGGTCGTCGGCAGGCAGGCAGGCAGGCAGGCAGCCGCCCGCCGCAGGCAGCATACCGTCGCGCCATCTAATGACGACGCTACGCACTTCCTGGGGCCTGGGCGAGCAGCACGCTCGCGGAAGAGGTTTTCGTCGCCAGTACCATGTATATTCTTTACTAACTTTTACGCGGCAACTTTATATTCTAACCCATAATCCATTGTAACATCACAGAGCTTATATCAAGGAGAGAAATAGTACCGAAGTAAGTTAGAAGCTGCAAGGGTTTGAATTGCAACGTGAGTATTTATTTTCATATTTCTCCTAGACTTCCAATACGTTAGCTTTTGTCCAGAGAGTTTATCAATCAATATGACCTCTTGAATTGATTTCATTCCAATAGCAGGGACGAGTTTCTGTTTGGCGTGGAAGACCTCTGCATCTCCTAAGGGATATCTCTTTTTCAGGAGAGCTTGCAATACTTTCGCATAAAATCTGTGCACTTCTAACAAGTGCAGGTGCAAATAAAATTTTCAAATCTGCTTTGAAACGTCAGGAAAGTTGAGTTTCCTTATGAGTATACTTGATTAACGCCAACTGGGCTAACGTTCTCGATTAAAGACTGTGAATTGGAACTTGCCTAGTTCGAAAACATTTGGAGGTTGCAAGAACAGTTTTTAGGCTCAGCAAATGCTGCAGTGTGTACAATTACTGCAGGAAACAAGTACTGTTGAGGTATCTACAAAGTAAAGAGAATGAAACTACATATTAGTCTTGGGTCGATTTATTGTCAGAGTAAGTACAAGTTCTTAGTCGGTACCGTCCGCCCGCCTTCGCCTTCGTCCTCGTCGTTGTCGTCGTCGTCGTCGTCGTCGTCGTCGTGCTGTGGTTCGTCGTTGTTGTCATCCAAAATAACTGAAAATATCCAGAGGAAAGTCATCATAATTAATTAGTTTCCATCCGCGTGAATATGAAATGTTTTAAAGTGAAGTAGAATCCATTGCTTATTGATCATCTTACATGTGCCGAAATAGATCGTCGTCGTCGTCGTCGTCGTCGCCGTCGTGAGTTTCAATCGTCTTCGATATCCTCCCATTCCTCATCATCAGCGTTGTCGCCCTCCACCACCGTTTCATCTGCGAACACTTATAAAGCAACCAAAATTACTACGTACGGAAATGTCAATCTTCGTACTCTCTCATATTTGATTCGTTTGTAACGAAGTAATAGCATATTAAATACATGAATATTGATAGAATAGAAAAAGTACGGATTTTCTTCACGGTATGCACTGGTAGGTGAATAAAACGCCTCTTGTGCTTCAGAACTAGTGGTTTTGTTCTATTTCATGATTTCATAAAGAGTGCGGCAATGAGATTGGTAATAAGAGTCGTTCTTACCAGAAATCAGATCGTACTTCCAGATCAATGCGAATGCGTAACCAATACCCGCAATATATGGCTCCATTTTGCCAGCTATGCTGTCTCTAAGGTGACTTGCCAACCAATAATTGGCGTCAGTGACAATCCACTCTATTAACAATTAAGAAACCTTACAATAGCATAGTAAATAGAAGGTAGTGAAATGCTGCTTGTGCTCTTGCTGCTGAAGATGGCCATTTTTCGGCAGAAAATGTTCCATGGAAGATGTCATTGTATTGGAAATTCGTTGACTCTCTGTGTAGTACATTACTTCCGAACGCGCACTCGGGAGTCACAACTCACCTGTAGTGGGTCCTTGAAAGTGAATAATTAGTGGACGGCTAAACATCGGCCAGTCAATCCGTTTGTCCCAGCGCCTTTCCGATCGTGTGTTTTTCGGTTTGTCCGTCGGTCAGTCCGTAGCCAACGCCAGGATCTAAAGAGGCGAAGGCAATCGCACTTTCCTGCTTTGTGAAGGATGACGGCGCGGAGCTCACCTCCGAGTTACCGCATGCGTCGCAACTGGAGATGGGCAGAGGCAGCCCCTTTGCAAATCTCGAGTTCCGAAGCATCATCTCCGGACAAGACGCGCGCTTCGAATGCACAGGGTTGATGACTAGATGATAACTACTTAGTGTGAATTGCCAATGACGGGTCAAGTTCAACTAAATGCAATATAAAGTGGCAATAGAAACCAAAATAACAAAGGTTTTATGAGTAACATTTTTTAATGGAATAGAACGTAAAACCGAAAAAAAAGAGTTCAACTGATACGAGTAATGTAACGACCGGAGATAAATTTTACTCTAGATTCATTTAACATTATCTGTGTAATTCGTTTTTAGTTTTGACAAAACTCGCCGCTTTGTCCAGCGGTTTTCCATTCGTCTAACGTTCGAGTGTCGCTTGCGAAATTTATAAAGGAATGAAATGTTGTCAAACGTAATAACTTCCAATCATACTTGGGCAGCAAACTAACGCACCTTTGAAATCTAGGATGTAGAAAGGAGGTTTTAAATATCGATAAAACGCCATTTCTTACAATCTGCTTTCCATTTCGAGCCGTGCAAATGTTCGATGAATTCTGTTGGCAAATTTCACGGTACTTCTGGTCCAGTTGCAATGGGCACTGCAGGTTGTTCCTACGTTTTCCGAACGTTATCAACTTTTAGACTCCCGTAGTCAACTTCCCTAAGCGGTATTTCTAAATAGTGTCGTAATTCTCACTCTTTAGCTCCGTACTCATGGATTTCCGACAAAGAAATTTCTACTATATACATTTTTTTAAGTACTGATAGTTTTGCTTCGGAGGTTTGTATTGCATTAAGCACCTCATGCATGTACTTGAAACCACTCTATAGTTGTAGCTTAAGGATGTTATGAAAGTTACGTCAAGTTCATTAAGAGGTAAGTGAAACTCTGCCACTTTCAGTCGCCTATTTCCGGAAAAGTCTTCCTTTTTTCTGGTTCTAATTCGTCAATATAAGAATGCAGCTCTATAAAGCTTTCGAAAGTTTCCCCGAATTGACCACAGTGACTAACGATTATATAAAGCGATTTAATACACGATCTCAATATCAAGCGAATGTCAAACGCATATTTGGCCTTTAGCGAACTCTACAAAAAGGCCTATAGGAGACTTAAAATTTTTGGAAATATTGGCCCAAATGTTTTCGATATATATTTTTTGTGTTTTTTTTTTCCAAAAGAACGATGCATGCATAATTGATGGCCCAGAAAGAACAACGTATGCTCAAAAAATGCGGGAGAAAATTCGTCGATTTTTTCAAATTTTCGAAAGTGGAAATATGCTGGGGAAAAATTGTTCAGTGGCTTCGTAATGTGGAAGTCCGGTCCGAGAGGGCTGGTGCATTTAACAACCATGAAAGTAAAAGTTTTCGAACGCTCACCGCTATAGAAATGCACCACGGAACTTACATACTCCATCCACGCTCGTCGGGGAGTCGGCGATGCCCTAGACGCGAACGGGTTGGCTGAGAAGATGTGAGCGGTAGAAGAGGGCAGCAGAGGAGAAACCGGCGGCCGTAACGCTTTGTCCGATTTCACAGGAGCCCGTACAGCTACAGAGTATGGTCTCCTGAATTGTACGTGAAAAGTTACAAGATACGTTAACAAGATAGGCGGAAAGAAACGAAAATAAAAGCTCTGTTAAGTGGTACATGCTTTGGGTTTGCATTGAAGTAACTTTATATGTTGTAGTATATGCTAATGCAAGTTCAGAGAAAGTTGCACGAATGTGACAAGAATGAAATAACCGAACTAGTATTCCGATAATCGTTTTCAGCTTTGGTTTCTGTGGTCTTTTGTATTCTGCTTATTCAGTATTTGTACTTGTTTCAACGGCCGGAGTTTGCTGCATGAATTTCTATTACGATATCCAAAAGAAACATATACTTTTTCGTTTTAAGTGATAGGATTGAGGCTTGGCCAGGAGAAAAGGTGATCTGTGGCCTTCCTTACAAAAAACAACAAGAAACAAATACCGTTCCTTCCTGTCTGCGAAGTACGGGAATAGATGCCCTACAACCTAGGGACAACCGAGATATATGTAAAATTTGCGAGGAATGATCGCATTTGGTGGTAAAAAAGAAAGGTAAGGCTGGCAGTTGCCCTATTCCCACGATATTGAAGACAGCGGTTATATTCTTAATGAAGTCAATTCTTCAAAGAAAAAGCTTAAATGCTATCACGTAAAACTATTAAAAAAACAGGTTAATTGGGGTAAATTTGTCGTCAGACGGAGAAACGTCATTCAAACATTGTCTAAAGAACAATCTCCAAGTTTATACAGGTATCACATGCTTGAGCAAAGCGAAACAGGGTTAAACGAAGGACGCTGGATGCGTTGTGGTGATTCCCTAAAATAAATAAGACACACATTAATATGAACCACATAGAGAGCATTACAAAGAAAAACGGCGTTAAGAGATTACAATAAAACAACAATCACTTATTTCCATTCCAATGTCTGTAATGCGATGGCAGTAGAAAAAAAAGTAAATGCATATTGGTTTGCACCACACACAACCACCAGAATCCCTTCAACTTTCTTTCTATCTTCTGCATGCTCCATGTGGCTGAATGCTACGGTAAAAGGCCACCACTCTTGTCATAGATGGCAGCTAGCACCTCCTTCCTTGTCTTGCTTTCCGGTGCACCACCTCCCGCTCAGAATATAAAACAGAGCAGAGCGGCGCTCGCACGTTTCCCACCATTTCCCTCCCTCCTCTCTGACCAGGGCGCCAGGTCGGTCGTCGGCAGGCAGGCAGGCAGGCAGGCAGCCGCCCGCCGCAGGCAGCATACCGTCGCGCCATCTAATGACGACGCTACGCACTTCCTGGGGCCTGGGCGAGCAGCACGCTCGCGGAAGAGGTTTTCGTCGCCAGTACCATGTATATTCTTTACTAACTTTTACGCGGCAACTTTATATTCTAACCCATAATCCATTGTAACATCACAGAGCTTATATCAAGGAGAGAAATAGTACCGAAGTAAGTTAGAAGCTGCAAGGGTTTGAATTGCAACGTGAGTATTTATTTTCATATTTCTTCTAGACTTCCAATACGTTAGCTTTTGTCCAGAGAGTTTATCAATCAATATGACCTCTTGAATTGATTTCATTCCAATAGCAGGGACGAGTTGCTGTTTGGCGTGGAAGACCTCTGCATCTCCTAAGGGATATCTCTTTTTCAGGAGAGCTTGCAATACTTTCGCATAAAATCTGTGCACTTCTAACAAGTGCAGGTGCAAATAAAATTTTCAAATCTGCTTTGAAACGTCAGGAAAGTTGAGTTTCCTTATGAGTATACTTGATTAACGCCAACTGGGCTAACGTTCTCGATTAAAGACTGTGAATTGGAACTTGCCTAGTTCGAAAACATTTGGAGGTTGCAAAAACAGTTTTTAGACTCAGCAAATGCTGCAGTGTGTACAATTACTGCAGGAAACAAGTACTGTTGAGGTATCTACAAAGTAAAGAGAATGAAACTACATATTAGTCTTGGGTCGATTTATTGTCAGAGTAAGTACAAGTTCTTAGTCGGTACCGTCCGCCCGCCTTCGCCTTCGTCCTCGTCGTTGTCGTCGTCGTCGTCGTCGTCGTGCTGTGGTTCGTCGTTGTTGTCATCCAAAATAACTGAAAATATCCAGAGGAAAGTCATCATAATTAATTAGTTTCCATCCGCGTGAATATGAAATGTTTTAAAGTGAAGTAGAATCCATTGCTTATTGATCATCTTACATGTGCCGAAATAGATCGTCGTCGTCGTCGTCGTCGCCGTCGTGAGTTTCAATCGTCTTCGATATCCTCCCATTCCTCATCATCAGCGTTGTCGCCCTCCACCACCGTTTCATCTGCGAACACTTATAAAGCAACCAAAATTACTACGTACGGAAATGTCAATCTTCGTACTCTCTCATATTTGATTCGTTTGTAACGAAGTAATAGCATATTAAATACATGAATATTGATAGAATAGAAAAAGTACGGATTTTCTTCACGGTATGCACTGGTAGGTGAATAAAACGCCTCTTGTGCTTCAGAACTAGTGGTTTTGTTCTATTTCATGATTTCATAAAGAGTGCGGCAATGAGATTGGTAATAAGAGTCGTTCTTACCAGAAATCAGATCGTACTTCCAGATCAATGCGAATGCGTAACCAATACCCGCAATATATGGCTCCATTTTGCCAGCTATGCTGTCTCTAAGGTGACTTGCCAACCAATAATTGGCGTCAGTGACAATCCACTCTATTAACAATTAAGAAACCTTACAATAGCATAGTAAATAGAAGGTAGTGAAATGCTGCTTGTGCTCTTGCTGCTGAAGATGGCCATTTTTCGGCAGAAAATGTTCCATGGAAGATGTCATTGTATTGGAAATTCGTTGACTCTCTGTGTAGTACATTACTTCCGAACGCGCACTCGGGAGTCACAACTCACCTGTAGTGGGTCCTTGAAAGTGAATAATTAGTGGACGGCTAAACATCGGCCAGTCAATCCGTTTGTCCCAGCGCCTTTCCGATCGTGTGTTTTTCGGTTTGTCCGTCGGTCAGTCCGTAGCCAACGCCAGGATCTAAAGAGGCGAAGGCAATCGCACTTTCCTGCTTTGTGAAGGATGACGGCGCGGAGCTCACCTCCGAGTTACCGCATGCGTCGCAACTGGAGATGGGCAGAGGCAGCCCCTTTGCAAATCTCGAGTTCCGAAGCATCATCTCCGGACAAGACGCGCGCTTCGAATGCACAGGGTTGATGACTAGATGATAACTACTTAGTGTGAATTGCCAATGACGGGTCAAGTTCAACTAAATGCAATATAAAGTGGCAATAGAAACCAAAATAACAAAGGTTTTATGAGTAACATTTTTTAATGGAATAGAACGTAAAACCGAAAAAAAAGAGTTCAACTGATACGAGTAATGTAACGACCGGAGATAAATTTTACTCTAGATTCATTTAACATTATCTGTGTAATTCGTTTTTAGTTTTGACAAAACTCGCCGCTTTGTCCAGCGGTTTTCCATTCGTCTAACGTTCGAGTGTCGCTTGCGAAATTTATAAAGGAATGAAATGTTGTCAAACGTAATAACTTCCAATCATACTTGGGCAGCAAACTAACGCACCTTTGAAATCTAGGATGTAGAAAGGAGGTTTTAAATATCGATAAAACGCCATTTCTTACAATCTGCTTTCCATTTCGAGCCGTGCAAATGTTCGATGAATTCTGTTGGCAAATTTCACGGTACTTCTGGTCCAGTTGCAATGGGCACTGCAGGTTGTTCCTACGTTTTCCGAACGTTATCAACTTTTAGACTCCCGTAGTCAACTTCCCTAAGCGGTATTTCTAAATAGTGTCGTAATTCTCACTCTTTAGCTCCGTACTCATGGATTTCCGACAAAGAAATTTCTACTATATACATTTTTTTAAGTACTGATAGTTTTGCTTCGGAGGTTTGTATTGCATTAAGCACCTCATGCATGTACTTGAAACCACTCTATAGTTGTAGCTTAAGGATGTTATGAAAGTTACGTCAAGTTCATTAAGAGGTAAGTGAAACTCTGCCACTTTCAGTCGCCTATTTCCGGAAAAGTCTTCCTTTTTTCTGGTTCTAATTCGTCAATATAAGAATGCAGCTCTATAAAGCTTTCGAAAGTTTCCCCGAATTGACCACAGTGACTAACGATTATATAAAGCGATTTAATACACGATCTCAATATCAAGCGAATGTCAAACGCATATTTGGCCTTTAGCGAACTCTACAAAAAGGCCTATAGGGGACTTAAAATTTTTAGAAGTATTGGCCCAAATGTATTCGATATATATTTTTTGTGTTTTTTTTTTCAAAAAGAACGATGCATGCATAATTGATGGCCCAGAAAGAACAACGTATGCTCAAAAAATGCGGGAGAAAATGCGTCGATTTTTTCAAATTTTCGAAAGTGGAAATATGCTGGGGAAAAATTGTTCAGTGGCTTCGTAATGTGGAAGTCCGGTCCGAGAGGGCTGGTGCATTTAACAACCATGAAAGTAAAAGTTTTCGAACGCTCACCGCTATAGAAATGCACCACGGAACTTACATACTCCATCCACGCTCGTCGGGGAGTCGGCGATGCCCTAGACGCGAACGGGTTGGCTGAGAAGATGTGAGCGGTAGAAGAGGGCAGCAGAGGAGAAACCGGCGGCCGTAACGCTTTGTCCGATTTCACAGGAGCCCGTACAGCTACAGAGTATGGTCTCCTGAATTGTACGTGAAAAGTTACAAGATACGTTAACAAGATAGGCGGAAAGAAACGAAAATAAAAGCTCTGTTAAGTGGTACATGCTTTGGGTTTGCATTGAAGTAACTTTATATGTTGTAGTATATGCTAATGCAAGTTCAGAGAAAGTTGCACGAATGTGACAAGAATGAAATAACCGAACTAGTATTCCGATAATCGTTTTCAGCTTTGGTTTCTGTGGTCTTTTGTATTCTGCTTATTCAGTATTTGTACTTGTTTCAACGGCCGGAGTTTGCTGCATGAATTTCTATTACGATATCCAAAAGAAACATATACTTTTTCGTTTTAAGTGATAGGATTGAGGCTTGGCCAGGAGAAAAGGTGATCTGTGGCCTTCCTTACAAAAAACAACAAGAAACAAATACCGTTCCTTCCTGTCTGCGAAGTACGGGAATAGATGCCCTACAACCTAGGGACAACCGAGATATATGTAAAATTTGCGAGGAATGATCGCATTTGGTGGTAAAAAAGAAAGGTAAGGCTGGCAGTTGCCCTATTCCCACGATATTGAAGACAGCGGTTATATTCTTAATGAAGTCAATTCTTCAAAGAAAAAGCTTAAATGCTATCACGTAAAACTATTAAAAAAACAGGTTAATTGGGGTAAATTTGTCGTCAGACGGAGAAACGTCATTCAAACATTGTCTAAAGAACAGTCTCCAAGTTTATACAGGTATCACATGCTTGAGCAAAGCGAAACAGGGTTAAACGAAGGACGCTGGATGCGTTGTGGTGATTCCCTAAAATAAATAAGACACACATTAATATGAACCACATAGAGAGCATTACAAAGAAAAACGGCGTTAAGAGATTACAATAAAACAACAATCACTTATTTCCATTCCAATGTCTGTAATGCGATGGCAGTAGAAAAAAAAGTAAATGCATATTGGTTTGCACCACACACAACCACCAGAATCCCTTCAACTTTCTTTCTATCTTCTGCATGCTCCATGTGGCTGAATGCTACGGTAAAAGGCCACCACTCTTGTCATAGATGGCAGCTAGCACCTCCTTCCTTGTCTTGCTTTCCGGTGCACCACCTCCCGCTCAGAATATAAAACAGAGCAGAGCGGCGCTCGCACGTTTCCCACCATTTCCCTCCCTCCTCTCTGACCAGGGCGCCAGGTCGGTCGTCGGCAGGCAGGCAGGCAGGCAGGCAGCCGCCCGCCGCAGGCAGCATACCGTCGCGCCATCTAATGACGACGCTACGCACTTCCTGGGGCCTGGGCGAGCAGCACGCTCGCGGAAGAGGTTTTCGTCGCCAGTACCATGTATATTCTTTACTAACTTTTACGCGGCAACTTTATATTCTAACCCATAATCCATTGTAACATCACAGAGCTTATATCAAGGAGAGAAATAGTACCGAAGTAAGTTAGAAGCTGCAAGGGTTTGAATTGCAACGTGAGTATTTATTTTCATATTTCTCCTAGACTTCCAATACGTTAGCTTTTGTCCAGAGAGTTTATCAATCAATATGACCTCTTGAATTGATTTCATTCCAATAGCAGGGACGAGTTTCTGTTTGGCGTGGAAGACCTCTGCATCTCCTAAGGGATATCTCTTTTTCAGGAGAGCTTGCAATACTTTCGCATAAAATCTGTGCACTTCTAACAAGTGCAGGTGCAAATAAAATTTTCAAATCTGCTTTGAAACGTCAGGAAAGTTGAGTTTCCTTATGAGTATACTTGATTAACGCCAACTGGGCTAACGTTCTCGATTAAAGACTGTGAATTGGAACTTGCCTAGTTCGAAAACATTTGGAGGTTGCAAGAACAGTTTTTAGGCTCAGCAAATGCTGCAGTGTGTACAATTACTGCAGGAAACAAGTACTGTTGAGGTATCTACAAAGTAAAGAGAATGAAACTACATATTAGTCTTGGGTCGATTTATTGTCAGAGTAAGTACAAGTTCTTAGTCGGTACCGTCCGCCCGCCTTCGCCTTCGTCCTCGTCGTTGTCGTCGTCGTCGTCGTCGTCGTCGTCGTGCTGTGGTTCGTCGTTGTTGTCATCCAAAATAACTGAAAATATCCAGAGGAAAGTCATCATAATTAATTAGTTTCCATCCGCGTGAATATGAAATGTTTTAAAGTGAAGTAGAATCCATTGCTTATTGATCATCTTACATGTGCCGAAATAGATCGTCGTCGTCGTCGTCGTCGTCGCCGTCGTGAGTTTCAATCGTCTTCGATATCCTCCCATTCCTCATCATCAGCGTTGTCGCCCTCCACCACCGTTTCATCTGCGAACACTTATAAAGCAACCAAAATTACTACGTACGGAAATGTCAATCTTCGTACTCTCTCATATTTGATTCGTTTGTAACGAAGTAATAGCATATTAAATACATGAATATTGATAGAATAGAAAAAGTACGGATTTTCTTCACGGTATGCACTGGTAGGTGAATAAAACGCCTCTTGTGCTTCAGAACTAGTGGTTTTGTTCTATTTCATGATTTCATAAAGAGTGCGGCAATGAGATTGGTAATAAGAGTCGTTCTTACCAGAAATCAGATCGTACTTCCAGATCAATGCGAATGCGTAACCAATACCCGCAATATATGGCTCCATTTTGCCAGCTATGCTGTCTCTAAGGTGACTTGCCAACCAATAATTGGCGTCAGTGACAATCCACTCTATTAACAATTAAGAAACCTTACAATAGCATAGTAAATAGAAGGTAGTGAAATGCTGCTTGTGCTCTTGCTGCTGAAGATGGCCATTTTTCGGCAGAAAATGTTCCATGGAAGATGTCATTGTATTGGAAATTCGTTGACTCTCTGTGTAGTACATTACTTCCGAACGCGCACTCGGGAGTCACAACTCACCTGTAGTGGGTCCTTGAAAGTGAATAATTAGTGGACGGCTAAACATCGGCCAGTCAATCCGTTTGTCCCAGCGCCTTTCCGATCGTGTGTTTTTCGGTTTGTCCGTCGGTCAGTCCGTAGCCAACGCCAGGATCTAAAGAGGCGAAGGCAATCGCACTTTCCTGCTTTGTGAAGGATGACGGCGCGGAGCTCACCTCCGAGTTACCGCATGCGTCGCAACTGGAGATGGGCAGAGGCAGCCCCTTTGCAAATCTCGAGTTCCGAAGCATCATCTCCGGACAAGACGCGCGCTTCGAATGCACAGGGTTGATGACTAGATGATAACTACTTAGTGTGAATTGCCAATGACGGGTCAAGTTCAACTAAATGCAATATAAAGTGGCAATAGAAACCAAAATAACAAAGGTTTTATGAGTAACATTTTTTAATGGAATAGAACGTAAAACCGAAAAAAAAGAGTTCAACTGATACGAGTAATGTAACGACCGGAGATAAATTTTACTCTAGATTCATTTAACATTATCTGTGTAATTCGTTTTTAGTTTTGACAAAACTCGCCGCTTTGTCCAGCGGTTTTCCATTCGTCTAACGTTCGAGTGTCGCTTGCGAAATTTATAAAGGAATGAAATGTTGTCAAACGTAATAACTTCCAATCATACTTGGGCAGCAAACTAACGCACCTTTGAAATCTAGGATGTAGAAAGGAGGTTTTAAATATCGATAAAACGCCATTTCTTACAATCTGCTTTCCATTTCGAGCCGTGCAAATGTTCGATGAATTCTGTTGGCAAATTTCACGGTACTTCTGGTCCAGTTGCAATGGGCACTGCAGGTTGTTCCTACGTTTTCCAAACGTTATCAACTTTTAGACTCCCGTAGTCAACTTCCCTAAGCGGTATTTCTAAATAGTGTCGTAATTCTCACTCTTTAGCTCCGTACTCATGGATTTCCGACAAAGAAATTTCTACTATATACATTTTTTTAAGTACTGATAGTTTTGCTTCGGAGGTTTGTATTGCATTAAGCACCTCATGCATGTACTTGAAACCACTCTATAGTTGTAGCTTAAGGATGTTATGAAAGTTACGTCAAGTTCATTAAGAGGTAAGTGAAACTCTGCCACTTTCAGTCGCCTATTTCCGGAAAAGTCTTCCTTTTTTCTGGTTCTAATTCGTCAATATAAGAATGCAGCTCTATAAAGCTTTCGAAAGTTTCCCCGAATTGACCACAGTGACTAACGATTATATAAAGCGATTTAATACACGATCTCAATATCAAGCGAATGTCAAACGCATATTTGGCCTTTAGCGAACTCTACAAAAAGGCCTATAGGAGACTTAAAATTTTTAGAAGTATTGGCCCAAATGATTTCGATATATATTTTTTGTGTTTTTTTTTTCAAAAAGAACGATGCATGCATAATTGATGGCCCAGAAAGAACAACGTATGCTCAAAAAATGCGGGAGAAAATTCGTCGATTTTTTCAAATTTTCGAAAGTGGAAATATGCTGGGGAAAAATTGTTCAGTGGCTTCGTAATGTGGAAGTCCGGTCCGAGAGGGCTGGTGCATTTAACAACCATGAAAGTAAAAGTTTTCGAACGCTCACCGCTATAGAAATGCACCACGGAACTTACATACTCCATCCACGCTCGTCGGGGAGTCGGCGATGCCCTAGACGCGAACGGGTTGGCTGAGAAGATGTGAGCGGTAGAAGAGGGCAGCAGAGGAGAAACCGGCGGCCGTAACGCTTTGTCCGATTTCACAGGAGCCCGTACAGCTACAGAGTATGGTCTCCTGAATTGTACGTGAAAAGTTACAAGATACGTTAACAAGATAGGCGGAAAGAAACGAAAATAAAAGCTCTGTTAAGTGGTACATGCTTTGGGTTTGCATTGAAGTAACTTTATATGTTGTAGTATATGCTAATGCAAGTTCAGAGAAAGTTGCACGAATGTGACAAGAATGAAATAACCGAACTAGTATTCCGATAATCGTTTTCAGCTTTGGTTTCTGTGGTCTTTTGTATTCTGCTTATTCAGTATTTGTACTTGTTTCAACGGCCGGAGTTTGCTGCATGAATTTCTATTACGATATCCAAAAGAAACATATACTTTTTCGTTTTAAGTGATAGGATTGAGGCTTGGCCAGGAGAAAAGGTGATCTGTGGCCTTCCTTACAAAAAACAACAAGAAACAAATACCGTTCCTTCCTGTCTGCGAAGTACGGGAATAGATGCCCTACAACCTAGGGACAACCGAGATATATGTAAAATTTGCGAGGAATGATCGCATTTGGTGGTAAAAAAGAAAGGTAAGGCTAGCAGTTGCCCTATTCCCACGATATTGAAGACAGCGGTTATATTCTTAATGAAGTCAATTCTTCAAAGAAAAAGCTTAAATGCTATCACGTAAAACTATTAAAAAAACAGGTTAATTGGGGTAAATTTGTCGTCAGACGGAGAAACGTCATTCAAACATTGTCTAAAGAACAGTCTCCAAGTTTATACAGGTATCACATGCTTGAGCAAAGCGAAACAGGGTTAAACGAAGGACGCTGGATGCGTTGTGGTGATTCCCTAAAATAAATAAGACACACATTAATATGAACCACATAGAGAGCATTACAAAGAAAAACGGCGTTAAGAGATTACAATAAAACAACAATCACTTATTTCCATTCCAATGTCTGTAATGCGATGGCAGTAGAAAAAAAAGTAAATGCATATTGGTTTGCACCACACACAACCACCAGAATCCCTTCAACTTTCTTTCTATCTTCTGCATGCTCCATGTGGCTGAATGCTACGGTAAAAGGCCACCACTCTTGTCATAGATGGCAGCTAGCACCTCCTTCCTTGTCTTGCTTTCCGGTGCACCACCTCCCGCTCAGAATATAAAACAGAGCAGAGCGGCGCTCGCACGTTTCCCACCATTTCCCTCCCTCCTCTCTGACCAGGGCGCCAGGTCGGTCGTCGGCAGGCAGGCAGGCAGGCAGGCAGCCGCCCGCCGCAGGCAGCATACCGTCGCGCCATCTAATGACGACGCTACGCACTTCCTGGGGCCTGGGCGAGCAGCACGCTCGCGGAAGAGGTTTTCGTCGCCAGTACCATGTATATTCTTTACTAACTTTTACGCGGCAACTTTATATTCTAACCCATAATCCATTGTAACATCACAGAGCTTATATCAAGGAGAGAAATAGTACCGAAGTAAGTTAGAAGCTGCAAGGGTTTGAATTGCAACGTGAGTATTTATTTTCATATTTCTCCTAGACTTCCAATACGTTAGCTTTTGTCCAGAGAGTTTATCAATCAATATGACCTCTTGAATTGATTTCATTCCAATAGCAGGGACGAGTTTCTGTTTGGCGTGGAAGACCTCTGCATCTCCTAAGGGATATCTCTTTTTCAGGAGAGCTTGCAATACTTTCGCATAAAATCTGTGCACTTCTAACAAGTGCAGGTGCAAATAAAATTTTCAAATCTGCTTTGAAACGTCAGGAAAGTTGAGTTTCCTTATGAGTATACTTGATTAACGCCAACTGGGCTAACGTTCTCGATTAAAGACTGTGAATTGGAACTTGCCTAGTTCGAAAACATTTGGAGGTTGCAAAAACAGTTTTTAGACTCAGCAAATGCTGCAGTGTGTACAATTACTGCAGGAAACAAGTACTGTTGAGGTATCTACAAAGTAAAGAGAATGAAACTACATATTAGTCTTGGGTCGATTTATTGTCAGAGTAAGTACAAGTTCTTAGTCGGTACCGTCCGCCCGCCTTCGCCTTCGTCCTCGTCGTTGTCGTCGTCGTCGTCGTCGTCGTGCTGTGGTTCGTCGTTGTTGTCATCCAAAATAACTGAAAATATCCAGAGGAAAGTCATCATAATTAATTAGTTTCCATCCGCGTGAATATGAAATGTTTTAAAGTGAAGTAGAATCCATTGCTTATTGATCATCTTACATGTGCCGAAATAGATCGTCGTCGTCGTCGTCGTCGTGAGTTTCAATCGTCTTCGATATCCTCCCATTCCTCATCATCAGCGTTGTCGCCCTCCACCACCGTTTCATCTGCGAACACTTATAAAGCAACCAAAATTACTACGTACGGAAATGTCAATCTTCGTACTCTCTCATATTTGATTCGTTTGTAACGAAGTAATAGCATATTAAATACATGAATATTGATAGAATAGAAAAAGTACGGATTTTCTTCACGGTATGCACTGGTAGGTGAATAAAACGCCTCTTGTGCTTCAGAACTAGTGGTTTTGTTCTATTTCATGATTTCATAAAGAGTGCGGCAATGAGATTGGTAATAAGAGTCGTTCTTACCAGAAATCAGATCGTACTTCCAGATCAATGCGAATGCGTAACCAATACCCGCAATATATGGCTCCATTTTGCCAGCTATGCTGTCTCTAAGGTGACTTGCCAACCAATAATTGGCGTCAGTGACAATCCACTCTATTAACAATTAAGAAACCTTACAATAGCATAGTAAATAGAAGGTAGTGAAATGCTGCTTGTGCTCTTGCTGCTGAAGATGGCCATTTTTCGGCAGAAAATGTTCCATGGAAGATGTCATTGTATTGGAAATTCGTTGACTCTCTGTGTAGTACATTACTTCCGAACGCGCACTCGGGAGTCACAACTCACCTGTAGTGGGTCCTTGAAAGTGAATAATTAGTGGACGGCTAAACATCGGCCAGTCAATCCGTTTGTCCCAGCGCCTTTCCGATCGTGTGTTTTTCGGTTTGTCCGTCGGTCAGTCCGTAGCCAACGCCAGGATCTAAAGAGGCGAAGGCAATCGCACTTTCCTGCTTTGTGAAGGATGACGGCGCGGAGCTCACCTCCGAGTTACCGCATGCGTCGCAACTGGAGATGGGCAGAGGCAGCCCCTTTGCAAATCTCGAGTTCCGAAGCATCATCTCCGGACAAGACGCGCGCTTCGAATGCACAGGGTTGATGACTAGATGATAACTACTTAGTGTGAATTGCCAATGACGGGTCAAGTTCAACTAAATGCAATATAAAGTGGCAATAGAAACCAAAATAACAAAGGTTTTATGAGTAACATTTTTTAATGGAATAGAACGTAAAACCGAAAAAAAAAGAGTTCAACTGATACGAGTAATGTAACGACCGGAGATAAATTTTCCTCTAGATTCATTTAACATTATCTGTGTAATTCGTTTTTAGTTTTGACAAAACTCGCCGCTTTGTCCAGCGGTTTTCCATTCGTCTAACGTTCGAGTGTCGCTTGCGAAATTTATAAAGGAATGAAATGTTGTCAAACGTAATAACTTCCAATCATACTTGGGCAGCAAACTAACGCACCTTTGAAATCTAGGATGTAGAAAGGAGGTTTTAAATATCGATAAAACGCCATTTCTTACAATCTGCTTTCCATTTCGAGCCGTGCAAATGTTCGATGAATTCTGTTGGCAAATTTCACGGTACTTCTGGTCCAGTTGCAATGGGCACTGCAGGTTGTTCCTACGTTTTCCGAACGTTATCAACTTTTAGACTCCCGTAGTCAACTTCCCTAAGCGGTATTTCTAAATAGTGTCGTAATTCTCACTCTTTAGCTCCGTACTCATGGATTTCCGACAAAGAAATTTCTACTATATACATTTTTTTAAGTACTGATAGTTTTGCTTCGGAGGTTTGTATTGCATTAAGCACCTCATGCATGTACTTGAAACCACTCTATAGTTGTAGCTTAAGGATGTTATGAAAGTTACGTCAAGTTCATTAAGAGGTAAGTGAAACTCTGCCACTTTCAGTCGCCTATTTCCGGAAAAGTCTTCCTTTTTTCTGGTTCTAATTCGTCAATATAAGAATGCAGCTCTATAAAGCTTTCGAAAGTTTCCCCGAATTGACCACAGTGACTAACGATTATATAAAGCGATTTAATACACGATCTCAATATCAAGCGAATGTCAAACGCATATTTGGCCTTTAGCGAACTCTACAAAAAGGCCTATAGGAGACTTAAAAGTTTTAGAAGCATTGGCCCAAATGTTTTCGATATATATTTTTTGTGGTTTTTTTTCAAAAAGAACGATGCATGCATAATTGATGGCCCAGAAAGAACAACGTATGCTCAAAAAATGCGGGAGAAAATTCGTCGATTTTTTCAAATTTTCGAAAGTGGAAATATGCTGGGGAAAAATTGTTCAGTGGCTTCGTAATGTGGAAGTCCGGTCCGAGAGGGCTGGTGCATTTAACAACCATGAAAGTAAAAGTTTTCGAACGCTCACCGCTATAGAAATGCACCACGGAACTTACATACTCCATCCACGCTCGTCGGGGAGTCGGCGATGCCCTAGACGCGAACGGGTTGGCTGAGAAGATGTGAGCGGTAGAAGAGGGCAGCAGAGGAGAAACCGGCGGCCGTAACGCTTTGTCCGATTTCACAGGAGCCCGTACAGCTACAGAGTATGGTCTCCTGAATTGTACGTGAAAAGTTACAAGATACGTTAACAAGATAGGCGGAAAGAAACGAAAATAAAAGCTCTGTTAAGTGGTACATGCTTTGGGTTTGCATTGAAGTAACTTTATATGTTGTAGTATATGCTAATGCAAGTTCAGAGAAAGTTGCACGAATGTGACAAGAATGAAATAACCGAACTAGTATTCCGATAATCGTTTTCAGCTTTGGTTTCTGTGGTCTTTTGTATTCTGCTTATTCAGTATTTGTACTTGTTTCAACGGCCGGAGTTTGCTGCATGAATTTCTATTACGATATCCAAAAGAAACATATACTTTTTCGTTTTAAGTGATAGGATTGAGGCTTGGCCAGGAGAAAAGGTGATCTGTGGCCTTCCTTACAAAAAACAACAAGAAACAAATACCTTTCCTTCCTGTCTGCGAAGTACGGGAATAGATGCCCTACAACCTAGGGACAACCGAGATATATGTAAAATTTGCGAGGAATGATCGCATTTGGTGGTAAAAAAGAAAGGTAAGGCTGGCAGTTGCCCTATTCCCACGATATTGAAGACAGCGGTTATATTCTTAATGAAGTCAATTCTTCAAAGAAAAAGCTTAAATGCTATCACGTAAAACTATTAAAAAAACAGGTTAATTGGGGTAAATTTGTCGTCAGACGGAGAAACGTCATTCAAACATTGTCTAAAGAACAGTCTCCAAGTTTATACAGGTATCACATGCTTGAGCAAAGCGAAACAGGGTTAAACGAAGGACGCTGGATGCGTTGTGGTGATTCCCTAAAATAAATAAGACACACATTAATATGAACCACATAGAGAGCATTACAAAGAAAAACGGCGTTAAGAGATTACAATAAAACAACAATCACTTATTTCCATTCCAATGTCTGTAATGCGATGGCAGTAGAAAAAAAAGTAAATGCATATTGGTTTGCACCACACACAACCACCAGAATCCCTTCAACTTTCTTTCTATCTTCTGCATGCTCCATGTGGCTGAATGCTACGGTAAAAGGCCACCACTCTTGTCATAGATGGCAGCTAGCACCTCCTTCCTTGTCTTGCTTTCCGGTGCACCACCTCCCGCTCAGAATATAAAACAGAGCAGAGCGGCGCTGGCACGTTTCCCACCATTTCCCTCCCTCCTCTCTGACCAGGGCGCCAGGTCGGTCGTCGGCAGGCAGGCAGGCAGGCAGGCAGCCGCCCGCCGCAGGCAGCATACCGTCGCGCCATCTAATGACGACGCTACGCACTTCCTGGGGCCTGGGCGAGCAGCACGCTCGCGGAAGAGGTTTTCGTCGCCAGTACCATGTATATTCTTTACTAACTTTTACGCGGCAACTTTATATTCTAACCCATAATCCATTGTAACATCACAGAGCTTATATCAAGGAGAGAAATAGTACCGAAGTAAGTTAGAAGCTGCAAGGGTTTGAATTGCAACGTGAGTATTTATTTTCATATTTCTCCTAGACTTCCAATACGTTAGCTTTTGTCCAGAGAGTTTATCAATCAATATGACCTCTTGAATTGATTTCATTCCAATAGCAGGGACGAGTTTCTGTTTGGCGTGGAAGACCTCTGCATCTCCTAAGGGATATCTCTTTTTCAGGAGAGCTTGCAATACTTTCGCATAAAATCTGTGCACTTCTAACAAGTGCAGGTGCAAATAAAATTTTCAAATCTGTTTTGAAACGTCAGGAAAGTTGAGTTTCCTTATGAGTATACTTGATTAACGCCAACTGGGCTAACGTTCTCGATTAAAGACTGTGAATTGGAACTTGCCTAGTTCGAAAACATTTGGAGGTTGCAAAAACAGTTTTTAGGCTCAGCAAATGCTGCAGTGTGTACAATTACTGCAGGAAACAAGTACTGTTGAGGTATCTACAAAGTAAAGAGAATGAAACTACATATTAGTCTTGGGTCGATTTATTGTCAGAGTAAGTACAAGTTCTTAGTCGGTACCGTCCGCCCGCCTTCGCCTTCGTCCTCGTCGTTGTCGTCGTCGTCGTCGTCGTCGTGCTGTGGTTCGTCGTTGTTGTCATCCAAAATAACTGAAAATATCCAGAGGAAAGTCATCATAATTAATTAGTTTCCATCCGCGTGAATATGAAATGTTTTAAAGTGAAGTAGAATCCATTGCTTATTGATCATCTTACATGTGCCGAAATAGATCGTCGTCGTCGTCGTCGTCGCCGTCGTGAGTTTCAATCGTCTTCGATATCCTCCCATTCCTCATCATCAGCGTTGTCGCCCTCCACCACCGTTTCATCTGCGAACACTTATAAAGCAACCAAAATTACTACGTACGGAAATGTCAATCTTCGTACTCTCTCATATTTGATTCGTTTGTAACGAAGTAATAGCATATTAAATACATGAATATTGATAGAATAGAAAAAGTACGGATTTTCTTCACGGTATGCACTGGTAGGTGAATAAAACGCCTCTTGTGCTTCAGAACTAGTGGTTTTGTTCTATTTCATGATTTCATAAAGAGTGCGGCAATGAGATTGGTAATAAGAGTCGTTCTTACCAGAAATCAGATCGTACTTCCAGATCAATGCGAATGCGTAACCAATACCCGCAATATATGGCTCCATTTTGCCAGCTATGCTGTCTCTAAGGTGACTTGCCAACCAATAATTGGCGTCAGTGACAATCCACTCTATTAACAATTAAGAAACCTTACAATAGCATAGTAAATAGAAGGTAGTGAAATGCTGCTTGTGCTCTTGCTGCTGAAGATGGCCATTTTTCGGCAGAAAATGTTCCATGGAAGATGTCATTGTATTGGAAATTCGTTGACTCTCTGTGTAGTACATTACTTCCGAACGCGCACTCGGGAGTCACAACTCACCTGTAGTGGGTCCTTGAAAGTGAATAATTAGTGGACGGCTAAACATCGGCCAGTCAATCCGTTTGTCCCAGCGCCTTTCCGATCGTGTGTTTTTCGGTTTGTCCGTCGGTCAGTCCGTAGCCGACGCCAGGATCTAAAGAGGCGAAGGCAATCGCACTTTCCTGCTTTGTGAAGGATGACGGCGCGGAGCTCACCTCCGAGTTACCGCATGCGTCGCAACTGGAGATGGGCAGAGGCAGCCCCTTTGCAAATCTCGAGTTCCGAAGCATCATCTCCGGACAAGACGCGCGCTTCGAATGCACAGGGTTGATGACTAGATGATAACTACTTAGTGTGAATTGCCAATGACGGGTCAAGTTCAACTAAATGCAATATAAAGTGGCAATAGAAACCAAAATAACAAAGGTTTTATGAGTAACATTTTTTAATGGAATAGAACGTAAAACCGAAAAAAAAAGAGTTCAACTGATACGAGTAATGTAACGACCGGAGATAAATTTTACTCTAGATTCATTTAACATTATCTGTGTAATTCGTTTTTAGTTTTGACAAAACTCGCCGCTTTGTCCAGCGGTTTTCCATTCGTCTAACGTTCGAGTGTCGCTTGCGAAATTTATAAAGGAATGAAATGTTGTCAAACGTAATAACTTCCAATCATACTTGGGCAGCAAACTAACGCACCTTTGAAATCTAGGATGTAGAAAGGAGGTTTTAAATATCGATAAAACGCCATTTCTTACAATCTGCTTTCCATTTCGAGCCGTGCAAATGTTCGATGAATTCTGTTGGCAAATTTCACGGTACTTCTGGTCCAGTTGCAATGGGCACTGCAGGTTGTTCCTACGTTTTCCGAACGTTATCAACTTTTAGACTCCCGTAGTCAACTTCCCTAAGCGGTATTTCTAAATAGTGTCGTAATTCTCACTCTTTAGCTCCGTACTCATGGATTTCCGACAAAGAAATTTCTACTATATACATTTTTTTAAGTACTGATAGTTTTGCTTCGGAGGTTTGTATTGCATTAAGCACCTCATGCATGTACTTGAAACCACTCTATAGTTGTAGCTTAAGGATGTTATGAAAGTTACGTCAAGTTCATTAAGAGGTAAGTGAAACTCTGCCACTTTCAGTCGCCTATTTCCGGAAAAGTCTTCCTTTTTTCTGGTTCTAATTCGTCAATATAAGAATGCAGCTCTATAAAGCTTTCGAAAGTTTCCCCGAATTGACCACAGTGACTAACGATTATATAAAGCGATTTAATACACGATCTCAATATCAAGCGAATGTCAAACGCATATTTGGCCTTTAGCGAACTCTACAAAAAGGCCTATAGGAGACTTAAAAGTTTTAGAAGCATTGGCCCAAATGTTTTCGATATATATTTTTTGTGGTTTTTTTTCAAAAAGAACGATGCATGCATAATTGATGGCCCAGAAAGAACAACGTATGCTCAAAAAATGCGGGAGAAAATTCGTCGATTTTTTCAAATTTTCGAAAGTGGAAATATGCTGGGGAAAAATTGTTCAGTGGCTTCGTAATGTGGAAGTCCGGTCCGAGAGGGCTGGTGCATTTAACAACCATGAAAGTAAAAGTTTTCGAACGCTCACCGCTATAGAAATGCACCACGGAACTTACATACTCCATCCACGCTCGTCGGGGAGTCGGCGATGCCCTAGACGCGAACGGGTTGGCTGAGAAGATGTGAGCGGTAGAAGAGGGCAGCAGAGGAGAAACCGGCGGCCGTAACGCTTTGTCCGATTTCACAGGAGCCCGTACAGCTACAGAGTATGGTCTCCTGAATTGTACGTGAAAAGTTACAAGATACGTTAACAAGATAGGCGGAAAGAAACGAAAATAAAAGCTCTGTTAAGTGGTACATGCTTTGGGTTTGCATTGAAGTAACTTTATATGTTGTAGTATATGCTAATGCAAGTTCAGAGAAAGTTGCACGAATGTGACAAGAATGAAATAACCGAACTAGTATTCCGATAATCGTTTTCAGCTTTGGTTTCTGTGGTCTTTTGTATTCTGCTTATTCAGTATTTGTACTTGTTTCAACGGCCGGAGTTTGCTGCATGAATTTCTATTACGATATCCAAAAGAAACATATACTTTTTCGTTTTAAGTGATAGGATTGAGGCTTGGCCAGGAGAAAAGGTGATCTGTGGCCTTCCTTACAAAAAACAACAAGAAACAAATACCTTTCCTTCCTGTCTGCGAAGTACGGGAATAGATGCCCTACAACCTAGGGACAACCGAGATATATGTAAAATTTGCGAGGAATGATCGCATTTGGTGGTAAAAAAGAAAGGTAAGGCTGGCAGTTGCCCTATTCCCACGATATTGAAGACAGCGGTTATATTCTTAATGAAGTCAATTCTTCAAAGAAAAAGCTTAAATGCTATCACGTAAAACTATTAAAAAAACAGGTTAATTGGCGTAAATTTGTCGTCAGACGGAGAAACGTCATTCAAACATTGTCTAAAGAACAGTCTCCAAGTTTATACAGGTATCACATGCTTGAGCAAAGCGAAACAGGGTTAAACGAAGGACGCTGGATGCGTTGTGGTGATTCCCTAAAATAAATAAGACACACATTAATATGAACCACATAGAGAGCATTACAAAGAAAAACGGCGTTAAGAGATTACAATAAAACAACAATCACTTATTTCCATTCCAATGTCTGTAATGCGATGGCAGTAGAAAAAAAAGTAAATGCATATTGGTTTGCACCACACACAACCACCAGAATCCCTTCAACTTTCTTTCTATCTTCTGCATGCTCCATGTGGCTGAATGCTACGGTAAAAGGCCACCACTCTTGTCATAGATGGCAGCTAGCACCTCCTTCCTTGTCTTGCTTTCCGGTGCACCACCTCCCGCTCAGAATATAAAACAGAGCAGAGCGGCGCTCGCACGTTTCCCACCATTTCCCTCCCTCCTCTCTGACCAGGGCGCCAGGTCGGTCGTCGGCAGGCAGGCAGGCAGGCAGGCAGCCGCCCGCCGCAGGCAGCATACCGTCGCGCCATCTAATGACGACGCTACGCACTTCCTGGGGCCTGGGCGAGCAGCACGCTCGCGGAAGAGGTTTTCGTCGCCAGTACCATGTATATTCTTTACTAACTTTTACGCGGCAACTTTATATTCTAACCCATAATCCATTGTAACATCACAGAGCTTATATCAAGGAGAGAAATAGTACCGAAGTAAGTTAGAAGCTGCAAGGGTTTGAATTGCAACGTGAGTATTTATTTTCATATTTCTCCTAGACTTCCAATACGTTAGCTTTTGTCCAGAGAGTTTATCAATCAATATGACCTCTTGAATTGATTTCATTCCAATAGCAGGGACGAGTTTCTGTTTGGCGTGGAAGACCTCTGCATCTCCTAAGGGATATCTCTTTTTCAGGAGAGCTTGCAATACTTTCGCATAAAATCTGTGCACTTCTAACAAGTGCAGGTGCAAATAAAATTTTCAAATCTGTTTTGAAACGTCAGGAAAGTTGAGTTTCCTTATGAGTATACTTGATTAACGCCAACTGGGCTAACGTTCTCGATTAAAGACTGTGAATTGGAACTTGCCTAGTTCGAAAACATTTGGAGGTTGCAAAAACAGTTTTTAGGCTCAGCAAATGCTGCAGTGTGTACAATTACTGCAGGAAACAAGTACTGTTGAGGTATCTACAAAGTAAAGAGAATGAAACTACATATTAGTCTTGGGTCGATTTATTGTCAGAGTAAGTACAAGTTCTTAGTCGGTACCGTCCGCCCGCCTTCGCCTTCGTCCTCGTCGTTGTCGTCGTCGTCGTCGTCGTCGTCGTGCTGTGGTTCGTCGTTGTTGTCATCCAAAATAACTGAAAATATCCAGAGGAAAGTCATCATAATTAATTAGTTTCCATCCGCGTGAATATGAAATGTTTTAAAGTGAAGTAGAATCCATTGCTTATTGATCATCTTACATGTGCCGAAATAGATCGTCGTCGTCGTCGTCGTCGCCGTCGTGAGTTTCAATCGTCTTCGATATCCTCCCATTCCTCATCATCAGCGTTGTCGCCCTCCACCACCGTTTCATCTGCGAACACTTATAAAGCAACCAAAATTACTACGTACGGAAATGTCAATCTTCGTACTCTCTCATATTTGATTCGTTTGTAACGAAGTAATAGCATATTAAATACATGAATATTGATAGAATAGAAAAAGTACGGATTTTCTTCACGGTATGCACTGGTAGGTGAATAAAACGCCTCTTGTGCTTCAGAACTAGTGGTTTTGTTCTATTTCATGATTTCATAAAGAGTGCGGCAATGAGATTGGTAATAAGAGTCGTTCTTACCAGAAATCAGATCGTACTTCCAGATCAATGCGAATGCGTAACCAATACCCGCAATATATGGCTCCATTTTGCCAGCTATGCTGTCTCTAAGGTGACTTGCCAACCAATAATTGGCGTCAGTGACAATCCACTCTATTAACAATTAAGAAACCTTACAATAGCATAGTAAATAGAAGGTAGTGAAATGCTGCTTGTGCTCTTGCTGCTGAAGATGGCCATTTTTCGGCAGAAAATGTTCCATGGAAGATGTCATTGTATTGGAAATTCGTTGACTCTCTGTGTAGTACATTACTTCCGAACGCGCACTCGGGAGTCACAACTCACCTGTAGTGGGTCCTTGAAAGTGAATAATTAGTGGACGGCTAAACATCGGCCAGTCAATCCGTTTGTCCCAGCGCCTTTCCGATCGTGTGTTTTTCGGTTTGTCCGTCGGTCAGTCCGTAGCCAACGCCAGGATCTAAAGAGGCGAAGGCAATCGCACTTTCCTGCTTTGTGAAGGATGACGGCGCGGAGCTCACCTCCGAGTTACCGCATGCGTCGCAACTGGAGATGGGCAGAGGCAGCCCCTTTGCAAATCTCGAGTTCCGAAGCATCATCTCCGGACAAGACGCGCGCTTCGAATGCACAGGGTTGATGACTAGATGATAACTACTTAGTGTGAATTGCCAATGACGGGTCAAGTTCAACTAAATGCAATATAAAGTGGCAATAGAAACCAAAATAACAAAGGTTTTATGAGTAACATTTTTTAATGGAATAGAACGTAAAACCGAAAAAAAAAGAGTTCAACTGATACGAGTAATGTAACGACCGGAGATAAATTTTACTCTAGATTCATTTAACATTATCTGTGTAATTCGTTTTTAGTTTTGACAAAACTCGCCGCTTTGTCCAGCGGTTTTCCATTCGTCTAACGTTCGAGTGTCGCTTGCGAAATTTATAAAGGAATGAAATGTTGTCAAACGTAATAACTTCCAATCATACTTGGGCAGCAAACTAACGCACCTTTGAAATCTAGGATGTAGAAAGGAGGTTTTAAATATCGATAAAACGCCATTTCTTACAATCTGCTTTCCATTTCGAGCCGTGCAAATGTTCGATGAATTCTGTTGGCAAATTTCACGGTACTTCTGGTCCAGTTGCAATGGGCACTGCAGGTTGTTCCTACGTTTTCCGAACGTTATCAACTTTTAGACTCCCGTAGTCAACTTCCCTAAGCGGTATTTCTAAATAGTGTCGTAATTCTCACTCTTTAGCTCCGTACTCATGGATTTCCGACAAAGAAATTTCTACTATATACATTTTTTTAAGTACTGATAGTTTTGCTTCGGAGGTTTGTATTGCATTAAGCACCTCATGCATGTACTTGAAACCACTCTATAGTTGTAGCTTAAGGATGTTATGAAAGTTACGTCAAGTTCATTAAGAGGTAAGTGAAACTCTGCCACTTTCAGTCGCCTATTTCCGGAAAAGTCTTCCTTTTTTCTGGTTCTAATTCGTCAATATAAGAATGCAGCTCTATAAAGCTTTCGAAAGTTTCCCCGAATTGACCACAGTGACTAACGATTATATAAAGCGATTTAATACACGATCTCAATATCAAGCGAATGTCAAACGCATATTTGGCCTTTAGCGAACTCTACAAAAAGGCCTATAGGAGACTTAAAATTTTTAGAAGCATTGGCCCAAATGTTTTCGATATATATTTTTTGTGTTTTTTTTCAAAAAGAACGATGCATGCATAATTGATGGCCCAGAAAGAACAACGTATGCTCAAAAAATGCGGGAGAAAATTCGTCGATTTTTTCAAATTTTCGAAAGTAGAAATATGCTGGGGAAAAATTGTTCAGTGGCTTCGTAATGTGGAAGTCCGGTCCGAGAGGGCTGGTGCATTTAACAACCATGAAAGTAAAAGTTTTCGAACGCTCACCGCTATAGAAATGCACCACGGAACTTACATACTCCATCCACGCTCGTCGGGGAGTCGGCGATGCCCTAGACGCGAACGGGTTGGCTGAGAAGATGTGAGCGGTAGAAGAGGGCAGCAGAGGAGAAACCGGCGGCCGTAACGCTTTGTCCGATTTCACAGGAGCCCGTACAGCTACAGAGTATGGTCTCCTGAATTGTACGTGAAAAGTTACAAGATACGTTAACAAGATAGGCGGAAAGAAACGAAAATAAAAGCTCTGTTAAGTGGTACATGCTTTGGGTTTGCATTGAAGTAACTTTATATGTTGTAGTATATGCTAATGCAAGTTCAGAGAAAGTTGCACGAATGTGACAAGAATGAAATAACCGAACTAGTATTCCGATAATCGTTTTCAGCTTTGGTTTCTGTGGTCTTTTGTATTCTGCTTATTCAGTATTTGTACTTGTTTCAACGGCCGGAGTTTGCTGCATGAATTTCTATTACGATATCCAAAAGAAACATATACTTTTTCGTTTTAAGTGATAGGATTGAGGCTTGGTCAGGAGAAAAGGTGATCTGTGGCCTTCCTTACAAAAAACAACAAGAAACAAATACCTTTCCTTCCTGTCTGCGAAGTACGGGAATAGATGCCCTACAACCTAGGGACAACCGAGATATATGTAAAATTTGCGAGGAATGATCGCATTTGGTGGTAAAAAAGAAAGGTAAGGCTGGCAGTTGCCCTATTCCCACGATATTGAAGACAGCGGTTATATTCTTAATGAAGTCAATTCTTCAAAGAAAAAGCTTAAATGCTATCACGTAAAACTATTAAAAAAACAGGTTAATTGGCGTAAATTTGTCGTCAGACGGAGAAACGTCATTCAAACATTGTCTAAAGAACAGTCTCCAAGTTTATACAGGTATCACATGCTTGAGCAAAGCGAAACAGGGTTAAACGAAGGACGCTGGATGCGTTGTGGTGATTCCCTAAAATAAATAAGACACACATTAATATGAACCACATAGAGAGCATTACAAAGAAAAACGGCGTTAAGAGATTACAATAAAACAACAATCACTTATTTCCATTCCAATGTCTGTAATGCGATGGCAGTAGAAAAAAAAGTAAATGCATATTGGTTTGCACCACACACAACCACCAGAATCCCTTCAACTTTCTTTCTATCTTCTGCATGCTCCATGTGGCTGAATGCTACGGTAAAAGGCCACCACTCTTGTCATAGATGGCAGCTAGCACCTCCTTCCTTGTCTTGCTTTCCGGTGCACCACCTCCCGCTCAGAATATAAAACAGAGCAGAGCGGCGCTCGCACGTTTCCCACCATTTCCCTCCCTCCTCTCTGACCAGGGCGCCAGGTCGGTCGTCGGCAGGCAGGCAGGCAGGCAGGCAGCCGCCCGCCGCAGGCAGCATACCGTCGCGCCATCTAATGACGACGCTACGCACTTCCTGGGGCCTGGGCGAGCAGCACGCTCGCGGAAGAGGTTTTCGTCGCCAGTACCATGTATATTCTTTACTAACTTTTACGCGGCAACTTTATATTCTAACCCATAATCCATTGTAACATCACAGAGCTTATATCAAGGAGAGAAATAGTACCGAAGTAAGTTAGAAGCTGCAAGGGTTTGAATTGCAACGTGAGTATTTATTTTCATATTTCTCCTAGACTTCCAATACGTTAGCTTTTGTCCAGAGAGTTTATCAATCAATATGACCTCTTGAATTGATTTCATTCCAATAGCAGGGACGAGTTTCTGTTTGGCGTGGAAGACCTCTGCATCTCCTAAGGGATATCTCTTTTTCAGGAGAGCTTGCAATACTTTCGCATAAAATCTGTGCACTTCTAACAAGTGCAGGTGCAAATAAAATTTTCAAATCTGTTTTGAAACGTCAGGAAAGTTGAGTTTCCTTATGAGTATACTTGATTAACGCCAACTGGGCTAACGTTCTCGATTAAAGACTGTGAATTGGAACTTGCCTAGTTCGAAAACATTTGGAGGTTGCAAAAACAGTTTTTAGGCTCAGCAAATGCTGCAGTGTGTACAATTACTGCAGGAAACAAGTACTGTTGAGGTATCTACAAAGTAAAGAGAATGAAACTACATATTAGTCTTGGGTCGATTTATTGTCAGAGTAAGTACAAGTTCTTAGTCGGTACCGTCCGCCCGCCTTCGCCTTCGTCCTCGTCGTTGTCGTCGTCGTCGTCGTCGTCGTGCTGTGGTTCGTCGTTGTTGTCATCCAAAATAACTGAAAATATCCAGAGGAAAGTCATCATAATTAATTAGTTTCCATCCGCGTGAATATGAAATGTTTTAAAGTGAAGTAGAATCCATTGCTTATTGATCATCTTACATGTGCCGAAATAGATCGTCGTCGTCGTCGTCGTCGCCGTCGTGAGTTTCAATCGTCTTCGATATCCTCCCATTCCTCATCATCAGCGTTGTCGCCCTCCACCACCGTTTCATCTGCGAACACTTATAAAGCAACCAAAATTACTACGTACGGAAATGTCAATCTTCGTACTCTCTCATATTTGATTCGTTTGTAACGAAGTAATAGCATATTAAATACATGAATATTGATAGAATAGAAAAAGTACGGATTTTCTTCACGGTATGCACTGGTAGGTGAATAAAACGCCTCTTGTGCTTCAGAACTAGTGGTTTTGTTCTATTTCATGATTTCATAAAGAGTGCGGCAATGAGATTGGTAATAAGAGTCGTTCTTACCAGAAATCAGATCGTACTTCCAGATCAATGCGAATGCGTAACCAATACCCGCAATATATGGCTCCATTTTGCCAGCTATGCTGTCTCTAAGGTGACTTGCCAACCAATAATTGGCGTCAGTGACAATCCACTCTATTAACAATTAAGAAACCTTACAATAGCATAGTAAATAGAAGGTAGTGAAATGCTGCTTGTGCTCTTGCTGCTGAAGATGGCCATTTTTCGGCAGAAAATGTTCCATGGAAGATGTCATTGTATTGGAAATTCGTTGACTCTCTGTGTAGTACATTACTTCCGAACGCGCACTCGGGAGTCACAACTCACCTGTAGTGGGTCCTTGAAAGTGAATAATTAGTGGACGGCTAAACATCGGCCAGTCAATCCGTTTGTCCCAGCGCCTTTCCGATCGTGTGTTTTTCGGTTTGTCCGTCGGTCAGTCCGTAGCCAACGCCAGGATCTAAAGAGGCGAAGGCAATCGCACTTTCCTGCTTTGTGAAGGATGACGGCGCGGAGCTCACCTCCGAGTTACCGCATGCGTCGCAACTGGAGATGGGCAGAGGCAGCCCCTTTGCAAATCTCGAGTTCCGAAGCATCATCTCCGGACAAGACGCGCGCTTCGAATGCACAGGGTTGATGACTAGATGATAACTACTTAGTGTGAATTGCCAATGACGGGTCAAGTTCAACTAAATGCAATATAAAGTGGCAATAGAAACCAAAATAACAAAGGTTTTATGAGTAACATTTTTTAATGGAATAGAACGTAAAACCGAAAAAAAAAGAGTTCAACTGATACGAGTAATGTAACGACCGGAGATAAATTTTACTCTAGATTCATTTAACATTATCTGTGTAATTCGTTTTTAGTTTTGACAAAACTCGCCGCTTTGTCCAGCGGTTTTCCATTCGTCTAACGTTCGAGTGTCGCTTGCGAAATTTATAAAGGAATGAAATGTTGTCAAACGTAATAACTTCCAATCATACTTGGGCAGCAAACTAACGCACCTTTGAAATCTAGGATGTAGAAAGGAGGTTTTAAATATCGATAAAACGCCATTTCTTACAATCTGCTTTCCATTTCGAGCCGTGCAAATGTTCGATGAATTCTGTTGGCAAATTTCACGGTACTTCTGGTCCAGTTGCAATGGGCACTGCAGGTTGTTCCTACGTTTTCCGAACGTTATCAACTTTTAGACTCCCGTAGTCAACTTCCCTAAGCGGTATTTCTAAATAGTGTCGTAATTCTCACTCTTTAGCTCCGTACTCATGGATTTCCGACAAAGAAATTTCTACTATATACATTTTTTTAAGTACTGATAGTTTTGCTTCGGAGGTTTGTATTGCATTAAGCACCTCATGCATGTACTTGAAACCACTCTATAGTTGTAGCTTAAGGATGTTATGAAAGTTACGTCAAGTTCATTAAGAGGTAAGTGAAACTCTGCCACTTTCAGTCGCCTATTTCCGGAAAAGTCTTCCTTTCTTCTGGTTCTAATTCGTCAATATAAGAATGCAGCTCTATAAAGCTTTCGAAAGTTTCCCCGAATTGACCACAGTGACTAACGATTATATAAAGCGATTTAATACACGATCTCAATATCAAGCGAATGTCAAACGCATATTTGGCCTTTAGCGAACTCTACAAAAAGGCCTATAGGAGACTTAAAAGTTTTAGAAGCATTGGCCCAAATGTTTTCGATATATATTTTTTGTGGTTTTTTTTCAAAAAGAACGATGCATGCATAATTGATGGCCCAGAAAGAACAACGTATGCTCAAAAAATGCGGGAGAAAATTCGTCGATTTTTTCAAATTTTCGAAAGTGGAAATATGCTGGGGAAAAATTGTTCAGTGGCTTCGTAATGTGGAAGTCCGGTCCGAGAGGGCTGGTGCATTTAACAACCATGAAAGTAAAAGTTTTCGAACGCTCACCGCTATAGAAATGCACCACGGAACTTACATACTCCATCCACGCTCGTCGGGGAGTCGGCGATGCCCTAGACGCGAACGGGTTGGCTGAGAAGATGTGAGCGGTAGAAGAGGGCAGCAGAGGAGAAACCGGCGGCCGTAACGCTTTGTCCGATTTCACAGGAGCCCGTACAGCTACAGAGTATGGTCTCCTGAATTGTACGTGAAAAGTTACAAGATACGTTAACAAGATAGGCGGAAAGAAACGAAAATAAAAGCTCTGTTAAGTGGTACATGCTTTGGGTTTGCATTGAAGTAACTTTATATGTTGTAGTATATGCTAATGCAAGTTCAGAGAAAGTTGCACGAATGTGACAAGAATGAAATAACCGAACTAGTATTCCGATAATCGTTTTCAGCTTTGGTTTCTGTGGTCTTTTGTATTCTGCTTATTCAGTATTTGTACTTGTTTCAACGGCCGGAGTTTGCTGCATGAATTTCTATTACGATATCCAAAAGAAACATATACTTTTTCGTTTTAAGTGATAGGATTGAGGCTTGGCCAGGAGAAAAGGTGATCTGTGGCCTTCCTTACAAAAAACAACAAGAAACAAATACCTTTCCTTCCTGTCTGCGAAGTACGGGAATAGATGCCCTACAACCTAGGGACAACCGAGATATATGTAAAATTTGCGAGGAATGATCGCATTTGGTGGTAAAAAAGAAAGGTAAGGCTGGCAGTTGCCCTATTCCCACGATATTGAAGACAGCGGTTATATTCTTAATGAAGTCAATTCTTCAAAGAAAAAGCTTAAATGCTATCACGTAAAACTATTAAAAAAACAGGTTAATTGGCGTAAATTTGTCGTCAGACGGAGAAACGTCATTCAAACATTGTCTAAAGAACAGTCTCCAAGTTTATACAGGTATCACATGCTTGAGCAAAGCGAAACAGGGTTAAACGAAGGACGCTGGATGCGTTGTGGTGATTCCCTAAAATAAATAAGACACACATTAATATGAACCACATAGAGAGCATTACAAAGAAAAACGGCGTTAAGAGATTACAATAAAACAACAATCACTTATTTCCATTCCAATGTCTGTAATGCGATGGCAGTAGAAAAAAAAGTAAATGCATATTGGTTTGCACCACACACAACCACCAGAATCCCTTCAACTTTCTTTCTATCTTCTGCATGCTCCATGTGGCTGAATGCTACGGTAAAAGGCCACCACTCTTGTCATAGATGGCAGCTAGCACCTCCTTCCTTGTCTTGCTTTCCGGTGCACCACCTCCCGCTCAGAATATAAAACAGAGCAGAGCGGCGCTCGCACGTTTCCCACCATTTCCCTCCCTCCTCTCTGACCAGGGCGCCAGGTCGGTCGTCGGCAGGCAGGCAGGCAGGCAGGCAGCCGCCCGCCGCAGGCAGCATACCGTCGCGCCATCTAATGACGACGCTACGCACTTCCTGGGGCCTGGGCGAGCAGCACGCTCGCGGAAGAGGTTTTCGTCGCCAGTACCATGTATATTCTTTACTAACTTTTACGCGGCAACTTTATATTCTAACCCATAATCCATTGTAACATCACAGAGCTTATATCAAGGAGAGAAATAGTACCGAAGTAAGTTAGAAGCTGCAAGGGTTTGAATTGCAACGTGAGTATTTATTTTCATATTTCTCCTAGACTTCCAATACGTTAGCTTTTGTCCAGAGAGTTTATCAATCAATATGACCTCTTGAATTGATTTCATTCCAATAGCAGGGACGAGTTTCTGTTTGGCGTGGAAGACCTCTGCATCTCCTAAGGGATATCTCTTTTTCAGGAGAGCTTGCAATACTTTCGCATAAAATCTGTGCACTTCTAACAAGTGCAGGTGCAAATAAAATTTTCAAATCTGTTTTGAAACGTCAGGAAAGTTGAGTTTCCTTATGAGTATACTTGATTAACGCCAACTGGGCTAACGTTCTCGATTAAAGACTGTGAATTGGAACTTGCCTAGTTCGAAAACATTTGGAGGTTGCAAAAACAGTTTTTAGGCTCAGCAAATGCTGCAGTGTGTACAATTACTGCAGGAAACAAGTACTGTTGAGGTATCTACAAAGTAAAGAGAATGAAACTACATATTAGTCTTGGGTCGATTTATTGTCAGAGTAAGTACAAGTTCTTAGTCGGTACCGTCCGCCCGCCTTCGCCTTCGTCCTCGTCGTTGTCGTCGTCGTCGTCGTCGTCGTGCTGTGGTTCGTCGTTGTTGTCATCCAAAATAACTGAAAATATCCAGAGGAAAGTCATCATAATTAATTAGTTTCCATCCGCGTGAATATGAAATGTTTTAAAGTGAAGTAGAATCCATTGCTTATTGATCATCTTACATGTGCCGAAATAGATCGTCGTCGTCGTCGTCGTCGCCGTCGTGAGTTTCAATCGTCTTCGATATCCTCCCATTCCTCATCATCAGCGTTGTCGCCCTCCACCACCGTTTCATCTGCGAACACTTATAAAGCAACCAAAATTACTACGTACGGAAATGTCAATCTTCGTACTCTCTCATATTTGATTCGTTTGTAACGAAGTAATAGCATATTAAATACATGAATATTGATAGAATAGAAAAAGTACGGATTTTCTTCACGGTATGCACTGGTAGGTGAATAAAACGCCTCTTGTGCTTCAGAACTAGTGGTTTTGTTCTATTTCATGATTTCATAAAGAGTGCGGCAATGAGATTGGTAATAAGAGTCGTTCTTACCAGAAATCAGATCGTACTTCCAGATCAATGCGAATGCGTAACCAATACCCGCAATATATGGCTCCATTTTGCCAGCTATGCTGTCTCTAAGGTGACTTGCCAACCAATAATTGGCGTCAGTGACAATCCACTCTATTAACAATTAAGAAACCTTACAATAGCATAGTAAATAGAAGGTAGTGAAATGCTGCTTGTGCTCTTGCTGCTGAAGATGGCCATTTTTCGGCAGAAAATGTTCCATGGAAGATGTCATTGTATTGGAAATTCGTTGACTCTCTGTGTAGTACATTACTTCCGAACGCGCACTCGGGAGTCACAACTCACCTGTAGTGGGTCCTTGAAAGTGAATAATTAGTGGACGGCTAAACATCGGCCAGTCAATCCGTTTGTCCCAGCGCCTTTCCGATCGTGTGTTTTTCGGTTTGTCCGTCGGTCAGTCCGTAGCCAACGCCAGGATCTAAAGAGGCGAAGGCAATCGCACTTTCCTGCTTTGTGAAGGATGACGGCGCGGAGCTCACCTCCGAGTTACCGCATGCGTCGCAACTGGAGATGGGCAGAGGCAGCCCCTTTGCAAATCTCGAGTTCCGAAGCATCATCTCCGGACAAGACGCGCGCTTCGAATGCACAGGGTTGATGACTAGATGATAACTACTTAGTGTGAATTGCCAATGACGGGTCAAGTTCAACTAAATGCAATATAAAGTGGCAATAGAAACCAAAATAACAAAGGTTTTATGAGTAACATTTTTTAATGGAATAGAACGTAAAACCGAAAAAAAAAGAGTTCAACTGATACGAGTAATGTAACGACCGGAGATAAATTTTACTCTAGATTCATTTAACATTATCTGTGTAATTCGTTTTTAGTTTTGACAAAACTCGCCGCTTTGTCCAGCGGTTTTCCATTCGTCTAACGTTCGAGTGTCGCTTGCGAAATTTATAAAGGAATGAAATGTTGTCAAACGTAATAACTTCCAATCATACTTGGGCAGCAAACTAACGCACCTTTGAAATCTAGGATGTAGAAAGGAGGTTTTAAATATCGATAAAACGCCATTTCTTACAATCTGCTTTCCATTTCGAGCCGTGCAAATGTTCGATGAATTCTGTTGGCAAATTTCACGGTACTTCTGGTCCAGTTGCAATGGGCACTGCAGGTTGTTCCTACGTTTTCCGAACGTTATCAACTTTTAGACTCCCGTAGTCAACTTCCCTAAGCGGTATTTCTAAATAGTGTCGTAATTCTCACTCTTTAGCTCCGTACTCATGGATTTCCGACAAAGAAATTTCTACTATATACATTTTTTTAAGTACTGATAGTTTTGCTTCGGAGGTTTGTATTGCATTAAGCACCTCATGCATGTACTTGAAACCACTCTATAGTTGTAGCTTAAGGATGTTATGAAAGTTACGTCAAGTTCATTAAGAGGTAAGTGAAACTCTGCCACTTTCAGTCGCCTATTTCCGGAAAAGTCTTCCTTTCTTCTGGTTCTAATTCGTCAATATAAGAATGCAGCTCTATAAAGCTTTCGAAAGTTTCCCCGAATTGACCACAGTGACTAACGATTATATAAAGCGATTTAATACACGATCTCAATATCAAGCGAATGTCAAACGCATATTTGGCCTTTAGCGAACTCTACAAAAAGGCCTATAGGAGACTTAAAAGTTTTAGAAGCATTGGCCCAAATGTTTTCGATATATATTTTTTGTGGTTTTTTTTCAAAAAGAACGATGCATGCATAATTGATGGCCCAGAAAGAACAACGTATGCTCAAAAAATGCGGGAGAAAATTCGTCGATTTTTTCAAATTTTCGAAAGTGGAAATATGCTGGGGAAAAATTGTTCAGTGGCTTCGTAATGTGGAAGTCCGGTCCGAGAGGGCTGGTGCATTTAACAACCATGAAAGTAAAAGTTTTCGAACGCTCACCGCTATAGAAATGCACCACGGAACTTACATACTCCATCCACGCTCGTCGGGGAGTCGGCGATGCCCTAGACGCGAACGGGTTGGCTGAGAAGATGTGAGCGGTAGAAGAGGGCAGCAGAGGAGAAACCGGCGGCCGTAACGCTTTGTCCGATTTCACAGGAGCCCGTACAGCTACAGAGTATGGTCTCCTGAATTGTACGTGAAAAGTTACAAGATACGTTAACAAGATAGGCGGAAAGAAACGAAAATAAAAGCTCTGTTAAGTGGTACATGCTTTGGGTTTGCATTGAAGTAACTTTATATGTTGTAGTATATGCTAATGCAAGTTCAGAGAAAGTTGCACGAATGTGACAAGAATGAAATAACCGAACTAGTATTCCGATAATCGTTTTCAGCTTTGGTTTCTGTGGTCTTTTGTATTCTGCTTATTCAGTATTTGTACTTGTTTCAACGGCCGGAGTTTGCTGCATGAATTTCTATTACGATATCCAAAAGAAACATATACTTTTTCGTTTTAAGTGATAGGATTGAGGCTTGGCCAGGAGAAAAGGTGATCTGTGGCCTTCCTTACAAAAAACAACAAGAAACAAATACCTTTCCTTCCTGTCTGCGAAGTACGGGAATAGATGCCCTACAACCTAGGGACAACCGAGATATATGTAAAATTTGCGAGGAATGATCGCATTTGGTGGTAAAAAAGAAAGGTAAGGCTGGCAGTTGCCCTATTCCCACGATATTGAAGACAGCGGTTATATTCTTAATGAAGTCAATTCTTCAAAGAAAAAGCTTAAATGCTATCACGTAAAACTATTAAAAAAACAGGTTAATTGGCGTAAATTTGTCGTCAGACGGAGAAACGTCATTCAAACATTGTCTAAAGAACAGTCTCCAAGTTTATACAGGTATCACATGCTTGAGCAAAGCGAAACAGGGTTAAACGAAGGACGCTGGATGCGTTGTGGTGATTCCCTAAAATAAATAAGACACACATTAATATGAACCACATAGAGAGCATTACAAAGAAAAACGGCGTTAAGAGATTACAATAAAACAACAATCACTTATTTCCATTCCAATGTCTGTAATGCGATGGCAGTAGAAAAAAAAGTAAATGCATATTGGTTTGCACCACACACAACCACCAGAATCCCTTCAACTTTCTTTCTATCTTCTGCATGCTCCATGTGGCTGAATGCTACGGTAAAAGGCCACCACTCTTGTCATAGATGGCAGCTAGCACCTCCTTCCTTGTCTTGCTTTCCGGTGCACCACCTCCCGCTCAGAATATAAAACAGAGCAGAGCGGCGCTCGCACGTTTCCCACCATTTCCCTCCCTCCTCTCTGACCAGGGCGCCAGGTCGGTCGTCGGCAGGCAGGCAGGCAGGCAGGCAGCCGCCCGCCGCAGGCAGCATACCGTCGCGCCATCTAATGACGACGCTACGCACTTCCTGGGGCCTGGGCGAGCAGCACGCTCGCGGAAGAGGTTTTCGTCGCCAGTACCATGTATATTCTTTACTAACTTTTACGCGGCAACTTTATATTCTAACCCATAATCCATTGTAACATCACAGAGCTTATATCAAGGAGAGAAATAGTACCGAAGTAAGTTAGAAGCTGCAAGGGTTTGAATTGCAACGTGAGTATTTATTTTCATATTTCTCCTAGACTTCCAATACGTTAGCTTTTGTCCAGAGAGTTTATCAATCAATATGACCTCTTGAATTGATTTCATTCCAATAGCAGGGACGAGTTTCTGTTTGGCGTGGAAGACCTCTGCATCTCCTAAGGGATATCTCTTTTTCAGGAGAGCTTGCAATACTTTCGCATAAAATCTGTGCACTTCTAACAAGTGCAGGTGCAAATAAAATTTTCAAATCTGTTTTGAAACGTCAGGAAAGTTGAGTTTCCTTATGAGTATACTTGATTAACGCCAACTGGGCTAACGTTCTCGATTAAAGACTGTGAATTGGAACTTGCCTAGTTCGAAAACATTTGGAGGTTGCAAAAACAGTTTTTAGGCTCAGCAAATGCTGCAGTGTGTACAATTACTGCAGGAAACAAGTACTGTTGAGGTATCTACAAAGTAAAGAGAATGAAACTACATATTAGTCTTGGGTCGATTTATTGTCAGAGTAAGTACAAGTTCTTAGTCGGTACCGTCCGCCCGCCTTCGCCTTCGTCCTCGTCGTTGTCGTCGTCGTCGTCGTCGTCGTGCTGTGGTTCGTCGTTGTTGTCATCCAAAATAACTGAAAATATCCAGAGGAAAGTCATCATAATTAATTAGTTTCCATCCGCGTGAATATGAAATGTTTTAAAGTGAAGTAGAATCCATTGCTTATTGATCATCTTACATGTGCCGAAATAGATCGTCGTCGTCGTCGTCGTCGCCGTCGTGAGTTTCAATCGTCTTCGATATCCTCCCATTCCTCATCATCAGCGTTGTCGCCCTCCACCACCGTTTCATCTGCGAACACTTATAAAGCAACCAAAATTACTACGTACGGAAATGTCAATCTTCGTACTCTCTCATATTTGATTCGTTTGTAACGAAGTAATAGCATATTAAATACATGAATATTGATAGAATAGAAAAAGTACGGATTTTCTTCACGGTATGCACTGGTAGGTGAATAAAACGCCTCTTGTGCTTCAGAACTAGTGGTTTTGTTCTATTTCATGATTTCATAAAGAGTGCGGCAATGAGATTGGTAATAAGAGTCGTTCTTACCAGAAATCAGATCGTACTTCCAGATCAATGCGAATGCGTAACCAATACCCGCAATATATGGCTCCATTTTGCCAGCTATGCTGTCTCTAAGGTGACTTGCCAACCAATAATTGGCGTCAGTGACAATCCACTCTATTAACAATTAAGAAACCTTACAATAGCATAGTAAATAGAAGGTAGTGAAATGCTGCTTGTGCTCTTGCTGCTGAAGATGGCCATTTTTCGGCAGAAAATGTTCCATGGAAGATGTCATTGTATTGGAAATTCGTTGACTCTCTGTGTAGTACATTACTTCCGAACGCGCACTCGGGAGTCACAACTCACCTGTAGTGGGTCCTTGAAAGTGAATAATTAGTGGACGGCTAAACATCGGCCAGTCAATCCGTTTGTCCCAGCGCCTTTCCGATCGTGTGTTTTTCGGTTTGTCCGTCGGTCAGTCCGTAGCCAACGCCAGGATCTAAAGAGGCGAAGGCAATCGCACTTTCCTGCTTTGTGAAGGATGACGGCGCGGAGCTCACCTCCGAGTTACCGCATGCGTCGCAACTGGAGATGGGCAGAGGCAGCCCCTTTGCAAATCTCGAGTTCCGAAGCATCATCTCCGGACAAGACGCGCGCTTCGAATGCACAGGGTTGATGACTAGATGATAACTACTTAGTGTGAATTGCCAATGACGGGTCAAGTTCAACTAAATGCAATATAAAGTGGCAATAGAAACCAAAATAACAAAGGTTTTATGAGTAACATTTTTTAATGGAATAGAACGTAAAACCGAAAAAAAAAGAGTTCAACTGATACGAGTAATGTAACGACCGGAGATAAATTTTACTCTAGATTCATTTAACATTATCTGTGTAATTCGTTTTTAGTTTTGACAAAACTCGCCGCTTTGTCCAGCGGTTTTCCATTCGTCTAACGTTCGAGTGTCGCTTGCGAAATTTATAAAGGAATGAAATGTTGTCAAACGTAATAACTTCCAATCATACTTGGGCAGCAAACTAACGCACCTTTGAAATCTAGGATGTAGAAAGGAGGTTTTAAATATCGATAAAACGCCATTTCTTACAATCTGCTTTCCATTTCGAGCCGTGCAAATGTTCGATGAATTCTGTTGGCAAATTTCACGGTACTTCTGGTCCAGTTGCAATGGGCACTGCAGGTTGTTCCTACGTTTTCCGAACGTTATCAACTTTTAGACTCCCGTAGTCAACTTCCCTAAGCGGTATTTCTAAATAGTGTCGTAATTCTCACTCTTTAGCTCCGTACTCATGGATTTCCGACAAAGAAATTTCTACTATATACATTTTTTTAAGTACTGATAGTTTTGCTTCGGAGGTTTGTATTGCATTAAGCACCTCATGCATGTACTTGAAACCACTCTATAGTTGTAGCTTAAGGATGTTATGAAAGTTACGTCAAGTTCATTAAGAGGTAAGTGAAACTCTGCCACTTTCAGTCGCCTATTTCCGGAAAAGTCTTCCTTTCTTCTGGTTCTAATTCGTCAATATAAGAATGCAGCTCTATAAAGCTTTCGAAAGTTTCCCCGAATTGACCACAGTGACTAACGATTATATAAAGCGATTTAATACACGATCTCAATATCAAGCGAATGTCAAACGCATATTTGGCCTTTAGCGAACTCTACAAAAAGGCCTATAGGAGACTTAAAAGTTTTAGAAGCATTGGCCCAAATGTTTTCGATATATATTTTTTGTGTTTTTTTTTCAAAAAGAACGATGCATGCATAATTGATGGCCCAGAAAGAACAACGTATGCTCAAAAAATGCGGGAGAAAATTCGTCGATTTTTTCAAATTTTCGAAAGTGGAAATATGCTGGGGAAAAATTGTTCAGTGGCTTCGTAATGTGGAAGTCCGGTCCGAGAGGGCTGGTGCATTTAACAACCATGAAAGTAAAAGTTTTCGAACGCTCACCGCTATAGAAATGCACCACGGAACTTACATACTCCATCCACGCTCGTCGGGGAGTCGGCGATGCCCTAGACGCGAACGGGTTGGCTGAGAAGATGTGAGCGGTAGAAGAGGGCAGCAGAGGAGAAACCGGCGGCCGTAACGCTTTGTCCGATTTCACAGGAGCCCGTACAGCTACAGAGTATGGTCTCCTGAATTGTACGTGAAAAGTTACAAGATACGTTAACAAGATAGGCGGAAAGAAACGAAAATAAAAGCTCTGTTAAGTGGTACATGCTTTGGGTTTGCATTGAAGTAACTTTATATGTTGTAGTATATGCTAATGCAAGTTCAGAGAAAGTTGCACGAATGTGACAAGAATGAAATAACCGAACTAGTATTCCGATAATCGTTTTCAGCTTTGGTTTCTGTGGTCTTTTGTATTCTGCTTATTCAGTATTTGTACTTGTTTCAACGGCCGGAGTTTGCTGCATGAATTTCTATTACGATATCCAAAAGAAACATATACTTTTTCGTTTTAAGTGATAGGATTGAGGCTTGGCCAGGAGAAAAGGTGATCTGTGGCCTTCCTTACAAAAAACAACAAGAAACAAATACCTTTCCTTCCTGTCTGCGAAGTACGGGAATAGATGCCCTACAACCTAGGGACAACCGAGATATATGTAAAATTTGCGAGGAATGATCGCATTTGGTGGTAAAAAAGAAAGGTAAGGCTGGCAGTTGCCCTATTCCCACGATATTGAAGACAGCGGTTATATTCTTAATGAAGTCAATTCTTCAAAGAAAAAGCTTAAATGCTATCACGTAAAACTATTAAAAAAACAGGTTAATTGGCGTAAATTTGTCGTCAGACGGAGAAACGTCATTCAAACATTGTCTAAAGAACAGTCTCCAAGTTTATACAGGTATCACATGCTTGAGCAAAGCGAAACAGGGTTAAACGAAGGACGCTGGATGCGTTGTGGTGATTCCCTAAAATAAATAAGACACACATTAATATGAACCACATAGAGAGCATTACAAAGAAAAACGGCGTTAAGAGATTACAATAAAACAACAATCACTTATTTCCATTCCAATGTCTGTAATGCGATGGCAGTAGAAAAAAAAGTAAATGCATATTGGTTTGCACCACACACAACCACCAGAATCCCTTCAACTTTCTTTCTATCTTCTGCATGCTCCATGTGGCTGAATGCTACGGTAAAAGGCCACCACTCTTGTCATAGATGGCAGCTAGCACCTCCTTCCTTGTCTTGCTTTCCGGTGCACCACCTCCCGCTCAGAATATAAAACAGAGCAGAGCGGCGCTCGCACGTTTCCCACCATTTCCCTCCCTCCTCTCTGACCAGGGCGCCAGGTCGGTCGTCGGCAGGCAGGCAGGCAGGCAGGCAGCCGCCCGCCGCAGGCAGCATACCGTCGCGCCATCTAATGACGACGCTACGCACTTCCTGGGGCCTGGGCGAGCAGCACGCTCGCGGAAGAGGTTTTCGTCGCCAGTACCATGTATATTCTTTACTAACTTTTACGCGGCAACTTTATATTCTAACCCATAATCCATTGTAACATCACAGAGCTTATATCAAGGAGAGAAATAGTACCGAAGTAAGTTAGAAGCTGCAAGGGTTTGAATTGCAACGTGAGTATTTATTTTCATATTTCTCCTAGACTTCCAATACGTTAGCTTTTGTCCAGAGAGTTTATCAATCAATATGACCTCTTGAATTGATTTCATTCCAATAGCAGGGACGAGTTTCTGTTTGGCGTGGAAGACCTCTGCATCTCCTAAGGGATATCTCTTTTTCAGGAGAGCTTGCAATACTTTCGCATAAAATCTGTGCACTTCTAACAAGTGCAGGTGCAAATAAAATTTTCAAATCTGCTTTGAAACGTCAGGAAAGTTGAGTTTCCTTATGAGTATACTTGATTAACGCCAACTGGGCTAACGTTCTCGATTAAAGACTGTGAATTGGAACTTGCCTAGTTCGAAAACATTTGGAGGTTGCAAAAACAGTTTTTAGGCTCAGCAAATGCTGCAGTGTGTACAATTACTGCAGGTAACAAGTACTGTTGAGGTATCTACAAAGTAAAGAGAATGAAACTACATATTAGTCTTGGGTCGATTTATTGTCAGAGTAAGTACAAGTTCTTAGTCGGTACCGTCCGCCCGCCTTCGCCTTCGTCCTCGTCGTTGTCGTCGTCGTCGTCGTCGTCGTGCTGTGGTTCGTCGTTGTTGTCATCCAAAATAACTGAAAATATCCAGAGGAAAGTCATCATAATTAATTAGTTTCCATCCGCGTGAATATGAAATGTTTTAAAGTGAAGTAGAATCCATTGCTTATTGATCATCTTACATGTGCCGAAATAGATCGTCGTCGTCGTCGTCGTCGCCGTCGTGAGTTTCAATCGTCTTCGATATCCTCCCATTCCTCATCATCAGCGTTGTCGCCCTCCACCACCGTTTCATCTGCGAACACTTATAAAGCAACCAAAATTACTACGTACGGAAATGTCAATCTTCGTACTCTCTCATATTTGATTCGTTTGTAACGAAGTAATAGCATATTAAATACATGAATATTGATAGAATAGAAAAAGTACGGATTTTCTTCACGGTATGCACTGGTAGGTGAATAAAACGCCTCTTGTGCTTCAGAACTAGTGGTTTTGTTCTATTTCATGATTTCATAAAGAGTGCGGCAATGAGATTGGTAATAAGAGTCGTTCTTACCAGAAATCAGATCGTACTTCCAGATCAATGCGAATGCGTAACCAATACCCGCAATATATGGCTCCATTTTGCCAGCTATGCTGTCTCTAAGGTGACTTGCCAACCAATAATTGGCGTCAGTGACAATCCACTCTATTAACAATTAAGAAACCTTACAATAGCATAGTAAATAGAAGGTAGTGAAATGCTGCTTGTGCTCTTGCTGCTGAAGATGGCCATTTTTCGGCAGAAAATGTTCCATGGAAGATGTCATTGTATTGGAAATTCGTTGACTCTCTGTGTAGTACATTACTTCCGAACGCGCACTCGGGAGTCACAACTCACCTGTAGTGGGTCCTTGAAAGTGAATAATTAGTGGACGGCTAAACATCGGCCAGTCAATCCGTTTGTCCCAGCGCCTTTCCGATCGTGTGTTTTTCGGTTTGTCCGTCGGTCAGTCCGTAGCCAACGCCAGGATCTAAAGAGGCGAAGGCAATCGCACTTTCCTGCTTTGTGAAGGATGACGGCGCGGAGCTCACCTCCGAGTTACCGCATGCGTCGCAACTGGAGATGGGCAGAGGCAGCCCCTTTGCAAATCTCGAGTTCCGAAGCATCATCTCCGGACAAGACGCGCGCTTCGAATGCACAGGGTTGATGACTAGATGATAACTACTTAGTGTGAATTGCCAATGACGGGTCAAGTTCAACTAAATGCAATATAAAGTGGCAATAGAAACCAAAATAACAAAGGTTTTATGAGTAACATTTTTTAATGGAATAGAACGTAAAACCGAAAAAAAAAGAGTTCAACTGATACGAGTAATGTAACGACCGGAGATAAATTTTACTCTAGATTCATTTAACATTATCTGTGTAATTCGTTTTTAGTTTTGACAAAACTCGCCGCTTTGTCCAGCGGTTTTCCATTCGTCTAACGTTCGAGTGTCGCTTGCGAAATTTATAAAGGAATGAAATGTTGTCAAACGTAATAACTTCCAATCATACTTGGGCAGCAAACTAACGCACCTTTGAAATCTAGGATGTAGAAAGGAGGTTTTAAATATCGATAAAACGCCATTTCTTACAATCTGCTTTCCATTTCGAGCCGTGCAAATGTTCGATGAATTCTGTTGGCAAATTTCACGGTACTTCTGGTCCAGTTGCAATGGGCACTGCAGGTTGTTCCTACGTTTTCCGAACGTTATCAACTTTTAGACTCCCGTAGTCAACTTCCCTAAGCGGTATTTCTAAATAGTGTCGTAATTCTCACTCTTTAGCTCCGTACTCATGGATTTCCGACAAAGAAATTTCTACTATATACATTTTTTTAAGTACTGATAGTTTTGCTTCGGAGGTTTGTATTGCATTAAGCACCTCATGCATGTACTTGAAACCACTCTATAGTTGTAGCTTAAGGATGTTATGAAAGTTACGTCAAGTTCATTAAGAGGTAAGTGAAACTCTGCCACTTTCAGTCGCCTATTTCCGGAAAAGTCTTCCTTTTTTCTGGTTCTAATTCGTCAATATAAGAATGCAGCTCTATAAAGCTTTCGAAAGTTTCCCCGAATTGACCACAGTGACTAACGATTATATAAAGCGATTTAATACACGATCTCAATATCAAGCGAATGTCAAACGCATATTTGGCCTTTAGCGAACTCTACAAAAAGGCCTATAGGAGACTTAAAAGTTTTAGAAGCATTGGCCCAAATGTTTTCGATATATATTTTTTGTGTTTTTTTTTCAAAAAGAACGATGCATGCATAATTGATGGCCCAGAAAGAACAACGTATGCTCAAAAAATGCGGGAGAAAATTCGTCGATTTTTTCAAATTTTCGAAAGTAGAAATATGCTGGGGAAAAATTGTTCAGTGGCTTCGTAATGTGGAAGTCCGGTCCGAGAGGGCTGGTGCATTTAACAACCATGAAAGTAAAAGTTTTCGAACGCTCACCGCTATAGAAATGCACCACGGAACTTACATACTCCATCCACGCTCGTCGGGGAGTCGGCGATGCCCTAGACGCGAACGGGTTGGCTGAGAAGATGTGAGCGGTAGAAGAGGGCAGCAGAGGAGAAACCGGCGGCCGTAACGCTTTGTCCGATTTCACAGGAGCCCGTACAGCTACAGAGTATGGTCTCCTGAATTGTACGTGAAAAGTTACAAGATACGTTAACAAGATAGGCGGAAAGAAACGAAAATAAAAGCTCTGTTAAGTGGTACATGCTTTGGGTTTGCATTGAAGTAACTTTATATGTTGTAGTATATGCTAATGCAAGTTCAGAGAAAGTTGCACGAATGTGACAAGAATGAAATAACCGAACTAGTATTCCGATAATCGTTTTCAGCTTTGGTTTCTGTAGTCTTTTGTATTCTGCTTATTCAGTATTTGTACTTGTTTCAACGGCCGGAGTTTGCTGCATGAATTTCTATTACGATATCCAAAAGAAACATATACTTTTTCGTTTTAAGTGATAGGATTGAGGCTTGACCAGGAGAAAAGGTGATCTGTGGCCTTCCTTACAAAAAACAACAAGAAACAAATACCTTTCCTTCCTGTCTGCGAAGTACGGGAATAGATGCCCTACAACCTAGGGACAACCGAGATATATGTAAAATTTGCGAGGAATGATCGCATTTGGTGGTAAAAAAGAAAGGTAAGGCTGGCAGTTGCCCTATTCCCACGATATTGAAGACAGCGGTTATATTCTTAATGAAGTCAATTCTTCAAAGAAAAAGCTTAAATGCTATCACGTAAAACTATTAAAAAAACAGGTTAATTGGCGTAAATTTGTCGTCAGACGGAGAAACGTCATTCAAACATTGTCTAAAGAACAGTCTCCAAGTTTATACAGGTATCACATGCTTGAGCAAAGCGAAACAGGGTTAAACGAAGGACGCTGGATGCGTTGTGGTGATTCCCTAAAATAAATAAGACACACATTAATATGAACCACATAGAGAGCATTACAAAGAAAACCGCGTTAAGAGATTACAATAAAACAACAATCACTTATTTCCATTCCAATGTCTGTAATGCGATGGCAGTAGAAAAAAAAGTAAATGCATATTGGTTTGCACCACACACAACCACCAGAATCCCTTCAACTTTCTTTCTATCTTCTGCATGCTCCATGTGGCTGAATGCTACGGTAAAAGGCCACCACTCTTGTCATAGATGGCAGCTAGCACCTCCTTCCTTGTCTTGCTTTCCGGTGCACCACCTCCCGCTCAGAATATAAAACAGAGCAGAGCGGCGCTCGCACGTTTCCCACCATTTCCCTCCCCCCTCTCTGACCAGGGCGCCAGGTCGGTCGTCGGCAGGCAGGCTGGCAGGCAGGCAGCCGCCCGCCGCAGGCAGCATACCGTCGCGCCATCTAATGACGACGCTACGCACTTCCTGGGGCCTGGGCGAGCAGCACGCTCGCGGAAGAGGTTTTCGTCGCCAGTACCATGTATATTCTTTACTAACTTTTACGCGGCAACTTTATATTCTAACCCATAATCCATTGTAACATCACAGAGCTTATATCAAGGAGAGAAATAGTACCGAAGTAAGTTAGAAGCTGCAAGGGTTTGAATTGCAACGTGAGTATTTATTTTCATATTTCTCCTAGACTTCCAATACGTTAGCTTTTGTCCAGAGAGTTTATCAATCAATATGACCTCTTGAATTGATTTCATTCCAATAGCAGGGACGAGTTTCTGTTTGGCGTGGAAGACCTCTGCATCTCCTAAGGGATATCTCTTTTTCAGGAGAGCTTGCAATACTTTCGCATAAAATCTGTGCACTTCTAACAAGTGCAGGTGCAAATAAAATTTTCAAATCTGTTTTGAAACGTCAGGAAAGTTGAGTTTCCTTATGAGTATACTTGATTAACGCCAACTGGGCTAACGTTCTCGATTAAAGACTGTGAATTGGAACTTGCCTAGTTCGAAAACATTTGGAGGTTGCAAAAACAGTTTTTAGGCTCAGCAAATGCTGCAGTGTGTACAATTACTGCAGGTAACAAGTACTGTTGAGGTATCTACAAAGTAAAGAGAATGAAACTACATATTAGTCTTGGGTCGATTTATTGTCAGAGTAAGTACAAGTTCTTAGTCGGTACCGTCCGCCCGCCTTCGCCTTCGTCCTCGTCGTTGTCGTCGTCGTCGTCGTCGTCGTGCTGTGGTTCGTCGTTGTTGTCATCCAAAATAACTGAAAATATCCAGAGGAAAGTCATCATAATTAATTAGTTTCCATCCGCGTGAATATGAAATGTTTTAAAGTGAAGTAGAATCCATTGCTTATTGATCATCTTACATGTGCCGAAATAGATCGTCGTCGTCGTCGTCGTCGCCGTCGTGAGTTTCAATCGTCTTCGATATCCTCCCATTCCTCATCATCAGCGTTGTCGCCCTCCACCACCGTTTCATCTGCGAACACTTATAAAGCAACCAAAATTACTACGTACGGATATGTCAATCTTCGTACTCTCTCATATTTGATTCGTTTGTAACGAAGTAATAGCATATTAAATACATGAATATTGATAGAATAGAAAAAGTACGGATTTTCTTCACGGTATGCACTGGTAGGTGAATAAAACGCCTCTTGTGCTTCAGAACTAGTGGTTTTGTTCTATTTCATGATTTCATAAAGAGTGCGGCAATGAGATTGGTAATAAGAGTCGTTCTTACCAGAAATCAGATCGTACTTCCAGATCAATGCGAATGCGTAACCAATACCCGCAATATATGGCTCCATTTTGCCAGCTATGCTGTCTCTAAGGTGACTTGCCAACCAATAATTGGCGTCAGTGACAATCCACTCTATTAACAATTAAGAAACCTTACAATAGCATAGTAAATAGAAGGTAGTGAAATGCTGCTTGTGCTCTTGCTGCTGAAGATGGCCATTTTTCGGCAGAAAATGTTCCATGGAAGATGTCATTGTATTGGAAATTCGTTGACTCTCTGTGTAGTACATTACTTCCGAACGCGCACTCGGGAGTCACAACTCACCTGTAGTGGGTCCTTGAAAGTGAATAATTAGTGGACGGCTAAACATCGGCCAGTCAATCCGTTTGTCCCAGCGCCTTTCCGATCGTGTGTTTTTCGGTTTGTCCGTCGGTCAGTCCGTAGCCAACGCCAGGATCTAAAGAGGCGAAGGCAATCGCACTTTCCTGCTTTGTGAAGGATGACGGCGCGGAGCTCACCTCCGAGTTACCGCATGCGTCGCAACTGGAGATGGGCAGAGGCAGCCCCTTTGCAAATCTCGAGTTCCGAAGCATCATCTCCGGACAAGACGCGCGCTTCGAATGCACAGGGTTGATGACTAGATGATAACTACTTAGTGTGAATTGCCAATGACGGGTCAAGTTCAACTAAATGCAATATAAAGTGGCAATAGAAACCAAAATAACAAAGGTTTTATGAGTAACATTTTTTAATGGAATAGAACGTAAAACCGAAAAAAAAGAGTTCAACTGATACGAGTAATGTAACGACCGGAGATAAATTTTCCTCTAGATTCATTTAACATTATCTGTGTAATTCGTTTTTAGTTTTGACAAAACTCGCCGCTTTGTCCAGCGGTTTTCCATTCGTCTAACGTTCGAGTGTCGCTTGCGAAATTTATAAAGGAATGAAATGTTGTCAAACGTAATAACTTCCAATCATACTTGGGCAGCAAACTAACGCACCTTTGAAATCTAGGATGTAGAAAGGAGGTTTTAAATATCGATAAAACGCCATTTCTTACAATCTGCTTTCCATTTCGAGCCGTGCAAATGTTCGATGAATTCTGTTGGCAAATTTCACGGTACTTCTGGTCCAGTTGCAATGGGCACTGCAGGTTGTTCCTACGTTTTCCGAACGTTATCAACTTTTAGACTCCCGTAGTCAACTTCCCTAAGCGGTATTTCTAAATAGTGTCGTAATTCTCACTCTTTAGCTCCGTACTCATGGATTTCCGACAAAGAAATTTCTACTATATACATTTTTTTAAGTACTGATAGTTTTGCTTCGGAGGTTTGTATTGCATTAAGCACCTCATGCATGTACTTGAAACCACTCTATAGTTGTAGCTTAAGGATGTTATGAAAGTTACGTCAAGTTCATTAAGAGGTAAGTGAAACTCTGCCACTTTCAGTCGCCTATTTCCGGAAAAGTCTTCCTTTTTTCTGGTTCTAATTCGTCAATATAAGAATGCAGCTCTATAAAGCTTTCGAAAGTTTCCCCGAATTGACCACAGTGACTAACGATTATATAAAGCGATTTAATACACGATCTCAATATCAAGCGAATGTCAAACGCATATTTGGCCTTTAGCGAACTCTACAAAAAGGCCTATAGGAGACTTAAAAGTTTTAGAAGCATTGGCCCAAATGTTTTCGATATATATTTTTTGTGTTTTTTTTTCAAAAAGAACGATGCATGCATAATTGATGGCCCAGAAAGAACAACGTATGCTCAAAAAATGCGGGAGAAAATTCGTCGATTTTTTCAAATTTTCGAAAGTAGAAATATGCTGGGGAAAAATTGTTCAGTGGCTTCGTAATGTGGAAGTCCGGTCCGAGAGGGCTGGTGCATTTAACAACCATGAAAGTAAAAGTTTTCGAACGCTCACCGCTATAGAAATGCACCACGGAACTTACATACTCCATCCACGCTCGTCGGGGAGTCGGCGATGCCCTAGACGCGAACGGGTTGGCTGAGAAGATGTGAGCGGTAGAAGAGGGCAGCAGAGGAGAAACCGGCGGCCGTAACGCTTTGTCCGATTTCACAGGAGCCCGTACAGCTACAGAGTATGGTCTCCTGAATTGTACGTGAAAAGTTACAAGATACGTTAACAAGATAGGCGGAAAGAAACGAAAATAAAAGCTCTGTTAAGTGGTACATGCTTTGGGTTTGCATTGAAGTAACTTTATATGTTGTAGTATATGCTAATGCAAGTTCAGAGAAAGTTGCACGAATGTGACAAGAATGAAATAACCGAACTAGTATTCCGATAATCGTTTTCAGCTTTGGTTTCTGTGGTCTTTTGTATTCTGCTTATTCAGTATTTGTACTTGTTTCAACGGCCGGAGTTTGCTGCATGAATTTCTATTACGATATCCAAAAGAAACATATACTTTTTCGTTTTAAGTGATAGGATTGAGGCTTGGCCAGGAGAAAAGGTGATCTGTGGCCTTCCTTACAAAAAACAACAAGAAACAAATACCTTTCCTTCCTGTCTGCGAAGTACGGGAATAGATGCCCTACAACCTAGGGACAACCGAGATATATGTAAAATTTGCGAGGAATGATCGCATTTGGTGGTAAAAAAGAAAGGTAAGGCTGGCAGTTGCCCTATTCCCACGATATTGAAGACAGCGGTTATATTCTTAATGAAGTCAATTCTTCAAAGAAAAAGCTTAAATGCTATCACGTAAAACTATTAAAAAAACAGGTTAATTGGCGTAAATTTGTCGTCAGACGGAGAAACGTCATTCAAACATTGTCTAAAGAACAGTCTCCAAGTTTATACAGGTATCACATGCTTGAGCAAAGCGAAACAGGGTTAAACGAAGGACGCTGGATGCGTTGTGGTGATTCCCTAAAATAAATAAGACACACATTAATATGAACCACATAGAGAGCATTACAAAGAAAAACGGCGTTAAGAGATTACAATAAAACAACAATCACTTATTTCCATTCCAATGTCTGTAATGCGATGGCAGTAGAAAAAAAAGTAAATGCATATTGGTTTGCACCACACACAACCACCAGAATCCCTTCAACTTTCTTTCTATCTTCTGCATGCTCCATGTGGCTGAATGCTACGGTAAAAGGCCACCACTCTTGTCATAGATGGCAGCTAGCACCTCCTTCCTTGTCTTGCTTTCCGGTGCACCACCTCCCGCTCAGAATATAAAACAGAGCAGAGCGGCGCTCGCACGTTTCCCACCATTTCCCTCCCTCCTCTCTGACCAGGGCGCCAGGTCGGTCGTTGGCAGGCAGGCAGGCAGGCAGCCGCCCGCCGCAGGCAGCATACCGTCGCGCCATCTAATGACGACGCTACGCACTTCCTGGGGCCTGGGCGAGCAGCACGCTCGCGGAAGAGGTTTTCGTCGCCAGTACCATGTATATTCTTTACTAACTTTTACGCGGCAACTTTATATTCTAACCCATAATCCATTGTAACATCACAGAGCTTATATCAAGGAGAGAAATAGTACCGAAGTAAGTTAGAAGCTGCAAGGGTTTGAATTGCAACGTGAGTATTTATTTTCATATTTCTCCTAGACTTCCAATACGTTAGCTTTTGTCCAGAGAGTTTATCAATCAATATGACCTCTTGAATTGATTTCATTCCAATAGCAGGGACGAGTTTCTGTTTGGCGTGGAAGACCTCTGCATCTCCTAAGGGATATCTCTTTTTCAGGAGAGCTTGCAATACTTTCGCATAAAATCTGTGCACTTCTAACAAGTGCAGGTGCAAATAAAATTTTCAAATCTGTTTTGAAACGTCAGGAAAGTTGAGTTTCCTTATGAGTATACTTGATTAACGCCAACTGGGCTAACGTTCTCGATTAAAGACTGTGAATTGGAACTTGCCTAGTTCGAAAACATTTGGAGGTTGCAAAAACAGTTTTTAGGCTCAGCAAATGCTGCAGTGTGTACAATTACTGCAGGAAACAAGTACTGTTGAGGTATCTACAAAGTAAAGAGAATGAAACTACATATTAGTCTTGGGTCGATTTATTGTCAGAGTAAGTACAAGTTCTTAGTCGGTACCGTCCGCCCGCCTTCGCCTTCGTCCTCGTCGTTGTCGTCGTCGTCGTCGTCGTCGTGCTGTGGTTCGTCGTTGTTGTCATCCAAAATAACTGAAAATATCCAGAGGAAAGTCATCATAATTAATTAGTTTCCATCCGCGTGAATATGAAATGTTTTAAAGTGAAGTAGAATCCATTGCTTATTGATCATCTTACATGTGCCGAAATAGATCGTCGTCGTCGTCGTCGTCGCCGTCGTGAGTTTCAATCGTCTTCGATATCCTCCCATTCCTCATCATCAGCGTTGTCGCCCTCCACCACCGTTTCATCTGCGAACACTTATAAAGCAACCAAAATTACTACGTACGGAAATGTCAATCTTCGTACTCTCTCATATTTGATTCGTTTGTAACGAAGTAATAGCATATTAAATACATGAATATTGATAGAATAGAAAAAGTACGGATTTTCTTCACGGTATGCACTGGTAGGTGAATAAAACGCCTCTTGTGCTTCAGAACTAGTGGTTTTGTTCTATTTCATGATTTCATAAAGAGTGCGGCAATGAGATTGGTAATAAGAGTCGTTCTTACCAGAAATCAGATCGTACTTCCAGATCAATGCGAATGCGTAACCAATACCCGCAATATATGGCTCCATTTTGCCAGCTATGCTGTCTCTAAGGTGACTTGCCAACCAATAATTGGCGTCAGTGACAATCCACTCTATTAACAATTAAGAAACCTTACAATAGCATAGTAAATAGAAGGTAGTGAAATGCTGCTTGTGCTCTTGCTGCTGAAGATGGCCATTTTTCGGCAGAAAATGTTCCATGGAAGATGTCATTGTATTGGAAATTCGTTGACTCTCTGTGTAGTACATTACTTCCGAACGCGCACTCGGGAGTCACAACTCACCTGTAGTGGGTCCTTGAAAGTGAATAATTAGTGGACGGCTAAACATCGGCCAGTCAATCCGTTTGTCCCAGCGCCTTTCCGATCGTGTGTTTTTCGGTTTGTCCGTCGGTCAGTCCGTAGCCAACGCCAGGATCTAAAGAGGCGAAGGCAATCGCACTTTCCTGCTTTGTGAAGGATGACGGCGCGGAGCTCACCTCCGAGTTACCGCATGCGTCGCAACTGGAGATGGGCAGAGGCAGCCCCTTTGCAAATCTCGAGTTCCGAAGCATCATCTCCGGACAAGACGCGCGCTTCGAATGCACAGGGTTGATGACTAGATGATAACTACTTAGTGTGAATTGCCAATGACGGGTCAAGTTCAACTAAATGCAATATAAAGTGGCAATAGAAACCAAAATAACAAAGGTTTTATGAGTAACATTTTTTAATGGAATAGAACGTAAAACCGAAAAAAAAAGAGTTCAACTGATACGAGTAATGTAACGACCGGAGATAAATTTTACTCTAGATTCATTTAACATTATCTGTGTAATTCGTTTTTAGTTTTGACAAAACTCGCCGCTTTGTCCAGCGGTTTTCCATTCGTCTAACGTTCGAGTGTCGCTTGCGAAATTTATAAAGGAATGAAATGTTGTCAAACGTAATAACTTCCAATCATACTTGGGCAGCAAACTAACGCACCTTTGAAATCTAGGATGTAGAAAGGAGGTTTTAAATATCGATAAAACGCCATTTCTTACAATCTGCTTTCCATTTCGAGCCGTGCAAATGTTCGATGAATTCTGTTGGCAAATTTCACGGTACTTCTGGTCCAGTTGCAATGGGCACTGCAGGTTGTTCCTACGTTTTCCGAACGTTATCAACTTTTAGACTCCCGTAGTCAACTTCCCTAAGCGGTATTTCTAAATAGTGTCGTAATTCTCACTCTTTAGCTCCGTACTCATGGATTTCCGACAAAGAAATTTCTACTATATACATTTTTTTAAGTACTGATAGTTTTGCTTCGGAGGTTTGTATTGCATTAAGCACCTCATGCATGTACTTGAAACCACTCTATAGTTGTAGCTTAAGGATGTTATGAAAGTTACGTCAAGTTCATTAAGAGGTAAGTGAAACTCTGCCACTTTCAGTCGCCTATTTCCGGAAAAGTCTTCCTTTTTTCTGGTTCTAATTCGTCAATATAAGAATGCAGCTCTATAAAGCTTTCGAAAGTTTCCCCGAATTGACCACAGTGACTAACGATTATATAAAGCGATTTAATACACGATCTCAATATCAAGCGAATGTCAAACGCATATTTGGCCTTTAGCGAACTCTACAAAAAGGCCTATAGGAGACTTAAAAGTTTTAGAAGCATTGGCCCAAATGTTTTCGATATATATTTTTTGTGTTTTTTTTTCAAAAAGAACGATGCATGCATAATTGATGGCCCAGAAAGAACAACGTATGCTCAAAAAATGCGGGAGAAAATTCGTCGATTTTTTCAAATTTTCGAAAGTGGAAATATGCTGGGGAAAAATTGTTCAGTGGCTTCGTAATGTGGAAGTCCGGTCCGAGAGGGCTGGTGCATTTAACAACCATGAAAGTAAAAGTTTTCGAACGCTCACCGCTATAGAAATGCACCACGGAACTTACATACTCCATCCACGCTCGTCGGGGAGTCGGCGATGCCCTAGACGCGAACGGGTTGGCTGAGAAGATGTGAGCGGTAGAAGAGGGCAGCAGAGGAGAAACCGGCGGCCGTAACGCTTTGTCCGATTTCACAGGAGCCCGTACAGCTACAGAGTATGGTCTCCTGAATTGTACGTGAAAAGTTACAAGATACGTTAACAAGATAGGCGGAAAGAAACGAAAATAAAAGCTCTGTTAAGTGGTACATGCTTTGGGTTTGCATTGAAGTAACTTTATATGTTGTAGTATATGCTAATGCAAGTTCAGAGAAAGTTGCACGAATGTGACAAGAATGAAATAACCGAACTAGTATTCCGATAATCGTTTTCAGCTTTGGTTTCTGTGGTCTTTTGTATTCTGCTTATTCAGTATTTGTACTTGTTTCAACGGCCGGAGTTTGCTGCATGAATTTCTATTACGATATCCAAAAGAAACATATACTTTTTCGTTTTAAGTGATAGGATTGAGGCTTGGCCAGGAGAAAAGGTGATCTGTGGCCTTCCTTACAAAAAACAACAAGAAACAAATACCTTTCCTTCCTGTCTGCGAAGTACGGGAATAGATGCCCTACAACCTAGGGACAACCGAGATATATGTAAAATTTGCGAGGAATGATCGCATTTGGTGGTAAAAAAGAAAGGTAAGGCTGGCAGTTGCCCTATTCCCACGATATTGAAGACAGCGGTTATATTCTTAATGAAGTCAATTCTTCAAAGAAAAAGCTTAAATGCTATCACGTAAAACTATTAAAATAACAGGTTAATTGGCGTAAATTTGTCGTCAGACGGAGAAACGTCATTCAAACATTGTCTAAAGAACAGTCTCCAAGTTTATACAGGTATCACATGCTTGAGCAAAGCGAAACAGGGTTAAACGAAGGACGCTGGATGCGTTGTGGTGATTCCCTAAAATAAATAAGACACACATTAATATGAACCACATAGAGAGCATTACAAAGAAAAACGGCGTTAAGAGATTACAATAAAACAACAATCACTTATTTCCATTCCAATGTCTGTAATGCGATGGCAGTAGAAAAAAAAGTAAATGCATATTGGTTTGCACCACACACAACCACCAGAATCCCTTCAACTTTCTTTCTATCTTCTGCATGCTCCATGTGGCTGAATGCTACGGTAAAAGGCCACCACTCTTGTCATAGATGGCAGCTAGCACCTCCTTCCTTGTCTTGCTTTCCGGTGCACCACCTCCCGCTCAGAATATAAAACAGAGCAGAGCGGCGCTCGCACGTTTCCCACCATTTCCCTCCCTCCTCTCTGACCAGGGCGCCAGGTCGGTCGTCGGCAGGCAGGCAGGCAGGCAGGCAGCCGCCCGCCGCAGGCAGCATACCGTCGCGCCATCTAATGACGACGCTACGCACTTCCTGGGGCCTGGGCGAGCAGCACGCTCGCGGAAGAGGATTTCGTCGCCAGTACCATGTATATTCTTTACTAACTTTTACGCGGCAACTTTATATTCTAACCCATAATCCATTGTAACATCACAGAGCTTATATCAAGGAGAGAAATAGTACCGAAGTAAGTTAGAAGCTGCAAGGGTTTGAATTGCAACGTGAGTATTTATTTTCATATTTCTCCTAGACTTCCAATACGTTAGCTTTTGTCCAGAGAGTTTATCAATCAATATGACCTCTTGAATTGATTTCATTCCAATAGCAGGGACGAGTTTCTGTTTGGCGTGGAAGACCTCTGCATCTCCTAAGGGATATCTCTTTTTCAGGAGAGCTTGCAATACTTTCGCATAAAATCTGTGCACTTCTAACAAGTGCAGGTGCAAATAAAATTTTCAAATCTGTTTTGAAACGTCAGGAAAGTTGAGTTTCCTTATGAGTATACTTGATTAACGCCAACTGGGCTAACGTTCTCGATTAAAGACTGTGAATTGGAACTTGCCTAGTTCGAAAACATTTGGAGGTTGCAAAAACAGTTTTTAGGCTCAGCAAATGCTGCAGTGTGTACAATTACTGCAGGAAACAAGTACTGTTGAGGTATCTACAAAGTAAAGAGAATGAAACTACATATTAGTCTTGGGTCGATTTATTGTCAGAGTAAGTACAAGTTCTTAGTCGGTACCGTCCGCCCGCCTTCGCCTTCGTCCTCGTCGTTGTCGTCGTCGTCGTCGTCGTCGTGCTGTGGTTCGTCGTTGTTGTCATCCAAAATAACTGAAAATATCCAGAGGAAAGTCATCATAATTAATTAGTTTCCATCCGCGTGAATATGAAATGTTTTAAAGTGAAGTAGAATCCATTGCTTATTGATCATCTTACATGTGCCGAAATAGATCGTCGTCGTCGTCGTCGTCGTCGCCGTCGTGAGTTTCAATCGTCTTCGATATCCTCCCATTCCTCATCATCAGCGTTGTCGCCCTCCACCACCGTTTCATCTGCGAACACTTATAAAGCAACCAAAATTACTACGTACGGAAATGTCAATCTTCGTACTCTCTCATATTTGATTCGTTTGTAACGAAGTAATAGCATATTAAATACATGAATATTGATAGAATAGAAAAAGTACGGATTTTCTTCACGGTATGCACTGGTAGGTGAATAAAACGCCTCTTGTGCTTCAGAACTAGTGGTTTTGTTCTATTTCATGATTTCATAAAGAGTGCGGCAATGAGATTGGTAATAAGAGTCGTTCTTACCAGAAATCAGATCGTATTTCCAGATCAATGCGAATGCGTAACCAATACCCGCAATATATGGCTCCATTTTGCCAGCTATGCTGTCTCTAAGGTGACTTGCCAACCAATAATTGGCGTCAGTGACAATCCACTCTATTAACAATTAAGAAACCTTACAATAGCATAGTAAATAGAAGGTAGTGAAATGCTGCTTGTGCTCTTGCTGCTGAAGATGGCCATTTTTCGGCAGAAAATGTTCCATGGAAGATGTCATTGTATTGGAAATTCGTTGACTCTCTGTGTAGTACATTACTTCCGAACGCGCACTCGGGAGTCACAACTCACCTGTAGTGGGTCCTTGAAAGTGAATAATTAGTGGACGGCTAAACATCGGCCAGTCAATCCGTTTGTCCCAGCGCCTTTCCGATCGTGTGTTTTTCGGTTTGTCCGTCGGTCAGTCCGTAGCCAACGCCAGGATCTAAAGAGGCGAAGGCAATCGCACTTTCCTGCTTTGTGAAGGATGACGGCGCGGAGCTCACCTCCGAGTTACCGCATGCGTCTCAACTGGAGATGGGCAGAGGCAGCCCCTTTGCAAATCTCGAGTTCCGAAGCATCATCTCCGGACAAGACGCGCGCTCTTGAATGCACAGGGTTGATGACTAGATGATAACTACTTAGTGTGAATTGCCAATGACGGGTCAAGTTCAACTAAATGCAATATAAAGTGGCAATAGAAACCAAAATAACAAAGGTTTTATGAGTAACATTTTTTAATGGAATAGAACGTAAAACCGAAAAAAAAAGAGTTCAACTGATACGAGTAATGTAACGACCGGAGATAAATTTTACTCTAGATTCATTTAACATTATCTGTGTAATTCGTTTTTAGTTTTGACAAAACTCGCCGCTTTGCCCAGCGGTTTTCCATTCGTCTAACGTTCGAGTGTCGCTTGCGAAATTTATAAAGGAATGAAATGTTGTCAAACGTAATAACTTCCAATCATACTTGGGCAGCAAACTAACGCACCTTTGAAATCGAGGATGTAGAAAGGAGGTTTTAAATATCGATAAAACGCCATTTCTTACAATCTGCTTTCCATTTCGAGCCGTGCAAATGTTCGATGAATTCTGTTGGCAAATTTCACGGTACTTCTGGTCCAGTTGCAATGGGCACTGCAGGTTGTTCCTACGTTTTCCGAACGTTATCAACTTTTAGACTCCCGTAGTCAACTTCCCTAAGCGGTATTTCTAAATAGTGTCGTAATTCTCACTCTTTAGCTCCGTACTCATGGATTTCCGACAAAGAAATTTCTACTATATACATTTTTTTAAGTACTGATAGTTTTGCTTCGGAGGTTTGTATTGCATTAAGCACCTCATGCATGTACTTGAAACCACTCTATAGTTGTAGCTTAAGGATGTTATGAAAGTTACGTCAAGTTCATTAAGAGGTAAGTGAAACTCTGCCACTTTCAGTCGCCTATTTCCGGAAAAGTCTTCCTTTTTTCTGGTTCTAATTCGTCAATATAAGAATGCAGCTCTATAAAGCTTTCGAAAGTTTCCCCGAATTGACCACAGTGACTAACGATTATATAAAGCGATTTAATACACGATCTCAATATCAAGCGAATGTCAAACGCATATTTGGCCTTTAGCGAACTCTACAAAAAGGCCTATAGGAGACTTAAAATTTTTAGAAGCATTGGCCCAAATGTTTTCGATATATATTTTTTGTGGTTTTTTTTCAAAAAGAACGATGCATGCATAATTGATGGCCCAGAAAGAACAACGTATGCTCAAAAAATGCGGGAGAAAATTCGTCGATTTTTTCAAATTTTCGAAAGTGGAAATATGCTGGGGAAAAATTGTTCAGTGGCTTCGTAATGTGGAAGTCCGTTCCGAGAGGGCTGGTGCATTTAACAACCATGAAAGTAAAAGTTTTCGAACGCTCACCGCTATAGAAATGCACCACGGAACTTACATACTCCATCCACGCTCGTCGGGGAGTCGGCGATGCCCTAGACGCGAACGGGTTGGCTGAGAAGATGTGAGCGGTAGAAGAGGGCAGCAGAGGAGAAACCGGCGGCCGTAACGCTTTGTCCGATTTCACAGGAGCCCGTACAGCTACAGAGTATGGTCTCCTGAATTGTACGTGAAAAGTTACAAGATACGTTAACAAGATAGGCGGAAAGAAACGAAAATAAAAGCTCTGTTAAGTGGTACATGCTTTGGGTTTGCATTGAAGTAACTTTATATGTTGTAGTATATGCTAATGCAAGTTCAGAGAAAGTTGCACGAATGTGACAAGAATGAAATAACCGAACTAGTATTCCGATAATCGTTTTCAGCTTTGGTTTCTGTGGTCTTTTGTATTCTGCTTATTCAGTATTTGTACTTGTTTCAACGGCCGGAGTTTGCTGCATGAATTTCTATTACGATATCCAAAAGAAACATATACTTTTTCGTTTTAAGTGATAGGATTGAGGCTTGGCCAGGAGAAAAGGTGATCTGTGGCCTTCCTTACAAAAAACAACAAGAAACAAATACCTTTCCTTCCTGTCTGCGAAGTACGGGAATAGATGCCCTACAACCTAGGGACAACCGAGATATATGTAAAATTTGCGAGGAATGATCGCATTTGGTGGTAAAAAAGAAAGGTAAGGCTGGCAGTTGCCCTATTCCCACGATATTGAAGACAGCGGTTATATTCTTAATGAAGTCAATTCTTCAAAGAAAAAGCTTAAATGCTATCACGTAAAACTATTAAAAAAACAGGTTAATTGGCGTAAATTTGTCGTCAGACGGAGAAACGTCATTCAAACATTGTCTAAAGAACAGTCTCCAAGTTTATACAGGTATCACATGCTTGAGCAAAGCGAAACAGGGTTAAACGAAGGACGCTGGATGCGTTGTGGTGATTCCCTAAAATAAATAAGACACACATTAATATGAACCACATAGAGAGCATTACAAAGAAAAACGGCGTTAAGAGATTACAATAAAACAACAATCACTTATTTCCATTCCAATGTCTGTAATGCGATGGCAGTAGAAAAAAAAGTAAATGCATATTGGTTTGCACCACACACAACCACCAGAATCCCTTCAACTTTCTTTCTATCTTCTGCATGCTCCATGTGGCTGAATGCTACGGTAAAAGGCCACCACTCTTGTCATAGATGGCAGCTAGCACCTCCTTCCTTGTCTTGCTTTCCGGTGCACCACCTCCCGCTCAGAATATAAAACAGAGCAGAGCGGCGCTCGCACGTTTCCCACCATTTCCCTCCCTCCTCTCTGACCAGGGCGCCAGGTCGGTCGTCGGCAGGCAGGCAGGCAGGCAGGCAGCCGCCCGCCGCAGGCAGCATACCGTCGCGCCATCTAATGACGACGCTACGCACTTCCTGGGGCCTGGGCGAGCAGCACGCTCGCGGAAGAGGATTTCGTCGCCAGTACCATGTATATTCTTTACTAACTTTTACGCGGCAACTTTATATTCTAACCCATAATCCATTGTAACATCACAGAGCTTATATCAAGGAGAGAAATAGTACCGAAGTAAGTTAGAAGCTGCAAGGGTTTGAATTGCAACGTGAGTATTTATTTTCATATTTCTCCTAGACTTCCAATACGTTAGCTTTTGTCCAGAGAGTTTATCAATCAATATGACCTCTTGAATTGATTTCATTCCAATAGCAGGGACGAGTTTCTGTTTGGCGTGGAAGACCTCTGCATCTCCTAAGGGATATCTCTTTTTCAGGAGAGCTTGCAATACTTTCGCATAAAATCTGTGCACTTCTAACAAGTGCAGGTGCAAATAAAATTTTCAAATCTGTTTTGAAACGTCAGGAAAGTTGAGTTTCCTTATGAGTATACTTGATTAACGCCAACTGGGCTAACGTTCTCGATTAAAGACTGTGAATTGGAACTTGCCTAGTTCGAAAACATTTGGAGGTTGCAAAAACAGATTTTAGGCTCAGCAAATGCTGCAGTGTGTACAATTACTGCAGGAAACAAGTACTGTTGAGGTATCTACAAAGTAAAGAGAATGAAACTACATATTAGTCTTGGGTCGATTTATTGTCAGAGTAAGTACAAGTTCTTAGTCGGTACCGTCCGCCCGCCTTCGCCTTCGTCCTCGTCGTTGTCGTCGTCGTCGTCGTCGTCGTCGTCGTCGTCGTGCTGTGGTTCGTCGTTGTTGTCATCCAAAATAACTGAAAATATCCAGAGGAAAGTCATCATAATTAATTAGTTTCCATCCGCGTGAATATGAAATGTTTTAAAGTGAAGTAGAATCCATTGCTTATTGATCATCTTACATGTGCCGAAATAGATCGTCGTCGTCGTCGTCGTCGCCGTCGTGAGTTTCAATCGTCTTCGATATCCTCCCATTCCTCATCATCAGCGTTGTCGCCCTCCACCACCGTTTCATCTGCGAACACTTATAAAGCAACCAAAATTACTACGTACGGAAATGTCAATCTTCGTACTCTCTCATATTTGATTCGTTTGTAACGAAGTAATAGCATATTAAATACATGAATATTGATAGAATAGAAAAAGTACGGATTTTCTTCACGGTATGCACTGGTAGGTGAATAAAACGCCTCTTGTGCTTCAGAACTAGTGGTTTTGTTCTATTTCATGATTTCATAAAGAGTGCGGCAATGAGATTGGTAATAAGAGTCGTTCTTACCAGAAATCAGATCGTATTTCCAGATCAATGCGAATGCGTAACCAATACCCGCAATATATGGCTCCATTTTGCCAGCTATGCTGTCTCTAAGGTGACTTGCCAACCAATAATTGGCGTCAGTGACAATCCACTCTATTAACAATTAAGAAACCTTACAATAGCATAGTAAATAGAAGGTAGTGAAATGCTGCTTGTGCTCTTGCTGCTGAAGATGGCCATTTTTCGGCAGAAAATGTTCCATGGAAGATGTCATTGTATTGGAAATTCGTTGACTCTCTGTGTAGTACATTACTTCCGAACGCGCACTCGGGAGTCACAACTCACCTGTAGTGGGTCCTTGAAAGTGAATAATTAGTGGACGGCTAAACATCGGCCAGTCAATCCGTTTGTCCCAGCGCCTTTCCGATCGTGTGTTTTTCGGTTTGTCCGTCGGTCAGTCCGTAGCCAACGCCAGGATCTAAAGAGGCGAAGGCAATCGCACTTTCCTGCTTTGTGAAGGATGACGGCGCGGAGCTCACCTCCGAGTTACCGCATGCGTCTCAACTGGAGATGGGCAGAGGCAGCCCCTTTGCAAATCTCGAGTTCCGAAGCATCATCTCCGGACAAGACGCGCGCTCTTGAATGCACAGGGTTGATGACTAGATGATAACTACTTAGTGTGAATTGCCAATGACGGGTCAAGTTCAACTAAATGCAATATAAAGTGGCAATAGAAACCAAAATAACAAAGGTTTTATGAGTAACATTTTTTAATGGAATAGAACGTAAAACCGAAAAAAAAAGAGTTCAACTGATACGAGTAATGTAACGACCGGAGATAAATTTTACTCTAGATTCATTTAACATTATCTGTGTAATTCGTTTTTAGTTTTGACAAAACTCGCCGCTTTGTCCAGCGGTTTTCCATTCGTCTAACGTTCGAGTGTCGCTTGCGAAATTTATAAAGGAATGAAATGTTGTCAAACGTAATAACTTCCAATCATACTTGGGCAGCAAACTAACGCACCTTTGAAATCGAGGATGTAGAAAGGAGGTTTTAAATATCGATAAAACGCCATTTCTTACAATCTGCTTTCCATTTCGAGCCGTGCAAATGTTCGATGAATTCTGTTGGCAAATTTCACGGTACTTCTGGTCCAGTTGCAATGGGCACTGCAGGTTGTTCCTACGTTTTCCGAACGTTATCAACTTTTAGACTCCCGTAGTCAACTTCCCTAAGCGGTATTTCTAAATAGTGTCGTAATTCTCACTCTTTAGCTCCGTACTCATGGATTTCCGACAAAGAAATTTCTACTATATACATTTTTTTAAGTACTGATAGTTTTGCTTCGGAGGTTTGTATTGCATTAAGCACCTCATGCATGTACTTGAAACCACTCTATAGTTGTAGCTTAAGGATGTTATGAAAGTTACGTCAAGTTCATTAAGAGGTAAGTGAAACTCTGCCACTTTCAGTCGCCTATTTCCGGAAAAGTCTTCCTTTTTTCTGGTTCTAATTCGTCAATATAAGAATGCAGCTCTATAAAGCTTTCGAAAGTTTCCCCGAATTGACCACAGTGACTAACGATTATATAAAGCGATTTAATACACGATCTCAATATCAAGCGAATGTCAAACGCATATTTGGCCTTTAGCGAACTCTACAAAAAGGCCTATAGGAGACTTAAAATTTTTAGAAGCATTGGCCCAAATGTTTTCGATATATATTTTTTGTGTTTTTTTTTCAAAAAGAACGATGCATGCATAATTGATGGCCCAGAAAGAACAACGTATGCTCAAAAAATGCGGGAGAAAATTCGTCGATTTTTTCAAATTTTCGAAAGTGGAAATATGCTGGGGAAAAATTGTTCAGTGGCTTCGTAATGTGGAAGTCCGGTCCGAGAGGGCTGGTGCATTTAACAACCATGAAAGTAAAAGTTTTCGAACGCTCACCGCTATAGAAATGCACCACGGAACTTACATACTCCATCCACGCTCGTCGGGGAGTCGGCGATGCCCTAGACGCGAACGGGTTGGCTGAGAAGATGTGAGCGGTAGAAGAGGGCAGCAGAGGAGAAACCGGCGGCCGTAACGCTTTGTCCGATTTCACAGGAGCCCGTACAGCTACAGAGTATGGTCTCCTGAATTGTACGTGAAAAGTTACAAGATACGTTAACAAGATAGGCGGAAAGAAACGAAAATAAAAGCTCTGTTAAGTGGTACATGCTTTGGGTTTGCATTGAAGTAACTTTATATGTTGTAGTATATGCTAATGCAAGTTCAGAGAAAGTTGCACGAATGTGACAAGAATGAAATAACCGAACTAGTATTCCGATAATCGTTTTCAGCTTTGGTTTCTGTGGTCTTTTGTATTCTGCTTATTCAGTATTTGTACTTGTTTCAACGGCCGGAGTTTGCTGCATGAATTTCTATTACGATATCCAAAAGAAACATATACTTTTTCGTTTTAAGTGATAGGATTGAGGCTTGGCCAGGAGAAAAGGTGATCTGTGGCCTTCCTTACAAAAAACAACAAGAAACAAATACCTTTCCTTCCTGTCTGCGAAGTACGGGAATAGATGCCCTACAATCTAGGGACAACCGAGATATATGTAAAATTTGCGAGGAATGATCGCATTTGGTGGTAAAAAAGAAAGGTAAGGCTGGCAGTTGCCCAATCCCACGATATTGAAGACAGCGGTTATATTCTTAATGAAGTCAATTCTTCAAAGAAAAAGCTTAAATGCTATCACGTAAAACTATTAAAAAAACAGGTTAATTGGCGTAAATTTGTCGTCAGACGGAGAAACGTCATTCAAACATTGTCTAAAGAACAGTCTCCAAGTTTATACAGGTATCACATGCTTGAGCAAAGCGAAACAGGGTTAAACGAAGGACGCTGGATGCGTTGTGGTGATTCCCTAAAATAAATAAGACACACATTAATATGAACCACATAGAGAGCATTACAAAGAAAAACGGCGTTAAGAGATTACAATAAAACAACAATCACTTATTTCCATTCCAATGTCTGTAATGCGATGGCAGTAGAAAAAAAAGTAAATGCATATTGGTTTGCACCACACACAACCACCAGAATCCTTTCAACTTTCTTTCTATCTTCTGCATGCTCCATGTGGCTGAATGCTACGGTAAAAGGCCACCACTCTTGTCATAGATGGCAGCTAGCACCTCCTTCCTTGTCTTGCATTCCGGTGCACCACCTCCCGCTCAGAATATAAAACAGAGCAGAGCGGCGCTCGCACGCTTCCCACCATTTCCCTCCCTCCTCTCTGACCAGGGCGCCAGGTCGGTCGTTGGCAGGCAGGCAGGCAGGCAGCCGCCCGCCGCAGGCAGCATACCGTCGCGCCATCTAATGACGACGCTACGCACTTCCTGGGGCCTGGGCGAGCAGCACGCTCGCGGAAGAGGATTTCGTCGCCAGTACCATGTATATTCTTTACTAACTTTTACGCGGCAACTTTATATTCTAACCCATAATCCATTGTAACATCACAGAGCTTATATCAAGGAGAGAAATAGTACCGAAGTAAGTTAGAAGCTGCAAGGGTTTGAATTGCAACGTGAGTATTTATTTTCATATTTCTCCTAGACTTCCAATACGTTAGCTTTTGTCCAGAGAGTTTATCAATCAATATGACCTCTTGAATTGATTTCATTCCAATAGCAGGGACGAGTTTCTGTTTGGCGTGGAAGACCTCTGCATCTCCTAAGGGATATCTCTTTTTCAGGAGAGCTTGCAATACTTTCGCATAAAATCTGTGCACTTCTAACAAGTGCAGGTGCAAATAAAATTTTCAAATCTGTTTTGAAACGTCAGGAAAGTTGAGTTTCCTTATGAGTATACTTGATTAACGCCAACTGGGCTAACGTTCTCGATTAAAGACTGTGAATTGGAACTTGCCTAGTTCGAAAACATTTGGAGGTTGCAAAAACAGATTTTAGGCTCAGCAAATGCTGCAGTGTGTACAATTACTGCAGGAAACAAGTACTGTTGAGGTATCTACAAAGTAAAGAGAATGAAACTACATATTAGTCTTGGGTCGATTTATTGTCAGAGTAAGTACAAGTTCTTAGTCGGTACCGTCCGCCCGCCTTCGCCTTCGTCCTCGTCGTTGTCGTCGTCGTCGTCGTCGTCGTCGTCGTCGTGCTGTGGTTCGTCGTTGTTGTCATCCAAAATAACTGAAAATATCCAGAGGAAAGTCATCATAATTAATTAGTTTCCATCCGCGTGAATATGAAATGTTTTAAAGTGAAGTAGAATCCATTGCTTATTGATCATCTTACATGTGCCGAAATAGATCGTCGTCGTCGTCGTCGTCGCCGTCGTGAGTTTCAATCGTCTTCGATATCCTCCCATTCCTCATCATCAGCGTTGTCGCCCTCCACCACCGTTTCATCTGCGAACACTTATAAAGCAACCAAAATTACTACGTACGGAAATGTCAATCTTCGTACTCTCTCATATTTGATTCGTTTGTAACGAAGTAATAGCATATTAAATACATGAATATTGATAGAATAGAAAAAGTACGGATTTTCTTCACGGTATGCACTGGTAGGTGAATAAAACGCCTCTTGTGCTTCAGAACTAGTGGTTTTGTTCTATTTCATGATTTCATAAAGAGTGCGGCAATGAGATTGGTAATAAGAGTCGTTCTTACCAGAAATCAGATCGTATTTCCAGATCAATGCGAATGCGTAACCAATACCCGCAATATATGGCTCCATTTTGCCAGCTATGCTGTCTCTAAGGTGACTTGCCAACCAATAATTGGCGTCAGTGACAATCCACTCTATTAACAATTAAGAAACCTTACAATAGCATAGTAAATAGAAGGTAGTGAAATGCTGCTTGTGCTCTTGCTGCTGAAGATGGCCATTTTTCGGCAGAAAATGTTCCATGGAAGATGTCATTGTATTGGAAATTCGTTGACTCTCTGTGTAGTACATTACTTCCGAACGCGCACTCGGGAGTCACAACTCACCTGTAGTGGGTCCTTGAAAGTGAATAATTAGTGGACGGCTAAACATCGGCCAGTCAATCCGTTTGTCCCAGCGCCTTTCCGATCGTGTGTTTTTCGGTTTGTCCGTCGGTCAGTCCGTAGCCAACGCCAGGATCTAAAGAGGCGAAGGCAATCGCACTTTCCTGCTTTGTGAAGGATGACGGCGCGGAGCTCACCTCCGAGTTACCGCATGCGTCGCAACTGGAGATGGGCAGAGGCAGCCCCTTTGCAAATCTCGAGTTCCGAAGCATCATCTCCGGACAAGACGCGCGCTCTTGAATGCACAGGGTTGATGACTAGATGATAACTACTTAGTGTGAATTGCCAATGACGGGTCAAGTTCAACTAAATGCAATATAAAGTGGCAATAGAAACCAAAATAACAAAGGTTTTATGAGTAACATTTTTTAATGGAATAGAACGTAAAACCGAAAAAAAAAGAGTTCAACTGATACGAGTAATGTAACGACCGGAGATAAATTTTACTCTAGATTCATTTAACATTATCTGTGTAATTCGTTTTTAGTTTTGACAAAACTCGCCGCTTTGCCCAGCGGTTTTCCATTCGTCTAACGTTCGAGTGTCGCTTGCGAAATTTATAAAGGAATGAAATGTTGTCAAACGTAATAACTTCCAATCATACTTGGGCAGCAAACTAACGCACCTTTGAAATCGAGGATGTAGAAAGGAGGTTTTAAATATCGATAAAACGCCATTTCTTACAATCTGCTTTCCATTTCGAGCCGTGCAAATGTTCGATGAATTCTGTTGGCAAATTTCACGGTACTTCTGGTCCAGTTGCAATGGGCACTGCAGGTTGTTCCTACGTTTTCCGAACGTTATCAACTTTTAGACTCCCGTAGTCAACTTCCCTAAGCGGTATTTCTAAATAGTGTCGTAATTCTCACTCTTTAGCTCCGTACTCATGGATTTCCGACAAAGAAATTTCTACTATATACATTTTTTTAAGTACTGATAGTTTTGCTTCGGAGGTTTGTATTGCATTAAGCACCTCATGCATGTACTTGAAACCACTCTATAGATGTAGCTTAAGGATGTTATGAAAGTTACGTCAAGTTCATTAAGAGGTAAGTGAAACTCTGCCACTTTCAGTCGCCTATTTCCGGAAAAGTCTTCCTTTTTTCTGGTTCTAATTCGTCAATATAAGAATGCAGCTCTATAAAGCTTTCGAAAGTTTCCCCGAATTGACCACAGTGACTAACGATTATATAAAGCGATTTAATACACGATCTCAATATCAAGCGAATGTCAAACGCATATTTGGCCTTTAGCGAACTCTACAAAAAGGCCTATAGGAGACTTAAAAGTTTTAGAAGCATTGGCCCAAATGTTTTCGATATATATTTTTTGTGTTTTTTTTTCAAAAAGAACGATGCATGCATAATTGATGGCCCAGAAAGAACAACGTATGCTCAAAAAATGCGGGAGAAAATTCGTCGATTTTTTCAAATTTTCGAAAGTGGAAATATGCTGGGGAAAAATTGTTCAGTGGCTTCGTAATGTGGAAGTCCGTTCCGAGAGGGCTGGTGCATTTAACAACCATGAAAGTAAAAGTTTTCGAACGCTCACCGCTATAGAAATGCACCACGGAACTTACATACTCCATCCACGCTCGTCGGGGAGTCGGCGATGCCCTAGACGCGAACGGGTTGGCTGAGAAGATGTGAGCGGTAGAAGAGGGCAGCAGAGGAGAAACCGGCGGCCGTAACGCTTTGTCCGATTTCACAGGAGCCCGTACAGCTACAGAGTATGGTCTCCTGAATTGTACGTGAAAAGTTACAAGATACGTTAACAAGATAGGCGGAAAGAAACGAAAATAAAAGCTCTGTTAAGTGGTACATGCTTTGGGTTTGCATTGAAGTAACTTTATATGTTGTAGTATATGCTAATGCAAGTTCAGAGAAAGTTGCACGAATGTGACAAGAATGAAATAACCGAACTAGTATTCCGATAATCGTTTTCAGCTTTGGTTTCTGTGGTCTTTTGTATTCTGCTTATTCAGTATTTGTACTTGTTTCAACGGCCGGAGTTTGCTGCATGAATTTCTATTACGATATCCAAAAGAAACATATACTTTTTCGTTTTAAGTGATAGGATTGAGGCTTGGCCAGGAGAAAAGGTGATCTGTGGCCTTCCTTACAAAAAACAACAAGAAACAAATACCTTTCCTTCCTGTCTGCGAAGTACGGGAATAGATGCCCTACAACCTAGGGACAACCGAGATATATGTAAAATTTGCGAGGAATGATCGCATTTGGTGGTAAAAAAGAAAGGTAAGGCTGGCAGTTGCCCAATCCTACGATATTGAAGACAGCGATTATATTCTTAATGAAGTCAATTCTTCAAAGAAAAAGCTTAAATGCTATCACGTAAAACTATTAAAAAAACAGGTTAATTGGCGTAAATTTGTCGTCAGACGGAGAAACGTCATTCAAACATTGTCTAAAGAACAGTCTCCAAGTTTATACAGGTATCACATGCTTGAGCAAAGCGAAACAGGGTTAAACGAAGGACGCTGGATGCGTTGTGGTGATTCCCTAAAATAAATAAGACACACATTAATATGAACCACATAGAGAGCATTACAAAGAAAAACGGCGTTAAGAGATTACAATAAAACAACAATCACTTATTTCCATTCCAATGTCTGTAATGCGATGGCAGTAGAAAAAAAAGTAAATGCATATTGGTTTGCACCACACACAACCACCAGAATCCTTTCAACTTTCTTTCTATCTTCTGCATGCTCCATGTGGCTGAATGCTACGGTAAAAGGCCACCACTCTTGTCATAGATGGCAGCTAGCACCTCCTTCCTTGTCTTGCTTTCCGGTGCACCACCTCCCGCTCAGAATATAAAACAGAGCAGAGCGGCGCTCGCACGTTTCCCACCATTTCCCTCCCTCCTCTCTGACCAGGGCGCCAGGTCGGTCGTTGGCAGGCAGGCAGGCAGGCAGCCGCCCGCCGCAGGCAGCATTCCGTCGCGCCATCTAATGACGACGCTACGCACTTCCTGGGGCCTGGGCGAGCAGCACGCTCGCGGAAGAGGATTTCGTCGCCAGTACCATGTATATTCTTTACTAACTTTTACGCGGCAACTTTATATTCTAACCCATAATCCATTGTAACATCACAGAGCTTATATCAAGGAGAGAAATAGTACCGAAGTAAGTTAGAAGCTGCAAGGGTTTGAATTGCAACGTGAGTATTTATTTTCATATTTCTCCTAGACTTCCAATACGTTAGCTTTTGTCCAGAGAGTTTATCAATCAATATGACCTCTTGAATTGATTTCATTCCAATAGCAGGGACGAGTTTCTGTTTGGCGTGGAAGACCTCTGCATCTCCTAAGGGATATCTCTTTTTCAGGAGAGCTTGCAATACTTTCGCATAAAATCTGTGCACTTCTAACAAGTGCAGGTGCAAATAAAATTTTCAAATCTGTTTTGAAACGTCAGGAAAGTTGAGTTTCCTTATGAGTATACTTGATTAACGCCAACTGGGCTAACGTTCTCGATTAAAGACTGTGAATTGGAACTTGCCTAGTTCGAAAACATTTGGAGGTTGCAAAAACAGATTTTAGGCTCAGCAAATGCTGCAGTGTGTACAATTACTGCAGGAAACAAGTACTGTTGAGGTATCTACAAAGTAAAGAGAATGAAACTACATATTAGTCTTGGGTCGATTTATTGTCAGAGTAAGTACAAGTTCTTAGTCGGTACCGTCCGCCCGCCTTCGCCTTCGTCCTCGTCGTTGTCGTCGTCGTCGTCGTCGTCGTCGTCGTCGTGCTGTGGTTCGTCGTTGTTGTCATCCAAAATAACTGAAAATATCCAGAGGAAAGTCATCATAATTAATTAGTTTCCATCCGCGTGAATATGAAATGTTTTAAAGTGAAGTAGAATCCATTGCTTATTGATCATCTTACATGTGCCGAAATAGATCGTCGTCGTCGTCGTCGTCGTCGCCGTCGTGAGTTTCAATCGTCTTCGATATCCTCCCATTCCTCATCATCAGCGTTGTCGCCCTCCACCACCGTTTCATCTGCGAACACTTATAAAGCAACCAAAATTACTACGTACGGAAATGTCAATCTTCGTACTCTCTCATATTTGATTCGTTTGTAACGAAGTAATAGCATATTAAATACATGAATATTGATAGAATAGAAAAAGTACGGATTTTCTTCACGGTATGCACTGGTAGGTGAATAAAACGCCTCTTGTGCTTCAGAACTAGTGGTTTTGTTCTATTTCATGATTTCATAAAGAGTGCGGCAATGAGATTGGTAATAAGAGTCGTTCTTACCAGAAATCAGATCGTATTTCCAGATCAATGCGAATGCGTAACCAATACCCGCAATATATGGCTCCATTTTGCCAGCTATGCTGTCTCTAAGGTGACTTGCCAACCAATAATTGGCGTCAGTGACAATCCACTCTATTAACAATTAAGAAACCTTACAATAGCATAGTAAATAGAAGGTAGTGAAATGCTGCTTGTGCTCTTGCTGCTGAAGATGGCCATTTTTCGGCAGAAAATGTTCCATGGAAGATGTCATTGTATTGGAAATTCGTTGACTCTCTGTGTAGTACATTACTTCCGAACGCGCACTCGGGAGTCACAACTCACCTGTAGTGGGTCCTTGAAAGTGAATAATTAGTGGACGGCTAAACATCGGCCAGTCAATCCGTTTGTCCCAGCGCCTTTCCGATCGTGTGTTTTTCGGTTTGTCCGTCGGTCAGTCCGTAGCCAACGCCAGGATCTAAAGAGGCGAAGGCAATCGCACTTTCCTGCTTTGTGAAGGATGACGGCGCGGAGCTCACCTCCGAGTTACCGCATGCGTCGCAACTGGAGATGGGCAGAGGCAGCCCCTTTGCAAATCTCGAGTTCCGAAGCATCATCTCCGGACAAGACGCGCGCTCTTGAATGCACAGGGTTGATGACTAGATGATAACTACTTAGTGTGAATTGCCAATGACGGGTCAAGTTCAACTAAATGCAATATAAAGTGGCAATAGAAACCAAAATAACAAAGGTTTTATGAGTAACATTTTTTAATGGAATAGAACGTAAAACCGAAAAAAAAAGAGTTCAACTGATACGAGTAATGTAACGACCGGAGATAAATTTTACTCTAGATTCATTTAACATTATCTGTGTAATTCGTTTTTAGTTTTGACAAAACTCGCCGCTTTGTCCAGCGGTTTTCCATTCGTCTAACGTTCGAGTGTCGCTTGCGAAATTTATAAAGGAATGAAATGTTGTCAAACGTAATAACTTCCAATCATACTTGGGCAGCAAACTAACGCACCTTTGAAATCGAGGATGTAGAAAGGAGGTTTTAAATATCGATAAAACGCCATTTCTTACAATCTGCTTTCCATTTCGAGCCGTGCAAATGTTCGATGAATTCTGTTGGCAAATTTCACGGTACTTCTGGTCCAGTTGCAATGGGCACTGCAGGTTGTTCCTACGTTTTCCGAACGTTATCAACTTTTAGACTCCCGTAGTCAACTTCCCTAAGCGGTATTTCTAAATAGTGTCGTAATTCTCACTCTTTAGCTCCGTACTCATGGATTTCCGACAAAGAAATTTCTACTATATACATTTTTTTAAGTACTGATAGTTTTGCTTCGGAGGTTTGTATTGCATTAAGCACCTCATGCATGTACTTGAAACCACTCTATAGTTGTAGCTTAAGGATGTTATGAAAGTTACGTCAAGTTCATTAAGAGGTAAGTGAAACTCTGCCACTTTCAGTCGCCTATTTCCGGAAAAGTCTTCCTTTTTTCTGGTTCTAATTCGTCAATATAAGAATGCAGCTCTATAAAGCTTTCGAAAGTTTCCCCGAATTGACCACAGTGACTAACGATTATATAAAGCGATTTAATACACGATCTCAATATCAAGCGAATGTCAAACGCATATTTGGCCTTTAGCGAACTCTACAAAAAGGCCTATAGGAGACTTAAAATTTTTAGAAGCATTGGCCCAAATGTTTTCGATATATATTTTTTGTGTTTTTTTTTCAAAAAGAACGATGCATGCATAATTGATGGCCCAGAAAGAACAACGTATGCTCAAAAAATGCGGGAGAAAATTCGTCGATTTTTTCAAATTTTCGAAAGTGGAAATATGCTGGGGAAAAATTGTTCAGTGGCTTCGTAATGTGGAAGTCCGTTCCGAGAGGGCTGGTGCATTTAACAACCATGAAAGTAAAAGTTTTCGAACGCTCACCGCTATAGAAATGCACCACGGAACTTACATACTCCATCCACGCTCGTCGGGGAGTCGGCGATGCCCTAGACGCGAACGGGTTGGCTGAGAAGATGTGAGCGGTAGAAGAGGGCAGCAGAGGAGAAACCGGCGGCCGTAACGCTTTGTCCGATTTCACAGGAGCCCGTACAGCTACAGAGTATGGTCTCCTGAATTGTACGTGAAAAGTTACAAGATACGTTAACAAGATAGGCGGAAAGAAACGAAAATAAAAGCTCTGTTAAGTGGTACATGCTTTGGGTTTGCATTGAAGTAACTTTATATGTTGTAGTATATGCTAATGCAAGTTCAGAGAAAGTTGCACGAATGTGACAAGAATGAAATAACCGAACTAGTATTCCGATAATCGTTTTCAGCTTTGGTTTCTGTGGTCTTTTGTATTCTGCTTATTCAGTATTTGTACTTGTTTCAACGGCCGGAGTTTGCTGCATGAATTTCTATTACGATATCCAAAAGAAACATATACTTTTTCGTTTTAAGTGATAGGATTGAGGCTTGGCCAGGAGAAAAGGTGATCTGTGGCCTTCCTTACAAAAAACAACAAGAAACAAATACCTTTCCTTCCTGTCTGCGAAGTACGGGAATAGATGCCCTACAACCTAGGGACAACCGAGATATATGTAAAATTTGCGAGGAATGATCGCATTTGGTGGTAAAAAAGAAAGGTAAGGCTGGCAGTTGCCCAATCCCACGATATTGAAGACAGCGGTTATATTCTTAATGAAGTCAATTCTTCAAAGAAAAAGCTTAAATGCTATCACGTAAAACTATTAAAAAAACAGGTTAATTGGCGTAAATTTGTCGTCAGACGGAGAAACGTCATTCAAACATTGTCTAAAGAACAGTCTCCAAGTTTATACAGGTATCACATGCTTGAGCAAAGCGAAACAGGGTTAAACGAAGGACGCTGGATGCGTTGTGGTGATTCCCTAAAATAAATAAGACACACATTAATATGAACCACATAGAGAGCATTACAAAGAAAAACGGCGTTAAGAGATTACAATAAAACAACAATCACTTATTTCCATTCCAATGTCTGTAATGCGATGGCAGTAGAAAAAAAAGTAAATGCATATTGGTTTGCACCACACACAACCACCAGAATCCTTTCAACTTTCTTTCTATCTTCTGCATGCTCCATGTGGCTGAATGCTACGGTAAAAGGCCACCACTCTTGTCATAGATGGCAGCTAGCACCTCCTTCCTTGTCTTGCTTTCCGGTGCACCACCTCCCGCTCAGAATATAAAACAGAGCAGAGCGGCGCTCGCACGCTTCCCACCATTTCCCTCCCTCCTCTCTGACCAGGGCGCCAGGTCGGTCGTTGGCAGGCAGGCAGGCAGGCAGCCGCCCGCCGCAGGCAGCATACCGTCGCGCCATCTAATGACGACGCTACGCACTTCCTGGGGCCTGGGCGAGCAGCACGCTCGCGGAAGAGGATTTCGTCGCCAGTACCATGTATATTCTTTACTAACTTTTACGCGGCAACTTTATATTCTAACCCATAATCCATTGTAACATCACAGAGCTTATATCAAGGAGAGAAATAGTACCGAAGTAAGTTAGAAGCTGCAAGGGTTTGAATTGCAACGTGAGTATTTATTTTCATATTTCTCCTAGACTTCCAATACGTTAGCTTTTGTCCAGAGAGTTTATCAATCAATATGACCTCTTGAATTGATTTCATTCCAATAGCAGGGACGAGTTTCTGTTTGGCGTGGAAGACCTCTGCATCTCCTAAGGGATATCTCTTTTTCAGGAGAGCTTGCAATACTTTCGCATAAAATCTGTGCACTTCTAACAAGTGCAGGTGCAAATAAAATTTTCAAATCTGTTTTGAAACGTCAGGAAAGTTGAGTTTCCTTATGAGTATACTTGATTAACGCCAACTGGGCTAACGTTCTCGATTAAAGACTGTGAATTGGAACTTGCCTAGTTCGAAAACATTTGGAGGTTGCAAAAACAGATTTTAGGCTCAGCAAATGCTGCAGTGTGTACAATTACTGCAGGAAACAAGTACTGTTGAGGTATCTACAAAGTAAAGAGAATGAAACTACATATTAGTCTTGGGTCGATTTATTGTCAGAGTAAGTACAAGTTCTTAGTCGGTACCGTCCGCCCGCCTTCGCCTTCGTCCTCGTCGTTGTCGTCGTCGTCGTCGTCGTCGTCGTCGTCGTGCTGTGGTTCGTCGTTGTTGTCATCCAAAATAACTGAAAATATCCAGAGGAAAGTCATCATAATTAATTAGTTTCCATCCGCGTGAATATGAAATGTTTTAAAGTGAAGTAGAATCCATTGCTTATTGATCATCTTACATGTGCCGAAATAGATCGTCGTCGTCGTCGTCGTCGCCGTCGTGAGTTTCAATCGTCTTCGATATCCTCCCATTCCTCATCATCAGCGTTGTCGCCCTCCACCACCGTTTCATCTGCGAACACTTATAAAGCAACCAAAATTACTACGTACGGAAATGTCAATCTTCGTACTCTCTCATATTTGATTCGTTTGTAACGAAGTAATAGCATATTAAATACATGAATATTGATAGAATAGAAAAAGTACGGATTTTCTTCACGGTATGCACTGGTAGGTGAATAAAACGCCTCTTGTGCTTCAGAACTAGTGGTTTTGTTCTATTTCATGATTTCATAAAGAGTGCGGCAATGAGATTGGTAATAAGAGTCGTTCTTACCAGAAATCAGATCGTATTTCCAGATCAATGCGAATGCGTAACCAATACCCGCAATATATGGCTCCATTTTGCCAGCTATGCTGTCTCTAAGGTGACTTGCCAACCAATAATTGGCGTCAGTGACAATCCACTCTATTAACAATTAAGAAACCTTACAATAGCATAGTAAATAGAAGGTAGTGAAATGCTGCTTGTGCTCTTGCTGCTGAAGATGGCCATTTTTCGGCAGAAAATGTTCCATGGAAGATGTCATTGTATTGGAAATTCGTTGACTCTCTGTGTAGTACATTACTTCCGAACGCGCACTCGGGAGTCACAACTCACCTGTAGTGGGTCCTTGAAAGTGAATAATTAGTGGACGGCTAAACATCGGCCAGTCAATCCGTTTGTCCCAGCGCCTTTCCGATCGTGTGTTTTTCGGTTTGTCCGTCGGTCAGTCCGTAGCCAACGCCAGGATCTAAAGAGGCGAAGGCAATCGCACTTTCCTGCTTTGTGAAGGATGACGGCGCGGAGCTCACCTCCGAGTTACCGCATGCGTCGCAACTGGAGATGGGCAGAGGCAGCCCCTTTGCAAATCTCGAGTTCCGAAGCATCATCTCCGGACAAGACGCGCGCTCTTGAATGCACAGGGTTGATGACTAGATGATAACTACTTAGTGTGAATTGCCAATGACGGGTCAAGTTCAACTAAATGCAATATAAAGTGGCAATAGAAACCAAAATAACAAAGGTTTTATGAGTAACATTTTTTAATGGAATAGAACGTAAAACCGAAAAAAAAAGAGTTCAACTGATACGAGTAATGTAACGACCGGAGATAAATTTTACTCTAGATTCATTTAACATTATCTGTGTAATTCGTTTTTAGTTTTGACAAAACTCGCCGCTTTGCCCAGCGGTTTTCCATTCGTCTAACGTTCGAGTGTCGCTTGCGAAATTTATAAAGGAATGAAATGTTGTCAAACGTAATAACTTCCAATCATACTTGGGCAGCAAACTAACGCACCTTTGAAATCGAGGATGTAGAAAGGAGGTTTTAAATATCGATAAAACGCCATTTCTTACAATCTGCTTTCCATTTCGAGCCGTGCAAATGTTCGATGAATTCTGTTGGCAAATTTCACGGTACTTCTGGTCCAGTTGCAATGGGCACTGCAGGTTGTTCCTACGTTTTCCGAACGTTATCAACTTTTAGACTCCCGTAGTCAACTTCCCTAAGCGGTATTTCTAAATAGTGTCGTAATTCTCACTCTTTAGCTCCGTACTCATGGATTTCCGACAAAGAAATTTCTACTATATACATTTTTTTAAGTACTGATAGTTTTGCTTCGGAGGTTTGTATTGCATTAAGCACCTCATGCATGTACTTGAAACCACTCTATAGTTGTAGCTTAAGGATGTTATGAAAGTTACGTCAAGTTCATTAAGAGGTAAGTGAAACTCTGCCACTTTCAGTCGCCTATTTCCGGAAAAGTCTTCCTTTTTTCTGGTTCTAATTCGTCAATATAAGAATGCAGCTCTATAAAGCTTTCGAAAGTTTCCCCGAATTGACCACAGTGACTAACGATTATATAAAGCGATTTAATACACGATCTCAATATCAAGCGAATGTCAAACGCATATTTGGCCTTTAGCGAACTCTACAAAAAGGCCTATAGGAGACTTAAAATTTTTAGAAGCATTGGCCCAAATGTTTTCGATATATATTTTTTGTGGTTTTTTTTCAAAAAGAACGATGCATGCATAATTGATGGCCCAGAAAGAACAACGTATGCTCAAAAAATGCGGGAGAAAATTCGTCGATTTTTTCAAATTTTCGAAAGTGGAAATATGCTGGGGAAAAATTGTTCAGTGGCTTCGTAATGTGGAAGTCCGTTCCGAGAGGGCTGGTGCATTTAACAACCATGAAAGTAAAAGTTTTCGAACGCTCACCGCTATAGAAATGCACCACGGAACTTACATACTCCATCCACGCTCGTCGGGGAGTCGGCGATGCCCTAGACGCGAACGGGTTGGCTGAGAAGATGTGAGCGGTAGAAGAGGGCAGCAGAGGAGAAACCGGCGGCCGTAACGCTTTGTCCGATTTCACAGGAGCCCGTACAGCTACAGAGTATGGTCTCCTGAATTGTACGTGAAAAGTTACAAGATACGTTAACAAGATAGGCGGAAAGAAACGAAAATAAAAGCTCTGTTAAGTGGTACATGCTTTGGGTTTGCATTGAAGTAACTTTATATGTTGTAGTATATGCTAATGCAAGTTCAGAGAAAGTTGCACGAATGTGACAAGAATGAAATAACCGAACTAGTATTCCGATAATCGTTTTCAGCTTTGGTTTCTGTGGTCTTTTGTATTCTGCTTATTCAGTATTTGTACTTGTTTCAACGGCCGGAGTTTGCTGCATGAATTTCTATTACGATATCCAAAAGAAACATATACTTTTTCGTTTTAAGTGATAGGATTGAGGCTTGGCCAGGAGAAAAGGTGATCTGTGGCCTTCCTTACAAAAAACAACAAGAAACAAATACCTTTCCTTCCTGTCTGCGAAGTACGGGAATAGATGCCCTACAACCTAGGGACAACCGAGATATATGTAAAATTTGCGAGGAATGATCGCATTTGGTGGTAAAAAAGAAAGGTAAGGCTGGCAGTTGCCCAATCCCACGATATTGAAGACAGCGGTTATATTCTTAATGAAGTCAATTCTTCAAAGAAAAAGCTTAAATGCTATCACGTAAAACTATTAAAAAAACAGGTTAATTGGCGTAAATTTGTCGTCAGACGGAGAAACGTCATTCAAACATTGTCTAAAGAACAGTCTCCAAGTTTATACAGGTATCACATGCTTGAGCAAAGCGAAACAGGGTTAAACGAAGGACGCTGGATGCGTTGTGGTGATTCCCTAAAATAAATAAGACACACATTAATATGAACCACATAGAGAGCATTACAAAGAAAAACGGCGTTAAGAGATTACAATAAAACAACAATCACTTATTTCCATTCCAATGTCTGTAATGCGATGGCAGTAGAAAAAAAAGTAAATGCATATTGGTTTGCACCACACACAACCACCAGAATCCTTTCAACTTTCTTTCTATCTTCTGCATGCTCCATGTGGCTGAATGCTACGGTAAAAGGCCACCACTCTTGTCATAGATGGCAGCTAGCACCTCCTTCCTTGTCTTGCTTTCCGGTGCACCACCTCCCGCTCAGAATATAAAACAGAGCAGAGCGGCGCTCGCACGCTTCCCACCATTTCCCTCCCTCCTCTCTGACCAGGGCGCCAGGTCGGTCGTTGGCAGGCAGGCAGGCAGGCAGCCGCCCGCCGCAGGCAGCATACCGTCGCGCCATCTAATGACGACGCTACGCACTTCCTGGGGCCTGGGCGAGCAGCACGCTCGCGGAAGAGGATTTCGTCGCCAGTACCATGTATATTCTTTACTAACTTTTACGCGGCAACTTTATATTCTAACCCATAATCCATTGTAACATCACAGAGCTTATATCAAGGAGAGAAATAGTACCGAAGTAAGTTAGAAGCTGCAAGGGTTTGAATTGCAACGTGAGTATTTATTTTCATATTTCTCCTAGACTTCCAATACGTTAGCTTTTGTCCAGAGAGTTTATCAATCAATATGACCTCTTGAATTGATTTCATTCCAATAGCAGGGACGAGTTTCTGTTTGGCGTGGAAGACCTCTGCATCTCCTAAGGGATATCTCTTTTTCAGGAGAGCTTGCAATACTTTCGCATAAAATCTGTGCACTTCTAACAAGTGCAGGTGCAAATAAAATTTTCAAATCTGTTTTGAAACGTCAGGAAAGTTGAGTTTCCTTATGAGTATACTTGATTAACGCCAACTGGGCTAACGTTCTCGATTAAAGACTGTGAATTGGAACTTGCCTAGTTCGAAAACATTTGGAGGTTGCAAAAACAGATTTTAGGCTCAGCAAATGCTGCAGTGTGTACAATTACTGCAGGAAACAAGTACTGTTGAGGTATCTACAAAGTAAAGAGAATGAAACTACATATTAGTCTTGGGTCGATTTATTGTCAGAGTAAGTACAAGTTCTTAGTCGGTACCGTCCGCCCGCCTTCGCCTTCGTCCTCGTCGTTGTCGTCGTCGTCGTCGTCGTCGTGCTGTGGTTCGTCGTTGTTGTCATCCAAAATAACTGAAAATATCCAGAGGAAAGTCATCATAATTAATTAGTTTCCATCCGCGTGAATATGAAATGTTTTAAAGTGAAGTAGAATCCATTGCTTATTGATCATCTTACATGTGCCGAAATAGATCGTCGTCGTCGTCGTCGTCGTCGCCGTCGTGAGTTTCAATCGTCTTCGATATCCTCCCATTCCTCATCATCAGCGTTGTCGCCCTCCACCACCGTTTCATCTGCGAACACTTATAAAGCAACCAAAATTACTACGTACGGAAATGTCAATCTTCGTACTCTCTCATATTTGATTCGTTTGTAACGAAGTAATAGCATATTAAATACATGAATATTGATAGAATAGAAAAAGTACGGATTTTCTTCACGGTATGCACTGGTAGGTGAATAAAACGCCTCTTGTGCTTCAGAACTAGTGGTTTTGTTCTATTTCATGATTTCATAAAGAGTGCGGCAATGAGATTGGTAATAAGAGTCGTTCTTACCAGAAATCAGATCGTATTTCCAGATCAATGCGAATGCGTAACCAATACCCGCAATATATGGCTCCATTTTGCCAGCTATGCTGTCTCTAAGGTGACTTGCCAACCAATAATTGGCGTCAGTGACAATCCACTCTATTAACAATTAAGAAACCTTACAATAGCATAGTAAATAGAAGGTAGTGAAATGCTGCTTGTGCTCTTGCTGCTGAAGATGGCCATTTTTCGGCAGAAAATGTTCCATGGAAGATGTCATTGTATTGGAAATTCGTTGACTCTCTGTGTAGTACATTACTTCCGAACGCGCACTCGGGAGTCACAACTCACCTGTAGTGGGTCCTTGAAAGTGAATAATTAGTGGACGGCTAAACATCGGCCAGTCAATCCGTTTGTCCCAGCGCCTTTCCGATCGTGTGTTTTTCGGTTTGTCCGTCGGTCAGTCCGTAGCCAACGCCAGGATCTAAAGAGGCGAAGGCAATCGCACTTTCCTGCTTTGTGAAGGATGACGGCGCGGAGCTCACCTCCGAGTTACCGCATGCGTCGCAACTGGAGATGGGCAGAGGCAGCCCCTTTGCAAATCTCGAGTTCCGAAGCATCATCTCCGGACAAGACGCGCGCTTCGAATGCACAGGGTTGATGACTAGATGATAACTACTTAGTGTGAATTGCCAATGACGGGTCAAGTTCAACTAAATGCAATATAAAGTGGCAATAGAAACCAAAATAACAAAGGTTTTATGAGTAACATTTTTTAATGGAATAGAACGTAAAACCGAAAAAAAAAGAGTTCAACTGATACGAGTAATGTAACGACCGGAGATAAATTTTACTCTAGATTCATTTAACATTATCTGTGTAATTCGTTTTTAGTTTTGACAAAACTCGCCGCTTTGCCCAGCGGTTTTCCATTCGTCTAACGTTCGAGTGTCGCTTGCGAAATTTATAAAGGAATGAAATGTTGTCAAACGTAATAACTTCCAATCATACTTGGGCAGCAAACTAACGCACCTTTGAAATCGAGGATGTAGAAAGGAGGTTTTAAATATCGATAAAACGCCATTTCTTACAATCTGCTTTCCATTTCGAGCCGTGCAAATGTTCGATGAATTCTGTTGGCAAATTTCACGGTACTTCTGGTCCAGTTGCAATGGGCACTGCAGGTTGTTCCTACGTTTTCCGAACGTTATCAACTTTTAGACTCCCGTAGTCAACTTCCCTAAGCGGTATTTCTAAATAGTGTCGTAATTCTCACTCTTTAGCTCCGTACTCATGGATTTCCGACAAAGAAATTTCTACTATATACATTTTTTTAAGTACTGATAGTTTTGCTTCGGAGGTTTGTATTGCATTAAGCACCTCATGCATGTACTTGAAACCACTCTATAGTTGTAGCTTAAGGATGTTATGAAAGTTACGTCAAGTTCATTAAGAGGTAAGTGAAACTCTGCCACTTTCAGTCGCCTATTTCCGGAAAAGTCTTCCTTTTTTCTGGTTCTAATTCGTCAATATAAGAATGCAGCTCTATAAAGCTTTCGAAAGTTTCCCCGAATTGACCACAGTGACTAACGATTATATAAAGCGATTTAATACACGATCTCAATATCAAGCGAATGTCAAACGCATATTTGGCCTTTAGCGAACTCTACAAAAAGGCCTATAGGAGACTTAAAATTTTTAGAAGCATTGGCCCAAATGTTTTCGATATATATTTTTTGTGGTTTTTTTTCAAAAGAACGATGCATGCATAATTGATGGCCCAGAAAGAACAACGTATGCTCAAAAAATGCGGGAGAAAATTCGTCGATTTTTTCAAATTTTCGAAAGTGGAAATATGCTGGGGAAAAATTGTTCAGTGGCTTCGTAATGTGGAAGTCCGTTCCGAGAGGGCTGGTGCATTTAACAACCATGAAAGTAAAAGTTTTCGAACGCTCACCGCTATAGAAATGCACCACGGAACTTACATACTCCATCCACGCTCGTCGGGGAGTCGGCGATGCCCTAGACGCGAACGGGTTGGCTGAGAAGATGTGAGCGGTAGAAGAGGGCAGCAGAGGAGAAACCGGCGGCCGTAACGCTTTGTCCGATTTCACAGGAGCCCGTACAGCTACAGAGTATGGTCTCCTGAATTGTACGTGAAAAGTTACAAGATACGTTAACAAGATAGGCGGAAAGAAACGAAAATAAAAGCTCTGTTAAGTGGTACATGCTTTGGGTTTGCATTGAAGTAACTTTATATGTTGTAGTATATGCTAATGCAAGTTCAGAGAAAGTTGCACGAATGTGACAAGAATGAAATAACCGAACTAGTATTCCGATAATCGTTTTCAGCTTTGGTTTCTGTGGTCTTTTGTATTCTGCTTATTCAGTATTTGTACTTGTTTCAACGGCCGGAGTTTGCTGCATGAATTTCTATTACGATATCCAAAAGAAACATATACTTTTTCGTTTTAAGTGATAGGATTGAGGCTTGGCCAGGAGAAAAGGTGATCTGTGGCCTTCCTTACAAAAAACAACAAGAAACAAATACCTTTCCTTCCTGTCTGCGAAGTACGGGAATAGATGCCCTACAACCTAGGGACAACCGAGATATATGTAAAATTTGCGAGGAATGATCGCATTTGGTGGTAAAAAAGAAAGGTAAGGCTGGCAGTTGCCCAATCCCACGATATTGAAGACAGCGGTTATATTCTTAATGAAGTCAATTCTTCAAAGAAAAAGCTTAAATGCTATCACGTAAAACTATTAAAAAAACAGGTTAATTGGCGTAAATTTGTCGTCAGACGGAGAAACGTCATTCAAACATTGTCTAAAGAACAGTCTCCAAGTTTATACAGGTATCACATGCTTGAGCAAAGCGAAACAGGGTTAAACGAAGGACGCTGGATGCGTTGTGGTGATTCCCTAAAATAAATAAGACACACATTAATATGAACCACATAGAGAGCATTACAAAGAAAAACGGCGTTAAGAGATTACAATAAAACAACAATCACTTATTTCCATTCCAATGTCTGTAATGCGATGGCAGTAGAAAAAAAAGTAAATGCATATTGGTTTGCACCACACACAACCACCAGAATCCTTTCAACTTTCTTTCTATCTTCTGCATGCTCCATGTGGCTGAATGCTACGGTAAAAGGCCACCACTCTTGTCATAGATGGCAGCTAGCACCTCCTTCCTTGTCTTGCTTTCCGGTGCACCACCTCCCGCTCAGAATATAAAACAGAGCAGAGCGGCGCTCGCACGCTTCCCACCATTTCCCTCCCTCCTCTCTGACCAGGGCGCCAGGTCGGTCGTTGGCAGGCAGGCAGGCAGGCAGCCGCCCGCCGCAGGCAGCATACCGTCGCGCCATCTAATGACGACGCTACGCACTTCCTGGGGCCTGGGCGAGCAGCACGCTCGCGGAAGAGGATTTCGTCGCCAGTACCATGTATATTCTTTACTAACTTTTACGCGGCAACTTTATATTCTAACCCATAATCCATTGTAACATCACAGAGCTTATATCAAGGAGAGAAATAGTACCGAAGTAAGTTAGAAGCTGCAAGGGTTTGAATTGCAACGTGAGTATTTATTTTCATATTTCTCCTAGACTTCCAATACGTTAGCTTTTGTCCAGAGAGTTTATCAATCAATATGACCTCTTGAATTGATTTCATTCCAATAGCAGGGACGAGTTTCTGTTTGGCGTGGAAGACCTCTGCATCTCCTAAGGGATATCTCTTTTTCAGGAGAGCTTGCAATACTTTCGCATAAAATCTGTGCACTTCTAACAAGTGCAGGTGCAAATAAAATTTTCAAATCTGTTTTGAAACGTCAGGAAAGTTGAGTTTCCTTATGAGTATACTTGATTAACGCCAACTGGGCTAACGTTCTCGATTAAAGACTGTGAATTGGAACTTGCCTAGTTCGAAAACATTTGGAGGTTGCAAAAACAGATTTTAGGCTCAGCAAATGCTGCAGTGTGTACAATTACTGCAGGAAACAAGTACTGTTGAGGTATCTACAAAGTAAAGAGAATGAAACTACATATTAGTCTTGGGTCGATTTATTGTCAGAGTAAGTACAAGTTCTTAGTCGGTACCGTCCGCCCGCCTTCGCCTTCGTCCTCGTCGTTGTCGTCGTCGTCGTCGTCGTCGTCGTCGTCGTGCTGTGGTTCGTCGTTGTTGTCATCCAAAATAACTGAAAATATCCAGAGGAAAGTCATCATAATTAATTAGTTTCCATCCGCGTGAATATGAAATGTTTTAAAGTGAAGTAGAATCCATTGCTTATTGATCATCTTACATGTGCCGAAATAGATCGTCGTCGTCGTCGTCGTCGTCGCCGTCGTGAGTTTCAATCGTCTTCGATATCCTCCCATTCCTCATCATCAGCGTTGTCGCCCTCCACCACCGTTTCATCTGCGAACACTTATAAAGCAACCAAAATTACTACGTACGGAAATGTCAATCTTCGTACTCTCTCATATTTGATTCGTTTGTAACGAAGTAATAGCATATTAAATACATGAATATTGATAGAATAGAAAAAGTACGGATTTTCTTCACGGTATGCACTGGTAGGTGAATAAAACGCCTCTTGTGCTTCAGAACTAGTGGTTTTGTTCTATTTCATGATTTCATAAAGAGTGCGGCAATGAGATTGGTAATAAGAGTCGTTCTTACCAGAAATCAGATCGTATTTCCAGATCAATGCGAATGCGTAACCAATACCCGCAATATATGGCTCCATTTTGCCAGCTATGCTGTCTCTAAGGTGACTTGCCAACCAATAATTGGCGTCAGTGACAATCCACTCTATTAACAATTAAGAAACCTTACAATAGCATAGTAAATAGAAGGTAGTGAAATGCTGCTTGTGCTCTTGCTGCTGAAGATGGCCATTTTTCGGCAGAAAATGTTCCATGGAAGATGTCATTGTATTGGAAATTCGTTGACTCTCTGTGTAGTACATTACTTCCGAACGCGCACTCGGGAGTCACAACTCACCTGTAGTGGGTCCTTGAAAGTGAATAATTAGTGGACGGCTAAACATCGGCCAGTCAATCCGTTTGTCCCAGCGCCTTTCCGATCGTGTGTTTTTCGGTTTGTCCGTCGGTCAGTCCGTAGCCAACGCCAGGATCTAAAGAGGCGAAGGCAATCGCACTTTCCTGCTTTGTGAAGGATGACGGCGCGGAGCTCACCTCCGAGTTACCGCATGCGTCGCAACTGGAGATGGGCAGAGGCAGCCCCTTTGCAAATCTCGAGTTCCGAAGCATCATCTCCGGACAAGACGCGCGCTCTTGAATGCACAGGGTTGATGACTAGATGATAACTACTTAGTGTGAATTGCCAATGACGGGTCAAGTTCAACTAAATGCAATATAAAGTGGCAATAGAAACCAAAATAACAAAGGTTTTATGAGTAACATTTTTTAATGGAATAGAACGTAAAACCGAAAAAAAAAGAGTTCAACTGATACGAGTAATGTAACGACCGGAGATAAATTTTACTCTAGATTCATTTAACATTATCTGTGTAATTCGTTTTTAGTTTTGACAAAACTCGCCGCTTTGCCCAGCGGTTTTCCATTCGTCTAACGTTCGAGTGTCGCTTGCGAAATTTATAAAGGAATGAAATGTTGTCAAACGTAATAACTTCCAATCATACTTGGGCAGCAAACTAACGCACCTTTGAAATCGAGGATGTAGAAAGGAGGTTTTAAATATCGATAAAACGCCATTTCTTACAATCTGCTTTCCATTTCGAGCCGTGCAAATGTTCGATGAATTCTGTTGGCAAATTTCACGGTACTTCTGGTCCAGTTGCAATGGGCACTGCAGGTTGTTCCTACGTTTTCCGAACGTTATCAACTTTTAGACTCCCGTAGTCAACTTCCCTAAGCGGTATTTCTAAATAGTGTCGTAATTCTCACTCTTTAGCTCCGTACTCATGGATTTCCGACAAAGAAATTTCTACTATATACATTTTTTTAAGTACTGATAGTTTTGCTTCGGAGGTTTGTATTGCATTAAGCACCTCATGCATGTACTTGAAACCACTCTATAGTTGTAGCTTAAGGATGTTATGAAAGTTACGTCAAGTTCATTAAGAGGTAAGTGAAACTCTGCCACTTTCAGTCGCCTATTTCCGGAAAAGTCTTCCTTTTTTCTGGTTCTAATTCGTCAATATAAGAATGCAGCTCTATAAAGCTTTCGAAAGTTTCCCCGAATTGACCACAGTGACTAACGATTATATAAAGCGATTTAATACACGATCTCAATATCAAGCGAATGTCAAACGCATATTTGGCCTTTAGCGAACTCTACAAAAAGGCCTATAGGAGACTTAAAATTTTTAGAAGCATTGGCCCAAATGTTTTCGATATATATTTTTTGTGTTTTTTTTTCAAAAAGAACGATGCATGCATAATTGATGGCCCAGAAAGAACAACGTATGCTCAAAAAATGCGGGAGAAAATTCGTCGATTTTTTCAAATTTTCGAAAGTGGAAATATGCTGGGGAAAAATTGTTCAGTGGCTTCGTAATGTGGAAGTCCGTTCCGAGAGGGCTGGTGCATTTAACAACCATGAAAGTAAAAGTTTTCGAACGCTCACCGCTATAGAAATGCACCACGGAACTTACATACTCCATCCACGCTCGTCGGGGAGTCGGCGATGCCCTAGACGCGAACGGGTTGGCTGAGAAGATGTGAGCGGTAGAAGAGGGCAGCAGAGGAGAAACCGGCGGCCGTAACGCTTTGTCCGATTTCACAGGAGCCCGTACAGCTACAGAGTATGGTCTCCTGAATTGTACGTGAAAAGTTACAAGATACGTTAACAAGATAGGCGGAAAGAAACGAAAATAAAAGCTCTGTTAAGTGGTACATGCTTTGGGTTTGCATTGAAGTAACTTTATATGTTGTAGTATATGCTAATGCAAGTTCAGAGAAAGTTGCACGAATGTGACAAGAATGAAATAACCGAACTAGTATTCCGATAATCGTTTTCAGCTTTGGTTTCTGTGGTCTTTTGTATTCTGCTTATTCAGTATTTGTACTTGTTTCAACGGCCGGAGTTTGCTGCATGAATTTCTATTACGATATCCAAAAGAAACATATACTTTTTCGTTTTAAGTGATAGGATTGAGGCTTGGCCAGGAGAAAAGGTGATCTGTGGCCTTCCTTACAAAAAACAACAAGAAACAAATACCTTTCCTTCCTGTCTGCGAAGTACGGGAATAGATGCCCTACAACCTAGGGACAACCGAGATATATGTAAAATTTGCGAGGAATGATCGCATTTGGTGGTAAAAAAGAAAGGTAAGGCTGGCAGTTGCCCAATCCCACGATATTGAAGACAGCGGTTATATTCTTAATGAAGTCAATTCTTCAAAGAAAAAGCTTAAATGCTATCACGTAAAACTATTAAAAAAACAGGTTAATTGGCGTAAATTTGTCGTCAGACGGAGAAACGTCATTCAAACATTGTCTAAAGAACAGTCTCCAAGTTTATACAGGTATCACATGCTTGAGCAAAGCGAAACAGGGTTAAACGAAGGACGCTGGATGCGTTGTGGTGATTCCCTAAAATAAATAAGACACACATTAATATGAACCACATAGAGAGCATTACAAAGAAAAACGGCGTTAAGAGATTACAATAAAACAACAATCACTTATTTCCATTCCAATGTCTGTAATGCGATGGCAGTAGAAAAAAAAGTAAATGCATATTGGTTTGCACCACACACAACCACCAGAATCCTTTCAACTTTCTTTCTATCTTCTGCATGCTCCATGTGGCTGAATGCTACGGTAAAAGGCCACCACTCTTGTCATAGATGGCAGCTAGCACCTCCTTCCTTGTCTTGCTTTCCGGTGCACCACCTCCCGCTCAGAATATAAAACAGAGCAGAGCGGCGCTCGCACGCTTCCCACCATTTCCCTCCCTCCTCTCTGACCAGGGCGCCAGGTCGGTCGTTGGCAGGCAGGCAGGCAGGCAGCCGCCCGCCGCAGGCAGCATACCGTCGCGCCATCTAATGACGACGCTACGCACTTCCTGGGGCCTGGGCGAGCAGCACGCTCGCGGAAGAGGATTTCGTCGCCAGTACCATGTATATTCTTTACTAACTTTTACGCGGCAACTTTATATTCTAACCCATAATCCATTGTAACATCACAGAGCTTATATCAAGGAGAGAAATAGTACCGAAGTAAGTTAGAAGCTGCAAGGGTTTGAATTGCAACGTGAGTATTTATTTTCATATTTCTCCTAGACTTCCAATACGTTAGCTTTTGTCCAGAGAGTTTATCAATCAATATGACCTCTTGAATTGATTTCATTCCAATAGCAGGGACGAGTTTCTGTTTGGCGTGGAAGACCTCTGCATCTCCTAAGGGATATCTCTTTTTCAGGAGAGCTTGCAATACTTTCGCATAAAATCTGTGCACTTCTAACAAGTGCAGGTGCAAATAAAATTTTCAAATCTGTTTTGAAACGTCAGGAAAGTTGAGTTTCCTTATGAGTATACTTGATTAACGCCAACTGGGCTAACGTTCTCGATTAAAGACTGTGAATTGGAACTTGCCTAGTTCGAAAACATTTGGAGGTTGCAAAAACAGATTTTAGGCTCAGCAAATGCTGCAGTGTGTACAATTACTGCAGGAAACAAGTACTGTTGAGGTATCTACAAAGTAAAGAGAATGAAACTACATATTAGTCTTGGGTCGATTTATTGTCAGAGTAAGTACAAGTTCTTAGTCGGTACCGTCCGCCCGCCTTCGCCTTCGTCCTCGTCGTTGTCGTCGTCGTCGTCGTCGTCGTCGTCGTGCTGTGGTTCGTCGTTGTTGTCATCCAAAATAACTGAAAATATCCAGAGGAAAGTCATCATAATTAATTAGTTTCCATCCGCGTGAATATGAAATGTTTTAAAGTGAAGTAGAATCCATTGCTTATTGATCATCTTACATGTGCCGAAATAGATCGTCGTCGTCGTCGTCGTCGTCGCCGTCGTGAGTTTCAATCGTCTTCGATATCCTCCCATTCCTCATCATCAGCGTTGTCGCCCTCCACCACCGTTTCATCTGCGAACACTTATAAAGCAACCAAAATTACTACGTACGGAAATGTCAATCTTCGTACTCTCTCATATTTGATTCGTTTGTAACGAAGTAATAGCATATTAAATACATGAATATTGATAGAATAGAAAAAGTACGGATTTTCTTCACGGTATGCACTGGTAGGTGAATAAAACGCCTCTTGTGCTTCAGAACTAGTGGTTTTGTTCTATTTCATGATTTCATAAAGAGTGCGGCAATGAGATTGGTAATAAGAGTCGTTCTTACCAGAAATCAGATCGTATTTCCAGATCAATGCGAATGCGTAACCAATACCCGCAATATATGGCTCCATTTTGCCAGCTATGCTGTCTCTAAGGTGACTTGCCAACCAATAATTGGCGTCAGTGACAATCCACTCTATTAACAATTAAGAAACCTTACAATAGCATAGTAAATAGAAGGTAGTGAAATGCTGCTTGTGCTCTTGCTGCTGAAGATGGCCATTTTTCGGCAGAAAATGTTCCATGGAAGATGTCATTGTATTGGAAATTCGTTGACTCTCTGTGTAGTACATTACTTCCGAACGCGCACTCGGGAGTCACAACTCACCTGTAGTGGGTCCTTGAAAGTGAATAATTAGTGGACGGCTAAACATCGGCCAGTCAATCCGTTTGTCCCAGCGCCTTTCCGATCGTGTGTTTTTCGGTTTGTCCGTCGGTCAGTCCGTAGCCAACGCCAGGATCTAAAGAGGCGAAGGCAATCGCACTTTCCTGCTTTGTGAAGGATGACGGCGCGGAGCTCACCTCCGAGTTACCGCATGCGTCGCAACTGGAGATGGGCAGAGGCAGCCCCTTTGCAAATCTCGAGTTCCGAAGCATCATCTCCGGACAAGACGCGCGCTCTTGAATGCACAGGGTTGATGACTAGATGATAACTACTTAGTGTGAATTGCCAATGACGGGTCAAGTTCAACTAAATGCAATATAAAGTGGCAATAGAAACCAAAATAACAAAGGTTTTATGAGTATCATTTTTTAATGGAATAGAACGTAAAACCGAAAAAAAAAGAGTTCAACTGATACGAGTAATGTAACGACCGGAGATAAATTTTACTCTAGATTCATTTAACATTATCTGTGTAATTCGTTTTTAGTTTTGACAAAACTCGCCGCTTTGCCCAGCGGTTTTCCATTCGTCTAACGTTCGAGTGTCGCTTGCGAAATTTATAAAGGAATGAAATGTTGTCAAACGTAATAACTTCCAATCATACTTGGGCAGCAAACTAACGCACCTTTGAAATCGAGGATGTAGAAAGGAGGTTTTAAATATCGATAAAACGCCATTTCTTACAATCTGCTTTCCATTTCGAGCCGTGCAAATGTTCGATGAATTCTGTTGGCAAATTTCACGGTACTTCTGGTCCAGTTGCAATGGGCACTGCAGGTTGTTCCTACGTTTTCCGAACGTTATCAACTTTTAGACTCCCGTAGTCAACTTCCCTAAGCGGTATTTCTAAATAGTGTCGTAATTCTCACTCTTTAGCTCCGTACTCATGGATTTCCGACAAAGAAATTTCTACTATATACATTTTTTTAAGTACTGATAGTTTTGCTTCGGAGGTTTGTATTGCATTAAGCACCTCATGCATGTACTTGAAACCACTCTATAGTTGTAGCTTAAGGATGTTATGAAAGTTACGTCAAGTTCATTAAGAGGTAAGTGAAACTCTGCCACTTTCAGTCGCCTATTTCCGGAAAAGTCTTCCTTTTTTCTGGTTCTAATTCGTCAATATAAGAATGCAGCTCTATAAAGCTTTCGAAAGTTTCCCCGAATTGACCACAGTGACTAACGATTATATAAAGCGATTTAATACACGATCTCAATATCAAGCGAATGTCAAACGCATATTTGGCCTTTAGCGAACTCTACAAAAAGGCCTATAGGAGACTTAAAATTTTTAGAAGCATTGGCCCAAATGTTTTCGATATATATTTTTTGTGGTTTTTTTTCAAAAAGAACGATGCATGCATAATTGATGGCCCAGAAAGAACAACGTATGCTCAAAAAATGCGGGAGAAAATTCGTCGATTTTTTCAAATTTTCGAAAGTGGAAATATGCTGGGGAAAAATTGTTCAGTGGCTTCGTAATGTGGAAGTCCGTTCCGAGAGGGCTGGTGCATTTAACAACCATGAAAGTAAAAGTTTTCGAACGCTCACCGCTATAGAAATGCACCACGGAACTTACATACTCCATCCACGCTCGTCGGGGAGTCGGCGATGCCCTAGACGCGAACGGGTTGGCTGAGAAGATGTGAGCGGTAGAAGAGGGCAGCAGAGGAGAAACCGGCGGCCGTAACGCTTTGTCCGATTTCACAGGAGCCCGTACAGCTACAGAGTATGGTCTCCTGAATTGTACGTGAAAAGTTACAAGATACGTTAACAAGATAGGCGGAAAGAAACGAAAATAAAAGCTCTGTTAAGTGGTACATGCTTTGGGTTTGCATTGAAGTAACTTTATATGTTGTAGTATATGCTAATGCAAGTTCAGAGAAAGTTGCACGAATGTGACAAGAATGAAATAACCGAACTAGTATTCCGATAATCGTTTTCAGCTTTGGTTTCTGTGGTCTTTTGTATTCTGCTTATTCAGTATTTGTACTTGTTTCAACGGCCGGAGTTTGCTGCATGAATTTCTATTACGATATCCAAAAGAAACATATACTTTTTCGTTTTAAGTGATAGGATTGAGGCTTGGCCAGGAGAAAAGGTGATCTGTGGCCTTCCTTACAAAAAACAACAAGAAACAAATACCTTTCCTTCCTGTCTGCGAAGTACGGGAATAGATGCCCTACAACCTAGGGACAACCGAGATATATGTAAAATTTGCGAGGAATGATCGCATTTGGTGGTAAAAAAGAAAGGTAAGGCTGGCAGTTGCCCAATCCCACGATATTGAAGACAGCGGTTATATTCTTAATGAAGTCAATTCTTCAAAGAAAAAGCTTAAATGCTATCACGTAAAACTATTAAAAAAACAGGTTAATTGGCGTAAATTTGTCGTCAGACGGAGAAACGTCATTCAAACATTGTCTAAAGAACAGTCTCCAAGTTTATACAGGTATCACATGCTTGAGCAAAGCGAAACAGGGTTAAACGAAGGACGCTGGATGCGTTGTGGTGATTCCCTAAAATAAATAAGACACACATTAATATGAACCACATAGAGAGCATTACAAAGAAAAACGGCGTTAAGAGATTACAATAAAACAACAATCACTTATTTCCATTCCAATGTCTGTAATGCGATGGCAGTAGAAAAAAAAGTAAATGCATATTGGTTTGCACCACACACAACCACCAGAATCCTTTCAACTTTCTTTCTATCTTCTGCATGCTCCATGTGGCTGAATGCTACGGTAAAAGGCCACCACTCTTGTCATAGATGGCAGCTAGCACCTCCTTCCTTGTCTTGCTTTCCGGTGCACCACCTCCCGCTCAGAATATAAAACAGAGCAGAGCGGCGCTCGCACGCTTCCCACCATTTCCCTCCCTCCTCTCTGACCAGGGCGCCAGGTCGGTCGTTGGCAGGCAGGCAGGCAGGCAGCCGCCCGCCGCAGGCAGCATACCGTCGCGCCATCTAATGACGACGCTACGCACTTCCTGGGGCCTGGGCGAGCAGCACGCTCGCGGAAGAGGATTTCGTCGCCAGTACCATGTATATTCTTTACTAACTTTTACGCGGCAACTTTATATTCTAACCCATAATCCATTGTAACATCACAGAGCTTATATCAAGGAGAGAAATAGTACCGAAGTAAGTTAGAAGCTGCAAGGGTTTGAATTGCAACGTGAGTATTTATTTTCATATTTCTCCTAGACTTCCAATACGTTAGCTTTTGTCCAGAGAGTTTATCAATCAATATGACCTCTTGAATTGATTTCATTCCAATAGCAGGGACGAGTTTCTGTTTGGCGTGGAAGACCTCTGCATCTCCTAAGGGATATCTCTTTTTCAGGAGAGCTTGCAATACTTTCGCATAAAATCTGTGCACTTCTAACAAGTGCAGGTGCAAATAAAATTTTCAAATCTGTTTTGAAACGTCAGGAAAGTTGAGTTTCCTTATGAGTATACTTGATTAACGCCAACTGGGCTAACGTTCTCGATTAAAGACTGTGAATTGGAACTTGCCTAGTTCGAAAACATTTGGAGGTTGCAAAAACAGATTTTAGGCTCAGCAAATGCTGCAGTGTGTACAATTACTGCAGGAAACAAGTACTGTTGAGGTATCTACAAAGTAAAGAGAATGAAACTACATATTAGTCTTGGGTCGATTTATTGTCAGAGTAAGTACAAGTTCTTAGTCGGTACCGTCCGCCCGCCTTCGCCTTCGTCCTCGTCGTTGTCGTCGTCGTCGTCGTCGTCGTGCTGTGGTTCGTCGTTGTTGTCATCCAAAATAACTGAAAATATCCAGAGGAAAGTCATCATAATTAATTAGTTTCCATCCGCGTGAATATGAAATGTTTTAAAGTGAAGTAGAATCCATTGCTTATTGATCATCTTACATGTGCCGAAATAGATCGTCGTCGTCGTCGTCGTCGCCGTCGTGAGTTTCAATCGTCTTCGATATCCTCCCATTCCTCATCATCAGCGTTGTCGCCCTCCACCACCGTTTCATCTGCGAACACTTATAAAGCAACCAAAATTACTACGTACGGAAATGTCAATCTTCGTACTCTCTCATATTTGATTCGTTTGTAACGAAGTAATAGCATATTAAATACATGAATATTGATAGAATAGAAAAAGTACGGATTTTCTTCACGGTATGCACTGGTAGGTGAATAAAACGCCTCTTGTGCTTCAGAACTAGTGGTTTTGTTCTATTTCATGATTTCATAAAGAGTGCGGCAATGAGATTGGTAATAAGAGTCGTTCTTACCAGAAATCAGATCGTATTTCCAGATCAATGCGAATGCGTAACCAATACCCGCAATATATGGCTCCATTTTGCCAGCTATGCTGTCTCTAAGGTGACTTGCCAACCAATAATTGGCGTCAGTGACAATCCACTCTATTAACAATTAAGAAACCTTACAATAGCATAGTAAATAGAAGGTAGTGAAATGCTGCTTGTGCTCTTGCTGCTGAAGATGGCCATTTTTCGGCAGAAAATGTTCCATGGAAGATGTCATTGTATTGGAAATTCGTTGACTCTCTGTGTAGTACATTACTTCCGAACGCGCACTCGGGAGTCACAACTCACCTGTAGTGGGTCCTTGAAAGTGAATAATTAGTGGACGGCTAAACATCGGCCAGTCAATCCGTTTGTCCCAGCGCCTTTCCGATCGTGTGTTTTTCGGTTTGTCCGTCGGTCAGTCCGTAGCCAACGCCAGGATCTAAAGAGGCGAAGGCAATCGCACTTTCCTGCTTTGTGAAGGATGACGGCGCGGAGCTCACCTCCGAGTTACCGCATGCGTCGCAACTGGAGATGGGCAGAGGCAGCCCCTTTGCAAATCTCGAGTTCCGAAGCATCATCTCCGGACAAGACGCGCGCTCTTGAATGCACAGGGTTGATGACTAGATGATAACTACTTAGTGTGAATTGCCAATGACGGGTCAAGTTCAACTAAATGCAATATAAAGTGGCAATAGAAACCAAAATAACAAAGGTTTTATGAGTAACATTTTTTAATGGAATAGAACGTAAAACCGAAAAAAAAAGAGTTCAACTGATACGAGTAATGTAACGACCGGAGATAAATTTTACTCTAGATTCATTTAACATTATCTGTGTAATTCGTTTTTAGTTTTGACAAAACTCGCCGCTTTGCCCAGCGGTTTTCCATTCGTCTAACGTTCGAGTGTCGCTTGCGAAATTTATAAAGGAATGAAATGTTGTCAAACGTAATAACTTCCAATCATACTTGGGCAGCAAACTAACGCACCTTTGAAATCGAGGATGTAGAAAGGAGGTTTTAAATATCGATAAAACGCCATTTCTTACAATCTGCTTTCCATTTCGAGCCGTGCAAATGTTCGATGAATTCTGTTGGCAAATTTCACGGTACTTCTGGTCCAGTTGCAATGGGCACTGCAGGTTGTTCCTACGTTTTCCGAACGTTATCAACTTTTAGACTCCCGTAGTCAACTTCCCTAAGCGGTATTTCTAAATAGTGTCGTAATTCTCACTCTTTAGCTCCGTACTCATGGATTTCCGACAAAGAAATTTCTACTATATACATTTTTTTAAGTACTGATAGTTTTGCTTCGGAGGTTTGTATTGCATTAAGCACCTCATGCATGTACTTGAAACCACTCTATAGTTGTAGCTTAAGGATGTTATGAAAGTTACGTCAAGTTCATTAAGAGGTAAGTGAAACTCTGCCACTTTCAGTCGCCTATTTCCGGAAAAGTCTTCCTTTTTTCTGGTTCTAATTCGTCAATATAAGAATGCAGCTCTATAAAGCTTTCGAAAGTTTCCCCGAATTGACCACAGTGACTAACGATTATATAAAGCGATTTAATACACGATCTCAATATCAAGCGAATGTCAAACGCATATTTGGCCTTTAGCGAACTCTACAAAAAGGCCTATAGGAGACTTAAAATTTTTAGAAGCATTGGCCCAAATGTTTTCGATATATATTTTTTGTGGTTTTTTTTCAAAAAGAACGATGCATGCATAATTGATGGCCCAGAAAGAACAACGTATGCTCAAAAAATGCGGGAGAAAATTCGTCGATTTTTTCAAATTTTCGAAAGTGGAAATATGCTGGGGAAAAATTGTTCAGTGGCTTCGTAATGTGGAAGTCCGTTCCGAGAGGGCTGGTGCATTTAACAACCATGAAAGTAAAAGTTTTCGAACGCTCACCGCTATAGAAATGCACCACGGAACTTACATACTCCATCCACGCTCGTCGGGGAGTCGGCGATGCCCTAGACGCGAACGGGTTGGCTGAGAAGATGTGAGCGGTAGAAGAGGGCAGCAGAGGAGAAACCGGCGGCCGTAACGCTTTGTCCGATTTCACAGGAGCCCGTACAGCTACAGAGTATGGTCTCCTGAATTGTACGTGAAAAGTTACAAGATACGTTAACAAGATAGGCGGAAAGAAACGAAAATAAAAGCTCTGTTAAGTGGTACATGCTTTGGGTTTGCATTGAAGTAACTTTATATGTTGTAGTATATGCTAATGCAAGTTCAGAGAAAGTTGCACGAATGTGACAAGAATGAAATAACCGAACTAGTATTCCGATAATCGTTTTCAGCTTTGGTTTCTGTGGTCTTTTGTATTCTGCTTATTCAGTATTTGTACTTGTTTCAACGGCCGGAGTTTGCTGCATGAATTTCTATTACGATATCCAAAAGAAACATATACTTTTTCGTTTTAAGTGATAGGATTGAGGCTTGGCCAGGAGAAAAGGTGATCTGTGGCCTTCCTTACAAAAAACAACAAGAAACAAATACCTTTCCTTCCTGTCTGCGAAGTACGGGAATAGATGCCCTACAACCTAGGGACAACCGAGATATATGTAAAATTTGCGAGGAATGATCGCATTTGGTGGTAAAAAAGAAAGGTAAGGCTGGCAGTTGCCCAATCCCACGATATTGAAGACAGCGGTTATATTCTTAATGAAGTCAATTCTTCAAAGAAAAAGCTTAAATGCTATCACGTAAAACTATTAAAAAAACAGGTTAATTGGCGTAAATTTGTCGTCAGACGGAGAAACGTCATTCAAACATTGTCTAAAGAACAGTCTCCAAGTTTATACAGGTATCACATGCTTGAGCAAAGCGAAACAGGGTTAAACGAAGGACGCTGGATGCGTTGTGGTGATTCCCTAAAATAAATAAGACACACATTAATATGAACCACATAGAGAGCATTACAAAGAAAAACGGCGTTAAGAGATTACAATAAAACAACAATCACTTATTTCCATTCCAATGTCTGTAATGCGATGGCAGTAGAAAAAAAAGTATATGCATATTGGTTTGCACCACACACAACCACCAGAATCCTTTCAACTTTCTTTCTATCTTCTGCATGCTCCATGTGGCTGAATGCTACGGTAAAAGGCCACCACTCTTGTCATAGATGGCAGCTAGCACCTCCTTCCTTGTCTTGCTTTCCGGTGCACCACCTCCCGCTCAGAATATAAAACAGAGCAGAGCGGCGCTCGCACGCTTCCCACCATTTCCCTCCCTCCTCTCTGACCAGGGCGCCAGGTCGGTCGTTGGCAGGCAGGCAGGCAGCCGCCCGCCGCAGGCAGCATACCGTCGCGCCATCTAATGACGACGCTACGCACTTCCTGGGGCCTGGGCGAGCAGCACGCTCGCGGAAGAGGATTTCGTCGCCAGTACCATGTATATTCTTTACTAACTTTTACGCGGCAACTTTATATTCTAACCCATAATCCATTGTAACATCACAGAGCTTATATCAAGGAGAGAAATAGTACCGAAGTAAGTTAGAAGCTGCAAGGGTTTGAATTGCAACGTGAGTATTTATTTTCATATTTCTCCTAGACTTCCAATACGTTAGCTTTTGTCCAGAGAGTTTATCAATCAATATGACCTCTTAAATTGATTTCATTCCAATAGCAGGGACGAGTTTCTGTTTGGCGTGGATGGCCTCTGCATCTCCTTAGTGATATCTCTTTTTCAGGAGAGCTTGCAATACTTTCGAATAAAATCTGTACATATCTAACAAGTGCAGGTGCAAATAAATTTTCAAATCTGTTTTGAAACGTCAAGAAAGTTGAGTTTCCTTATGAGTATACATGATTAACGCCAACTGGGCTGACGTTCTCGATTAAAGACATGTAAATTTGGAACCAACCTAGTTCGAAAACATTTGGAGGTTGCAAAAACTATTTTTAGGCTCAGCAAATGCTGTAGTCTGTACAATTATTGCAGGAAACAAGTACTTTTGAGGTACCTACAAACTAAAGAGAATGAAACTACATATTAGTCTTGGGTCGATTTATTGTCAGAGTATAGTGGATTGTCACTTACGCCAATTATTGGTTGTCAAATCACCTTAGTGAGAGCATAGCTGGCAAAATGCAGCCATATATTGCGGGCATTGGTTACGCATTCGCATTGATCTGGAAATACGACATGATTTCTGGTAAGAACGGCTCTTATTACCAATCTCATTGCCGCACTCTTTATGAAATCATGAAATAGAACAAATCCACTACTTCTGAAGCACAAGCAGGCGTTTTATTCACCTACCAGTGCATAATGTAAAGAAAATCCGTACTTTTTCTATTTTATTAATATTCATATATTTAATGTGCTATTACTTGGTTGAAAACGAATCAAATATGAGAGTACGAAGATTGACATTTTCGTCCGTAGTAATTTTGGTTGCTTTATAAGTATTCGCAGATGCAACGGTGGTGGAGGGCGACAACGCTGATGATGAGGAATGGGAGGATATCGAAGACGATTGAAACTCACGACGGAGACGACGACGACGACGATGACGATCTATTTCGTCACATGTAAGATGATCAATAAGCAATGGATTCTACTTCACTTTAAAACATTTCATATTCACGCGGATGGAAACTAATTAATTATAATGACTTTCCTCTGGATATTTTCAGTTATTTTGGATGACAACAACGACGAACCACAGCACGACGACGACGACGACAACGACGAGGACGAAGGCGAAGGCGGGCGGACGGTACCGACTAAGAACTTGTACTTACTCTGACAATAAATCGACCCAAGACTAATATGTAGTTTCATTCTCTTTACTTTGTAGATACCTCAACAGTACTTGTTTCCTGCAGTAATTGTACACACTGCAGCATTTGCTGAGCCTAAAAACTGTTTTTGCAACCTCCAAATGTTTTCGAATTAGGCAAGTTCCAATTCACAGTCTTTAATCGAGAACATTAGCCCAGTTGGCGTTAATCAAGTATACTCATAAGGAAACTCAACTTTCCTGACGTTTCAAAACAGATTTGAAAATTTTATTTGCACCTGCACTTGTTAGAAGTGCACAGATTTTATGCGAAAGTATTGCAAGCTCTCCTGAAAAAGAGATATCCCTTAGGAGATGCAGAGGTCTTCCACGCCAAACAGAAACTCGTCCCTGCTATTGGAATGAAATCAATTCAAGAGGTCATATTGATTGATAAACTCTCTGGACAAAAGCTAACGTAATGGAAGTCTAGGAGAAATATGAAAATAAATACTCACGTTGCAATTCAAACCCTTGCAGCTTCTAACTTACTTCGGTACTATTTCACGCCTTGATACAAGCTCTGTGATGTTTCAATGGATTATGGGTTAGAATATAAAGTTGCCGCGTAAAAGTTAGTAAAGAATATACATGGTACTGGCGACGAAATCCTCTTCCGCGAGCGTGCTGCTCGCCCAGGCCCCAGGAAGTGCGTAGCGTCGTCATTAGATGGCGCGAAGGTATGCTGCCTGCGGCGGGCGGCTGCCTGCCTGCCTGCCTGCCTGCGTGCGTGCCTGCCGACGACCGACCTGGCGGCCTGGTCAGAGAGGAGGGAGGGAAATGGTGGGAAACGTGCGAGCGCCGCTCTGCTCTGTTTTATATTCTGAGCGGGAGGTGGTGCACCGGAAAGCAAGACAAGGAAGGAGGTGCTAGCTGCCATCTATGACAAGAGTGGTGGCCTTTTGACGTTGCATTCAGCCACATGGAGCATGCAGAAGGTAGATAGAAAGAAAGTTGGAGGGATTTTGGTGGTTGTGTATGGTTCAAACCTTAATATGCATTTATTTTTTTCCTACTACAATCGCATTACAGACATTGGAATGCAAATAAGTGATTGTTGTTTTATGGTAATCTCTTCAGGGCGGCATTTCCTTTGTAATGCTCTCTATGTGGTTCATATTACTGTGTGTCTTATTTTTTTTAGGGAATCGCCACAATGCATCCAGCGTCCTTCGTTTAACCCTGTTTCGCTTTGCTCAAGCTTGTGATACCTGTATAAACTTGGAGACTGTTCTTTAGACAATGTTTGAATGACGTTTCTCCGTCTAACGAGAAATTTACGCCAATAAACCTCGTTTTTTTAATAGTTTTACGTGATAGCATTTAAGCTTTTCCTTTGAAGAATTGACTTCATTAAGAATATAATCGCTGTCTTCAATATCGTGGGAATAGGGCAACTGCCAGTCTTACCTTTCCTTTTTACCACCAAATTCGATCATTTCACGCAAATTTTACATATGTCTCGGTCGTCCCTAGGTTGTAGGGCATCTATTCCCGTACTTCGCAAACAGGAAGGAAAGGTAATTGCTTGTTGTTTTTAGTAACAAAGGCCACAGATCACCTTTTCTCCTGGCCAAGCCTCAATCCTATCACTTAAAACGAAAAAGTATATGTTTCTTTTGGATATCGTAATAGAAATTCATGCAGCAAACTCCAGCCGTTGAAACAAGTACAAATACTGAATAAGCAGAATACAAAAGACCACAGAAACCAAAGCTGAAAATGATTATCGGAATACTATTTCGGTTATTTCATTCTTGTCACATTCGTGCAACTTTCTCTGAACTTGCATTAGCAAATACTACAACATATAAAGTTACTTCAATGTAAACCCAAAGCATGTACTACTTAAAAGAGCTTTTATTTTCGTTTCTTTCCGCCTATCTTGTTAACGTATCTTGTAACTTTTCACGTACAATTCAGGAGACCATACTCTGTAGCTGTACGGGCTCCTGTGAAATCGGACAAAGCGTTACGGCCGCCGGTTTCTCCTCTGCTGCCCTCTTCTACCTCTCACATCTTCTCAGCCAACCCGTTCGCGTCTAGGGCATCGCCGACACCCCGACAAGCGTGGATGGAGTATGTAAGTTCCGTGGTGCATTTCTATAGCGGTGAGCGTTCGAAAACTTCTACTTTCATGGTTGTTAAATGCACCAGCCCGCTCGGACCGGACTACCACATTACGAAGCCACTGACCATTTTTTCCCCAGCATATTTCCACTTTCGAAAATTTGAAAAAATCGACGAATTTTCTCCCGCATTGTTTGAGCATACGTTGTTCTTTCTGGGCCATCATTAATGCATGCATCGTTCTTTTTTGAAAAAAAAAAAAAAACACAAAAAATATGTATCGAAAACATTAAGGCCAAAGCTTCTAAAAATTTTAAGTCTCCTATAGGCATTTTGTAGAGTTCGCTAAAGGCCAAATATGCGTTTGGCATTCGTTTGATATTGAGATCGTGTATTAAATCGCTTTATATAATCGTTAGTCACTGTGGTCAATTCGGGGAAACTTTCGAAAGCTTTATAGAGCTGCATTCTTATATTGCCGAATTAGAACCAGAAAAAAGGAAGACTTTTCCGGAAATAGGCGACTGAAAGTGGCAGAGTTTCACTTACCTCTTAATGAACTTGACGTAACTTTCATAACATCCTTAAGCAACAACTTCAGAGTGGTTTCAAGTACATGCATGAGGTGCTGAATGCAATACAAACCTCCCAAACAAAACTATCAGTACTTAAAAAAATGTATATAGTAGAAATTTCTGGGGTCAGCTAGTGGACCGCCTCCTCGTGTGACTCCTGGGTAATGCTAAAGGTCCACAAAACTATTGTAGCACTCCTTCCACTTACTTATGCTACATTTCTATAATATTTCCTATTTGGTCTCTCTTGATCCCTTGTTATATCTTCGACCCCGACGCTATTAGGTTTCGAGGGCTAGGGTGTCATTCATTTCTTAATCTACTCTGTTCTTGACTTTTAATTCTTTTTCTTCTCCTCTTCTCTACAATTTATCTGTTTCTTCCCCTTCATTCTCCTGGGATAGTATCCCTACCCAGCACAGGGTATGTGTAAAGACTACAACGGTCCAAGAGGCAATGTGAATCCAGGCGAATATCACAGTGGCTTGAGGAGCGGAAGTAGCAGCCCTCTCTGCAGGGGTTTATACGCAGAGAAGCTGGGATAGAAGCTTTAAGATGGCAGCCCCATTACTATCCTTACCCTGCGCAGCGCTTGCAACGCGGCCAGGGGACATCACTCCGCTAAATTTCTCAAAGATTCATGCCGGACAGATTCTTCTATGCCAACATATGCAAAGAAAAAGGAAACGAATAAAAGACAACTATCGGAAATATTAAAGCTGGGAATATGGAATGTTAGAGCTCTCTCAAATAAAGAAGCTGAATTAGAACAGGAATTAGATAAAGCTGGGATTGATATTGCTGCAATTACTGAAACCAAAAAAAAGTTACAGGGCTCATCAGAATTACAAAATTATATAATGATATATAGTGGAGTCCCCCAAAAACAGAGGGCATCGGCTGGGGTATCTATTTGGATCAGAAAAACATTGAAAAACAGAATAATATCGTATACTTTCATAAACGAAAGAATAATAACAATGAGATTTAAAGTAGATAGAGGTTACGTTTCAGTCTTTGCCTTGTACGCACCAGAAGAGGGGAGAACCCAAGATGCGATAAAATTCTACGAACAACTGCAGATAGCAATAAATAAGATTAATAAAAATGACTATCTTCTTTTATTAGGTGATTTAAATGCAAGAGTAGGGAATACTCCTATAAAAGATATAGTAGGCACAGAAGGTGAATACACACTTAACAATAATGGGAAGAAATTAATAGAATTTGCCACGTACAATGAGCTGAGAATTACTAACACTTTCTTTAAACACCGAAATATTCACAAATTCACATGGACAGCTCGTGGATCCGCCTCTATAATTGATTACGTCCTTGCAAACAATAAGACTTGGATAAATATCAAGGATGTAAGAGTATTTAGAAGTTTTGATGTGTCATCTGACCATTTCTTAGTAAGATGCCACATAATGTTCCCAAAGAGATGGAAGAAAACCATCTTAAAACCCAAACCAGAAATAGAAACATTTAAAGTTCACCTTTTACAAGATTATAGCATAAGACTTTTATACCAGAGTAGACTCAACCAGAAAAATATTATTAATCCTGTAAGTAACAATATAAATGAAGAATGGGCAAACATTAAAGAAATTATAACACAGGCAGCAGCAGAAGCAATAGGGTCAAGGAAAAAGAAATTCTCAAAACGAGGTCTAAGGTTTTGGAATGATAATATCAAACAACTGATTGAAGAAAAAAAAGAAGCGTATTTAAAGACTCTCTCGTCCCCTGGGAATATGAATCATAGAATAGAATATAAAAGAAAATCTGCTTTAGTTAAAAGAGAAGTCCGTAAGCTTAAACGAGAAAGTTGGAAAAGATATGTTAGCGAAATTGAACATGACCTATTTGGAAACCAAAGTAAGGCATATAAAATTATAAAATATTTAAATAATCAAGAAAGAGATAAAGTTCAATTAAATATAATTTCAGAAAGTAAATGGATAAATTACTTTAAATCGCTATGGACCTCTGAAGATGATGAAGAAGAAGAGAGAGGAATTAAAATTGATATATGTAATTCTATTGATCTGATCTCTATGGATGAGTTGAAAGCAGCCATTAACACAACCAAAAATAAAAAGTCACCTGGTACTGATAATATAAACATGGAATTGATCAGATATGCATCAAATCAATTTACGCAGAGACTTCTTAACTTTATTAATATCTGCTGGTCCACTGGATATGTGCCAGAAGAATGGAATGAAGCCCTAATTTACCCACTATATAAAAAAGGCGACAAATCTGAATGTTCAAATTATAGAGGTATAAGTCTTCTAAATTCCTGTTATAAAATCTATGCAAAAATTATCAATCAAAGATTAGTGCCTATTGTTGAAACTCAAATATCTGAAACACAACATGGTTTCAGAAAAGGTAGATCATGCTCAGACTGTATTTTTGTACTGACACAACTTACCGAAAAGCGAAGGGAATTTAAACTACCGACATACTACGTCTTTATTGACTACGTAAAAGCATTTGATAGCCTTAAAAGAAGATTATTATGGGAAACACTGAAAAATATTGGACTCCCTTCCCATCTTATTACAGCAATTCAATCATTATACAGAAATAATAAAATCATGATCCGAATGCTAAGAAATGGAACAGAAACAGCATATATAAACCAGGGAGTAAGACAGGGATGCCCGCTCTCGCCAACGCTTTTTAATATATATATGGACGTGATCATTAAAAAATGGTTGAAGACTTTAAATGATGTTTTTAAGATTAATAATGTCGAGATCCCAACATTACTTTTTGCCGACGACCAGCTTATCATAGGAAAATCTGAATATGAAATTCAAATAGCAGTCCACAAGTTAAGTCAGGTTGCTAATGAGTATGGTATGAAAATCTCACCAAGTAAAACAAAAGTGATGGCATTTAAAGGACTTGAACCTTTAAGAGCAAAGATAGTTACATATGACCAAATAATTGAACAAGTAAATGAATTTAAATATCTTGGATATCATTTTAATTATATAAAATCAAGGGATATGGAAATAAAGCTGAACAACTTCACATATTTCTGTGGAACGTTACAGCGAACTCTACATCATAATGCGCAAAAGGAAACTCTTCTCAGATTTTACAAAGTTATTGCTTTGCCATTACTACTTTATGGAAGTGAGAGCTGGACATTAACATCAGATCAGCTGCGCCGAATTGAATCTGCAGAAATGAGATTTCTTCGTTTTGTGGCAGGATATTCACTATTAGACCACAAAAAAAGTGTAGATATCAGAGAAGAACTAAATGTTGAACCGGTTATAGATACCATAAAGAAATATCGAGAAAACTGGAAAGGTCATGTCCTGAGAATGCCAGAACATAGAATAAGTAAAACTATTCTTCAATATGTACCTAAAGGAAAAAGAAATGTAGGACGTCCCTTGAAGAGATGGCATGAACAATTCTGAGACGGAACAGACAAAGAGGTCTAATCCTTGCTGTCGATGATGATGATGAGAAATTTCTTTGTCGGAAATCCATGAGTACGGAGCTAAAGAGTGAGAATTACGACACTATTTAGAAATACCGCTTAGGGAAGTTGACTACGGGAGTCTAAAAGTTGATAACGTTCGGAAAACGTAGGAACAACCTGCAGTGCCCATTGCAACTGGACCAGAAGTACCGTGAAATTTGCCAACAGAATTCATCGAACATTTGCACGGCTCGAAATGGAAAGCAGATTGTAAGAAATGGCGTTTTATCGATATTTAAAACCTCCTTTCTACATCCTCGATTTCAAAGGTGCGTTAGTTTGCTGCCCAAGTATGATTGGAAGTTATTACGTTTGACAACATTTCATTCCTTTATAAATTTCGCAAGCGACACTCGAACGTTAGACGAATGGAAAACCGCTGGACAAAGCGGCGAGTTTTGTCAAAACTAAAAACGAATTACACAGATAATGTTAAATGAATCTAGAGGAAAATTTATCTCCGGTCGTTACATTACTCGTATCAGTTGAACTCTTTTTTTCGGTTTTACGTTCTATTCCATTAAAAAATGTTACTCATAATACCTTTGTAATTTTGGTTTCTATTGCCACTTTATATTGCATTTAGTTGAACTTGACCCGTCATTGGCAATTCACACTAAGTAGTTATCATCTAGTCATCAACCCTGTGCATTCGTAGCGCGCGTCTTGTCCGGAGATGATGCTTCAGAACTCGAGATTTGCCAAGGGGTTGCCTCTGCCCATCTCCAGTTGCGACGCATGCGGTAACTCGGAGGTGAGCTCCGCGCCGTCATCCTTCACCAAGCAGGAAAGTGCGATTGCCTTCGCCTCTTTAGATCCTGGCGTTGGCTACGGACTGACCGACGGACAAACCGAAAAACACACGATCGGAAAGGCGCTGGGACAAACGGATTGACTGGCCGATGTTTAGCCGTCCACTAATTATTCACTTTCAAGGACCCACTACAGGTGAGTTGTGACTCCCGAGTGCGCGTTCGGAAGTAATGTACTACACAGAGAGTCAACGAATTTCCAATACAATGACATCTTCCATGGAACATTTTCTGCCGAAAAATGGCCATCTTCAGCAGCAAGAGCACAAGCAGCATTTCACTACCTTCTATTTACTATGCTATTGTAAGGTTTCTTAATTGTTAATAGAGTGGATTGTCACTGACGCCAATTATTGGTTGGCAAGTCACCTTAGAGACAGCATAGCTGGCAAAATGGAGCCATATATTGCGGGTATTGGTTACGCATTCGCATTGATCTGGAAGTACGATCTGATTTCTGGTAAGAACGACTCTTATTACCAATCTCATTGCCGCACTCTTTATGAAATCATGAAATAGAACAAAACCACTAGTTCTGAAGCACAAGAGGCGTTTTATTCACCTACCAGTGCATACCGTGAAGAAAATCCGTACTTTTTCTATTCTATCAATATTCATGTATTTAATATGCTATTACTTCGTTACAAACGAATCAAATATGAGAGAGTACGAAGATTGACATTTCCGTACGTAGTAATTTTGGTTGCTTTATAAGTGTTCGCAGATGAAACGGTGGTGGAGGGCGACAACGCTGATGATGAGGAATGGGAGGATATCGAAGACGATTGAAACTCACGACGGCGACGACGACGACGACGATCTATTTCGGCACATGTAAGATGATCAATAAGCAATGGATTTTACTTCACTTTAAAACATTTCATATTCACGCGGATGGAAACTAATTAATTATGATGTCTTTCCTCTGGATATTTTCAGTTATTTTGGATGACAATAACGACGAACCCCAGCACGACGACGACGACGACAACGACGAGGACGAAGGCGAAGGCGGGCGGACCGTACCGACTAAGAACTTGTACTTACTCTGACAATAAATCGACCTAAGACTAATATGTAGTTTCATTCTCTTTACTTTGTAGATACCTCAAAAGTACTTGTTTCCTGCAGTAATTGTACACACTGCAGCATTTGCTGAGCCTAAGATCTGTTTTTGCAACCTCCAAATGTTTTCGAATTAGGCAAGTTCCAATTCACAGTCTTTAATCGAGAACGTCAGCCCAGTTGGCGTTAATCAAGTATACTCATAAGGAAACTCAACTTTCCTGACGTTTCAAAACAGATTTGAAAATTTTATTTGCACCTGCACTTGTTAGAAGTGCACAGATTTTATGCGAAAGTATTGCAAGCTCTCCTTAAAAAGAGATATCCCTTAGGAGATGCAGAGGTCTTCCACGCCAAACAGAAACTCGTCCCTGCTATTGGAATGAAATCAATTCAAGAGGTCATATTGATTGATAAACTCTCTGGACAAAAGCTAACGTATTGGAAGTCTAGGAGAAATATGAAAATAAATACTCACGTTGCAATTCAAACCCTTGCAGCTTCTAACTTACTTCGGTACTATTTCCCGCCTTGATACAAGCTCTGTGATGTTTCAATGCATTATGGGTTAGAATATAAAGTTGCCGCGTGACCGACCTGGCGGCCTGGTCAGAGAGGAGGGAGGGAAATGGTGGCAAACGTGCGAGCGCCGCTCTGCTCTGTTTTATATTCTGAGCGGGAGCTGGTGTACCGGAAAGAAAGACGAGGAAGAAGGTGCTAGCTGCCATCTATGACAAGAGTGGTGGCCTTTTGACGTTGTATTCAGCCACATGGGGCATGCAGAAGGTAGATAGAAAGAAAGTTGGAGGGATTTTGGTGGTTGTGTATGGTTCAAACCTTAATATGCATTTATTTTTTTTCTACTACAATCGCATTACAGACATTGGAATGGAAATAAGTGATCGTTGTTTTATGGTAATCTCTTCAGGGCGGCATTTCCTTTGTAATGCTCTCTATGTGGTTCATATTAATGTGTCTTATTTATTTTAGGGAATCGCCACAATGCATCCAGCGTCCTTCGTGTAACCCTGTTTCGCTTTGCTCAAGCATGTGATATCTGTATAAACTCGGAGACTGTTCTTTAGACAATGTTTGAATGACGTTTCTCCGTCTGACGACAAATTTACGCCAATAAACCTCGGTTTTTTAATAGTTTTACGTGATAGCATTTAAGCTTTTCCTTTGAAGAATTGACTTCATTAATAATATAATCGCTGTCTTCAATATCGTGGGAATAGGGCAACTGCCAGTCTTACCTTTCCTTTTTACCACCAAATTCGATCATTTCTCACAAATTTTACATATGTCTCGGTCGTCCCTAGGTTGTAGGGCATCAATTCCCGTACTTCGCAGACAGGAAGGAAAGGTAATTGCTTGTGTTTTTTTGTAAGGATGGCCACAGATAACCTTTTCTCTTGGCCACGCCTCAATCCTATCACTTAAAACGAAAAAGTATATGTTTCTTTTGGATATCGTAATAGAAATTCATGCAGCAAACACCGGCCGTTGAAACAAGTGCAAATACTGAATAAGCAGAATACAAAAGACCACAGAAACCAAAGCCGAAAATGATTATCGGAATACTATTTCGGTTATTTCATTCTTGTCACATTCGTGCAACTTTCTCTGAACTTGCATTAGCAAATACTACAACATATAAAGTTACTTCAATGTAAACCCAAAGCATGTACCACTTAACAGAGCTTTTATTTTCGTTTCTTTCCGCCTATCTTGTTAACGTATCTTGTAACTTTTCACGTACAATTCAGGAGACCATACTCTGTAGCTGTACGGGCTCCTGTGAAATCGGACAAAGCGTTACGGCCGCCGGTTTCTCCTCTGCTGCCCTCTTCTACCGCTCACATCTTCTCAGCCAACCCGTTCGCGTCTAGGGCATCGCCGACACCCCGACGAGCGTGGATGGAGTATGTAAGTTCCGTGGTGCATTTCTATAGCGGTGAGCGTTCGAAAACTTCTACTTTCATGGTTGTTAAATGCACCAGCCCGCTCGGACCGGACTTCCACATTACGAAGCCACTGAACATTTTTCCCCAGCATATTTCCACTTTCGAAAATTTGAAAAAATCGACGAATTTTCTCCCGCATTGTTTGAGCATACGTTGTTCTTTCTGGGCCATCAATTATGCATGCATCGTTCTTTTTGAAAAAAAAAAACCACAAAAAATATATATCGAAAACATTTGGGCCAATGCTTCTAAAAATTTTAAGTCTCCTATAGGCATTTTGTAGAGTTCGCTAAAGGCCAAATATGCGTCTGACATTCGCTTGATATTGAGATCGTGTATTAAATCGCTTTATATAATCGTTAGTCACTGTGGTCAATTCGGGGAAACTTTCGAAAGCTTTATAGAGCTGCATTCTTATATTGCCGAATTAGAACCAGAAAAAAGGAAGACTTTTCCGGAAATAGGCGACTGAATGTGGCAGAGTTTCACTTACCTCTTAATGAACTTGACTTCACTTTCATAACATCCTTAAGCTACAACTTCAGAGTGGTTTCAAGTACATGCATGAGGTGCTTAATGCAATACAAACCTCCGAAACAAAAGTATCAGTACTTAAAAAAATGTATATAGTAGAAATTTCTTTGTCGGAAATCCATGAGTACGGAGCTAAAGAGTGAGAATTACGACACTATTTAGAAATACCGCTTAGGGAAGTTGACTACGGGAGTCTAAAAGTTGATAACGTTCGGAAAACGTAGGAACAACCTGCAGTGCCCATTGCAACTGGACCAGAAGAAGTACCGTGAAATTTGCCAACAGAATTCATCGAACATTTGCACGGCTCGAAATGGAAAGAAGAGAGTAAGAAATGGCGTTTTATCGATATTTAAAGCCTCCTTTCTACATCCTCGTTTTCAAAGGTGCGTTAGTTTGCTGTCCAAGTATGATTGGAAGTTATTACGTTTGATAACATTCATTCCTTTATAAATTTCGCAAGCGACACTCGAACGTTAGACGAATGGAAAACCGCTGGGCAAAGCGGCGAGTTTTGTCAAAACTAAAAACAAATTACACATATAATGTTAAATAAATCTAGAGAAAAATGTACACAAACTGTAAAAATGTATACAAACTTGTACTCACTCTGACAATAAATCGACCCAAGACTAATATGCAGTTTCATTCTCTTAAGTTTGTAGATACCTTAACAGTACTTGTTTCCTGCAATAATAGTACAGACTACAGCATTTGCTGAGCCTAAAAATTGTTTTTGCAACCTCCAAATGTTTTCGAACTAGGCTGGTTCCAATTCACTGTCTTTAATCGAGAACGTCAGCCCAGTTGGCGTTAATCAAGTATACTCATAAGGAAACTCAACTTTCCTGAAGTTTCAAAACAGATTTGAAAATTTATTTGCACCTACACTAGTTAGAAGTGCACAGATTTTATTCGAAAGTATTGCAAGCTCTCCTGAAAAAGAGATATCACTAAGGAGATGCAGAGGCCATCCACGCCAAACAGAAACTCGTCCCTGCTATTGGAATGAAATCAATTCAAGAGGTCATATTGATTGATAAACTCTCTGGACAAAAGCTAACGTATTGGAAGTCTAGGAGAAATATGAAAATAAATACTCACGTTGCAATTCAAACCCTTGCAGCTTCTAACTTATTTCGGTACTATTTCCCGCCTTGATACAAGCTGTGATGTTTCAATGCATTATGGGTTAGAATATAAAGTTGCCGCGTGACCGACCTGGCGGCCTGGTCAGAGAGGAGGGAGGGAAATGGTGGCAAACGTGCGATCGCCGTTGTGCTTTGTTTTATATTCTGAGCGGGAGCTGGTGCACCGGAAAGAAAGACAAGGAAGAAGGTGCTAGCTGCCATCTATGACAAGAGTGGTGGCCTTTTGACGTAGCATTCAGCCACATGGAGCTTGCAGAAGATAGAACGAAAGTTGAAGGGATTCTGGTGGTTGTGTATGGTTCAAACCTTAATATGCGTTTATTTTTTTTCTACTACAATCGCATTACAGACATTGGAATGGAAATAAGTGATCGTTGTTTTATGGTAATCTCTTCAGGGCGGCATTTCCTTTGTAATGCTCTCTATGTGGTTCATATTAAAATGTGAGTCTTATTTATTTTAGGGAGTCACCACAGTGCATCCAGCGTCCTTCGTTTAACCCTGTTTCGCTTTGCTCAAGCATGTGGTACCTGTATAAACTTGCAGACGGTTTTTTAGACAATGTTTGAATGACGTTCCTCCGTGTGACGACAAATTTACGCGAATAAACCTCGTGTTTTTAAAATAGTAATACGTAATAGCATTTAAGCTTTTTCTTTGAAGAATTGACTTCATTAAGAATACAACCGATGTCTACAATATCGTGGGAATAGGGCAACTGCCAGTCTTACCTTTCTTTTTTACCACCAAATTCGATCATTCCTCGCAGATTTTACATATGTCTCGGTCGTCCCTAGGTTGTAGGGCATCAATTACCGTACTTCGCAGCCAGGAAGGAAAGGTAATTGCTTGTTGTTGTTGGTTTTGTTTTTTTATAAGGAAGGCCACATCACCTTTTCTCCTGGCCAAGCCTCAATCCTATCACTTAAAACGAAAAAGTATATGTTTCTTTTGGATATCGTAATAGAAATTAATGCAGCAAACTCCGGCTCCACAACTCACCTGTATTGTGCTGTTGAAAATGAAAAATTATTGGTCGAGGGAACACTGGTTGTACAATCTGTCATGCCGGTAATCGCACTGCCTTTCGTATCATCATTTCTGTTTGTTTTAGTTGTTTACGTGGCCATTGGTAGGATATAAAGACGTGTAGGCAATCGCCCCACGAGAACAGAGAAATGCTAATGCCCTCTTAATCATCTAAGCAGTATTTTTCAGTTTCATTAACATTCAGAATCAAACGCGGATGCAATAAGTTGTTCTGATTAATTTTAGTGAATATCTATTCTTTTTAATTAATGTGGTGATGTGATGTTAAAAAGCGTGACGATAATTTTGTTGATTATAGTTCACTTTTTGATGACACATTTTCTAAAAGTAACCAGAACAATTTTTTTAAACATATATAGCATTAGATATTCATAATTGGCCGTCTCAATATCCTTTCTTGTTTTAAATAAGGGCAAGTGTTAAATTTCACGTTAAGGAGAATCGAAGAGAATCTAAAATCCATCTCAAATTTTTAGCATATTAAACTATAAATGTCGGATGGAAAGTGTTATTGAAATTTGAATATATTAAATTACTAGTTGATGAAGCTATCAGTCAGTAGGGTTCAGGGTTAACCTGTTCTTTTGAGAATTTGGGAAGCAGATACATGAATTTTAAGAGACAAAATTGATCTGAATTATACATTTCACCTGATAAATTACATGTCAGTAAGGCAAATGCCATGAGAAGCTTACCACATGTGAAATTGCCAACATTCTCGGGAAAGTACGATCAGTTTATTAAATTTTATGATATATTCATAAAAGAAGCGGTGAAAAACAAAGAAAAACCCGTTTCGTTAGCAACTTCTCTCCTTAATATGGAAATGGAAGGATCGGGAAGAGGGTGGGATTTAACATGCGAGAGAGCTCGCACGGGCACCCTATTCTGGATAATAATTACAGTAAGTGTGTATGTGTATACTCACCATTTTTCATACACAGAATACAAGTAGAATAATAAAACTGGGGAAAAATTCGGCGAACAAACTCACTGAAAAGATAAGGAGAAAATTAAAGGCCAGATGAAATGAAAATAAGTTTACACTTTAAATGAGTATTTATTTTGTATTTTAAAAACAATGTATTTACATATTAAGTACAAATACGTTGCCCAGAAATACAATATAATTTTTGTTCCTTAAAATTAGGATTGACAGGACGTCTGCAAACAAAATATAATTTCTCAATTTTGATCAAAGGTTTCCCAAATTGTACATTTTTTACGATCTGCCATAGATTTCATAAATAAAATACATAATTCACTGAATTAAAAATGCACAGTAGCAATTTATAAAGAAAATGGAACATTTGACAAAGGTTTGGAGCAGTGGTGTAGTTAGGTGGGGCCGCCGGTCTCTGCAGATTCGAATTGAAAATTGTTATTTAAACCTAAACATTTTCCATTTTTTTGAACAGTAAATTTTAGAGAAAACGTTAATACAATGAAGATTTTTATAATGATTCGAAGTTAACTCGGTAAATGGTCTATCTCAATTGAAATACATTTTATGATAGTTTTAGTGGCCATTTAATTCTATCTGCAAATTTTTCCGTAACCACCTAATTCATATAAGAAAGAAACAATTTTAGCATACCTAAAAAGTACACTATTTTATTATTTTTAATAAAAATATTTATACACTACAACTTCTATAATATACTTGAAGCCGGGATGACAACACTATAACTAACACCACTGGTTTGTAAACCTTATAACCTTACAGTAAAACAAAACGTACATACAAATTTCCAATATACAATTGGCTAACTTACTAAATAAAACAATTATTCTGGGAACAATATTAACTCTAAGAATGTGTAATAATCCTCATTAGAATAAAAAATCGATGTTTCCACAGGAATAAAAATTAAGTTACTATTTTTTTAATATAAAAACGAAATATCATTAACAATATTAACAAAAAATAAAGACTGAATATCCATATAATCACCAGTTATAAGAGGAAATTTATGACAAGGTAAAATTAGAAATTAACATGTAACATAATTAAAGACTATAAATAGTTAAATAATTAGAGTTTATTTTGATCAATTTAATAATCTATACAGTAAAGTAGATCATCATTAATTCAAATAAAATTAGACAATTAAAAACTGTTTTGAATACAAACTTCCTGTGATAACCAACAGAACTCGGGAAGACCGAACAACTTTCTTAAGAATCGTGAAATTTTAAAATTACAAAATTAAACAATGGCAATCCAAGATGTTTTGGAACATCTTGAAAAGCAGTATTCTTGCATCACGTACTTCTTACATACAAGAGAAACAATTAAGCTGTGCACAAAAGAAATGGCTTCCACCACTCAAAGTGCATTTTAGCTGTACACAAATGATATTTCAATGAGAAATGTGATTATTAATCAAACATTTTCGAAGACGAAGGATTATTGTATTTTGTGAGCAGTGGCTTATACAGAACACACATGTTTGGAATAGTTACTCTGTAAACTGAAACAGAAATGATTTTTCAATTCGATATCAGAATATTAATTAAACTTTCGGTTGGCGATGTATTATATTCTGTCACAAAATTGGGGCAACATTGCGTCCCTAATTGCGTCATGCGTAAATAGATTGCCCAGCATTGCTTAGGTAATAAGTCAAATTTTCCTCGTGCACTTTGTGTCTAAAATAATTCGTTACTTTGCGAAAATGCCAATGTATTTATAAAAGGAAACTAATAGAGCTACAACAGCGCAAACTTTGTGACATCATTTATAACTTTTGCTAATTCCGAAGATTTAGAGTGTTCAACGAAAATCAGATGAGCGCCATTTTAATAAGTGTACTTCGCACTAAAAAATAATTATTAAAGGAAAAGTTTGGAGCAAATAGTGAGAAAATCTAGTTTTTGAAATTGAATAGTTTTTGCGTAAATTGCAATAAAAATATCCTGAAAAAATGTTTCGAGGACGTTACTTAAAAATTATTTTTGAAGAACATATCTTATTACGAAAAATCTCAATACTGTAGTCGTAAGAAAACGTCATACATCTTTTTAACTATTGGAATTTTCAAAAATTTAGAGAATTTAATGAAAACAAATTCAGCGCTATTTTTTGTAAGCGTACTTTCCTTTTTTGGAGGGAAAAAATTAAAATAAATTTGGAGCCATTTTTGAAAATGTAGTTTGGACATCACGTTAAGAACCCAAATAATCATAACATCCTTTTAAATTCAAGAGGCTGCGTTATCAACCACATCCATATGGGAATATATATTTTGTAGAAAATCCTGCCTACGCGCTCCCTCAACCAGCCACTGTTTTCTATTCACTAAATAAATGTATTTCCCACTGTCCAATATAATCATATCTAAACCTTCCGTATGATCACTAATGAGATATTGGGATTTCATATTCTTTCCTCTGAAGGGATGTTCCAATTACACAATATAAACATTTCTAATTTGTTGATGTAATATCTTTCCGAAGAACCCTCCAGATACATGATGCAAACATATCTAAATGTAAACACATTGTCTCTGAGATACCCTACATATATGGAGGGTGTAGAAGACGAAGGAGCTCACAAAGCGTCTTTCGGTTATCTTCGTTTGACCAAACATGGTATGAACATAGCCTTAAGTCAGAATTAAAAAGACGTTATACTTCTTAGTGTGTTTTATTGAAGATAATCAGTCATTCCCTCCTATGGCAGTGAACTTGAAGCTAAGTTGCAGATCGCCAGATTTCAACCTAAATAAACATCTTGGCAACCTAGCAAATTTAACTCGTAAACCTTATGGTGTTCGTAGAGCGGGTGGTAAAACTACGTGAGTTATATCCCACAGTTGTGCCTCATCTGTGACCACATCAAACGAAGTGCCGCATCCTGAGCAGCCGGAGAACACCTACAAATTCAGAAGTTGTAACATTGTTTAGTATTAGGAACCATAACTCAGGAAATTGCGGCCAAGATGTAGCATGCCAATCCACTCAAACACATGGACACTTGGGCACGAGTGCACAAGTGTGTACGTGAGGTCACGTAGGAAGTTCTCTCAAAAGTGAGAATAATTGCATAAGAACGGATGCACCGGACGACGGTTTAGCGCCTGCCGGTGGCACGTAGCGCTTAGTCACCCGCCAGGTAGCGGGTATGTACGAGTATAAGCAAAGGTGCCCGACTAGAGGGGGGGCACAATTAGATGTAAGCTGTAACCATATCTTTCTGTTCTCCTTTTGGAATAAACGGCTGCCAACGGAGTTGGTGCTTGACTGTCTGTCTACCCCGAGCCAGTTGCAACAACGCAGTGCGAACGTGGACCGCACTCCCGTTTTCTCACGCCAGCAGGAAACTAAAAAACCTCATGACGCTAACTAAAGCTGTTCCTTGCCACCTTAAACCTAAATGTATGAATAGCTAAGAATGCTAGAACATAGATTTCGGTCGCCAAAGTTGTGACTTATAAAATGTTCAACGTAGCGAGCACAACACTTGGGAAATTTCTTCCGTTAGTTCTGTAATGATTGTAACCACTACTAAGTTCTTGTAATGATTGTAATCATACTGTTTAATTACATTCTATAAGGTAGGAGCTTTGATCGTGACGCATCCCACTGGGAAGTATCCATTAGTATGGATACTTAGGCACGTGGGTTCTTGAGACATGAGGTCACCCGCTAGCAGCCCTCAGCTTCAAGAGTAAGCCTTTAAGATGACGGACATGTCCGGAGCAGAGGCATGAGCACAGAGAGGCGGTTCGACGCCCTGTGGCCACGTCATTTCTGGAGGAGGAAAGCCATGTGCCACCCAAGTGGAGGCGTATGATGAACAAAGTCCTGACGCCCACGGGCCACGCCCGGGGGATTCAGAGCTACCGTTTACTTGGACGGAGGTCTCCACGTCACTTTGATGTAATTTAATTTCTGTCTAACTTCATTTCTAGCAAGTAGAAAACTCTTGCTTTAACATTTGCTAAAACATTCTGTTTTTCATTCTCACTTGTGCTGATCCACAATCCTGCAGCCTTCTCAAGGGTTTTAGCTCCAAAGGACCCTTAAATCTAAATACTTTGTCATATGCGTTTGCTGTTTTAACTGCCACTCTCTGCCTGCCTGCCTACCTCATTGCTAGTGCGAGCGGGGCCTAGCAAGCAGCAATTCAAGTATTACGTGGTGGCAGCGCTGGGATATAATAGCGATGGGCAAACAGGTTGCTGTCCACAAGTATATTGCGGTGCGCAAAGGTATTGCGACGCGAGAAATTGTATGTTACAAAGAGAGTGGAATAAGGAAAGAGGAACGTAAACAATTGGGTTGTAGCCGAAAAGTCACTAAGGAGACCGCGACTCTAAGTGTCGCGGAGTCTGGTGAATCTCCGGGCGAGAGTATAGCACGGGTCTGTAGTTCTTGTGGTTTCAATGCAAATCAAAAGTTACAAAGATTTTGCAAAGATTTGAATCGACATTTTGTGTTAAATGAGTACGAAATGTACGTATTATGTACACAATTGAAAGGTGAAATGGAGGTAGCGTTGGTAGATACTGGGTCCCAGGTATCGTTGGTAAAGTTAGAAGCAATAAGAAATAGAAGAGAAATAGAGCATGCAGATGAACAGAATAAATGGATAAACAGAATTACAGGAAATAATTTAAAAGTAATTGGTAAAATACTACTAGTCTTGGAGAAAGCACCAGAATCTCGAAGAAACGAATTTTATGTGGCAAACAGTTTGCCAGAAGAACGTGATATGGAATTAGGGCAAGATGGTCTCGGTTCGTATGGAATCTCATTAACATCCCTTTTGATATACCCGCTGTAAGTGAAAGATAGTGTTGTTACCCACCACAGAAGGTGATTGATTAATTGAAAGTCAAACATTAAAATAAGGTGTTTAAATAGCATGTGGACTAGTGAATTGTAAACAATAGGTTTCAGTGAATATGCGTAAATGTTACAAATGAAGAGCACGTAATTAATGTGAAACATGTGTTAAGAAAAGTACCATCGAAAAGAGAATGGATTCGTATGTAGAAAGATCAAGAGAGAATCCGCAAATTAAAAGAAAAATTAAGATTTTCTCATAGTACAGAAGGGGCAATTCGTCATCAACTCCAGGAAATCTTTAAATTAGAAGGAGACAAGTTAACGAGTGCAAAACGAGTCGAACACACGATTTCTACACGAGGAATCCCGAGAGGCAAAGCAATTACTCTTAAAAATTACAGATTACAGGGAAAAAACAAAATTGAAGTAGAAAAACAAATCCAGTCTGTGCTCGAACAAGTTATAACTACACCAAGTGAGAGTTCTTGGAATTTTCCTTTAGTAACCGTTCCGAAAAAGATAACAGTTGGTCAAAGAAAACTGAGAACCTGAAGATTTTAGAAAGCTAAATGACGCTTCTAGATGAGACAATTTTCCAATTCCTAATATTCAAGAAATATTAGATAAATTAGGTAGGGCTAGATATTTCTCTAATGTAGTCAGATCTATTGCGATCAAACCGTTACTTCGTAGTTCGCCACTCCAATAACAGAGTGAATGGGAGCCACGCGACGCATCGCGACAAAACTGAATTATTATCTAGTGAAGTGAAGTTAACCACACAAGGGCCACTGATAAATAATTCATCGAAACAATTCCGGTGAAGTGCGACTCAGTGCAAATTAGTGTAGTGAGTGGCATGCAGTTATGACCCTCCAACAAGTGAAGTCGAAAGTGCTGCTTTGCTTGTTCCTAACAGTGAGAACCAGCCAGCTACAATGGAAAAGTTTCATCCCAGATAACCCAAATCAATTCACCGAAGACGAAATGGAGGTGACGCTGGAGAACATCAATCAACATAACACCCTCGATGCCGATGGCAAGGAACCGATTCTACTCAGCCAACCCCCAACCGTTCAACTACTAGAAAAACTCTTCAGACTCCAGAAAAAGGTCAATGACAATGATATAGAGCGTGAACCCAAAACGTTCAGTTACAATGATCAAGACACAAAATCTAACTCACTATCTCCAATGCTCAACTCCATAAGAATTCCAGCTAGAACCGATAACCAACCATATCATTTTTGTATCCACCCACTTCGTCCAGATCATCCCAAATTTACCCAACCTAACCCCGCTAAGACTTTGCCAAAACCCAATACAGAGAACCCGCATCAAAAAATAAATTTCCTTTCCATACATTCCTAAATAACTTCTCAGATCTCCACCCCAAGTAGAGATATTATATAAAGATACCTCTACCACTAGTAGTAATGTAGGTTGTATTTTAAGGTTATTAGTAAGATTATTTTAAGTCAATAAATAGATATAAGCAAATATAACAAAAGTAGTGTATTAAACAATGATCTTTGTATTATCCTATCCAAATGAAAATAAATAAATAAATTGTATAAAGTATTATCTTTTCCAGCAAGAGTTAAAGACGATACATTTATGTATCTTAATTTTAATAGAGAGTATACACATTATAGACAGGATTCATAACAAGTATGGGAAGATATCTAATAACACAGTTCCAGATGTGTGTGATAAGAGAATCGTTAAATTAACGAGAACACACTGGTGTCGCTATATTTGGGTAATGAGTGGTTACACAATGCACCCAATCCCGAAAGATTTGCAATTTTGTGTCCTCTTCAAGGAAACGAAATATTGTATTAGAAAACGAAGGTAAACTACACCTCCCAAAAGCTTGCAAAGGATATTCTGCTTCCGCGACTTTACATGATAGTAGTCAAATAGAAGTTCATCTAACTGAGCTGGAGGTATTGCCTGCAATGTGTCCAAATTTTTTATTGTTTTGATGAGACACAGGAGAAATTAAATAAATTAGATCTGGATACCCCTCTGCAGATTATTCTGACTTCTTCAGATGATTTAAAAATGGAAAGCTACAAGGTAATAGAAATGGCTGATTAAACATCAAGACGAAAGTATTCTTCCTTCTATCTGGTACCATGGCGCAACATGATTAGGATCAATAATTGTATTTGTATTGTTTATTATAATTACTTGCGGCAGTTGTTGCTGTTGTAAATGTTGCAGAGAATGTGAGTTTTGGTTGTGGGACAAATCGAGTCCAAGGGATTGTTGAGCACAGGCATGAGAGACATACTTGGTAATAAATGCCTATCAACCTGTAGTATCCCACCAAAGGGAAGTTTAGGATGTGTTTAAGAAGATTCTTGAAGATCGTACGAACTCTAGAAAATACCGGAAGTCTCTCTTTCCAAGACATCACGAACGTTCAGGTCTCCAACGGAGGTGTTCCCAATGTAATGAATCATTTGTATGCTGTATACCGCGCCAAATCGATTGTTCCAACTGACCCTTTCCATGTTTTCGCGAACCTCAAAATTTCGAAAACCCAGGTTGTCACAATAGATCAAGGATTGGCCGTAATAGAGTCAGTACAAACTACTGATGGTATTAACGACCACATGTACGCAATCTCACCTGGACGCACTATAAACAACGTGTTAATTCCTTCTGAGAGAAATTATCTCCAGGTCCGGCTTCTAAGTGGTCCACCAAACATTGCACGAAGCGCACTTTGGCGTATGTTTTATGTATTACAACATAAGACTTTTGTAGTTGTAACTTAACAAAAACCACAGGATGTGATTTTGCCCAAGTAAATAATGAAGGAAAGCTGTTTCAACTCCTTAACAAAAATTATATCCTATTTTTCTCATCCCATAAAGAAATTCTAATGCAAACCTGAAAAAATAATCAAACCTCTGTAGAACTACGAGGTTCGCACTTGATTTATAGCAATGGAAATTGTCCTCTATCAGCCACGAGTACTACTTTGGAACCAAAGTCGACCAGACATGTTATGGTATTTCCACTTCTTGAGGTGTATAACGAAGATAATGTAAGACTGCAAATCCAATTTCAAACGTCACAACCTTGATGTAAATAAATTAAATTAGACTTAGTTCCTATTACATCCACTCCTACTATGCGGAAACAATTTAATGTCGTCAATATTGGTTTTATATTGTTATTTTATGTTTTGTATGTTATCTGTGTAGAAAAATGTTGCATAAAGGAATTCTCAAAGTGTTGGTACGTCGGAAGACCAAGCAAATCTTCGAGGACGGTGAATTGCAGCAGTGTGGGGAGGAGCTAATCCCAACGTAAAGGCAGTATGTAGAACGCAATAAGCTCCAGAGGAAGAGCGGGCTCACGCATTTAATTAGAGTAACGGCCAAGGTGTCGTCTGTGACCCTGGTAAATTGTCAGATAGGGTGTAGAAGGCTCCGATACCAACGCCTGTCCCCAAGATCTCCACATAATTCGGAGGGTCACTTGGGTCTTACGTCCGCCTTGATGTCAAGAGTTCCCTCGCTCGAGGCGGTCACCCTCTCCCACCGGCACTTCGGGCCTGTCGTAATTATAACGAACGCGCTTATGAAAACAAAATGGACGGACTTCGTAATAGTAAAAAACCAACTATTCAGAACAAACCAACCAGTCATTCAATTTTAAAAGTAACTGCCCTACACCTTGAGCAAACTGAAATATACCTTCAAACATAACTCGTTCTTAACCAATCCCACATCAAACAGAACATAACAGATTCCCACGTCCACAAATACCTCAATCACAAAATTAAACCCCACCAAATTTGCATTACCTCTTTCTAGACCTCAATTTAGACAAACAGGACCAATAAGACCATATCCTCATCCCTTTCAAATTCAAACACTGTATACCCCGCCCAAAAAAATACAAGAAATAACCCCACTCCAATGTCAGGAATATTCACCATCAGACAAAGTATAAATATCCATGATAAGGATGATAATCAATTTGCTTATACACATTATTATGATCATTTCTCTTACGAGCCTCCCCAAGTTAATGACATGTCACACAAAGAATATTCCGAAATTACTCAAAATGAGGATCAGGATTTTTGCAAGCACATCATCAACGTCCAAGCCTTAAACAACATTTATAATACACCTCAACTACCATTTATAACACTTCACGGTCTAAAAATTCTAATAGACTGGATTATATAGTTCAATAATTAACCCAAACCCCGCATACACTATTTGCCAAATTTCTGTTTGAAGAAACATTTTGTATACAATCGGTACATGCAAATACAATAGGAAGTGACGTAATATATCTTATATTCCAGGAATATAATCGCAATATGCCAATAAACGTTACAGTTATGCAGTGGCATAAATATTTTGATGCGCTTATAGGTTCCGGAGATTTCGCAAAACAGCGAAAATCGATTATGATAAAACACTGTCACTTTAGGAAATAAAGAGATTATGTTAATTAAATTTTATGTTAATTAAATTTTATTAACAATAATGTATTTGTTTATGATGTCGGCCTAGCCAATACACGACTTTTAGGTTAAATTAGATGTCAATGATGAGTGTCCATTGAGATGTAAAAGTTAACCAGTACCGCAAGAAAATCTTAAGTCAAAAAATAATGAAGATGATAAATGATTAGATACCGGATTATATGCAAATTGTATATGCATGCTTATTTTTGAGATAATGGTTTTAACAATGTGGTATATATTGGATACTCTTTAAAGAAATCCGACTCATATAATGGTGGGGAGTTTTCTTAGTAAGTGAATTTCGTTTGTTGCATTCTTGGGACACCGATAATGTCTTCGGGAAGTGATAAGACCAGAAAAGTTCTATTAAATTCTTGCAACAAAACGAACAATGAGTAGCAGCCACTGCCTCAGCTGCCAAGCGGACGAAGGCAATACTATCTGGGTAAGTACTCGGCGAGAAGCTGCCGAAGTTGGGTGAAAGGGCTTCGGCTGGTTCCGTTAGCTTGGCCGCCCCCCTCCCCCAGCTAGGCGTGGCGCAGCGCACGGACAGTCACTCAGTAAATACCATTTGTGCATGTTGCTTCCAGTGAGCTTTTTAAATGCGTGTCAATGGCGAATGTTAATACTTGGATTCGTCCACATTGAACTGTTGGTAGAAAATGAAGTTGTGAGGCGTAGAACTTAATTCACGCGAAGATCCTACGCCCGCGCAAGTTACATCCCCTTGCCTAATCGCCGCGTATCCAATGCACACCAGTATGTTTACTAGAAATGATACAAGGAGAAATCGTGTTTGTGATCTTCTAGTGAATAACATGTAAATTGTATATAAACAGGAGCCAAGTAGTTCTCACTAGCATTGTTCCTTCAGACGTTGCTCTCGCTCCTCGATGTCAGAGGCAACGTATGTTCATATTTCAACAAGTACGACTTATTGTAATAAAACACTTCTTAAAAACTTGGTCTCTGGCACTGGAAACTTAATTGGAACAGTCGGTAGGACGCTGCTCACTGTGTTGGAAAAATCATCAAGAATCAAAAACACACACCAGGTCGGAGAAGCACTGTCCACCTCAAACTCAACGGCAGGTTCAGCAAACCAAGACACATCCATTGACGATCGTCGACAGCCGATCTAACATTCACCAATTTAACGTAAGTTGATATATATAAAAGATTATACAAGAAGAATAGATAAGCAGATTTAAAAACGGATAAGAATAATTAAGAATAAAAAAATATCGTAGCACATCAAATTCATCGCAAATTCATTGCAGTACATCGCAAATTCATCGCAGTACATCGCAGATTCATCGCAGTACACCGCAGTACATTGCAGATTCATCACAGTCTCTTCGCATCCCTTCGAAGCTTTCTCGCAGTTTCTTCATAACATATCGCAGTCTCATCTTTGTGGTACTTCCAAACCTGTAAGTTTTCAGTTTAATGTATTTAAGCAACTTTTTAAGTGTATAACTATTCACGATATATCGAAATGGAATTCAAAGAAAAAATCGTGTTATATTCAAAATTGATACCTACTTATTCAGGACCCAATGATCTTACAAAATTCATTAAACAAGTCGAAATAATGTTATCTAGACTATCATTGACCACAGAGCAAAGAGATCACACCCCTTTTCATTTTTAGATTTAGTCTAAAATAATCGACGCTGTCAAAAATAATACAATGAGTAATTGGACTGATCTCAATCATAAACTAATCCTTTGTTACGGTGAAGTTCGTTCGAAAGAACATGTACAATTCAAATTAGCCTTCAAATTCAAATTGCTTACTGCCAACATCTAATTGCTGTCTCAGACATGGCACGTTCCACCAAAACTGGAAGAAACAGAAATTAATCCTACTAAGAAAAGGAAACACGCCCACAGACAGGACATCATCTTCAAGCCATTATGCCTATTAGACACTACGGGCAAACTCCTAGAAGGCTTTATTTTGCAAAGATTAAAGGAACATTTAACAGCAGGGACGAACTTCTGACAATTGGGCTTCAGAAAAGGCCGCTCGAGCACAGATGCTATTCTGGCAATGGTCCGTATAGCTGAAGCTGCTACAAGAAGAACGAACAGGAAAAGGAGGTTGTGCGCACTGGCAGATTAGACATTACGAATGCGTTGAACCCCGCTAGACGGAGCGCAGCAGGTCCCGGGATACCTACTCAGAATAATGAGAATTACTTATCCGAAAGAAGATTACGTACGAGGCACAAGGTTCCAAACTAGGCCCATCCATATGGAGCGCCATGCATACCTATCTACTAAAAATCGACGAACCACAACATACTCAGCTAATTGGATATGCAGACGACACGCTGATTAGTAGCTACAGTGAAAACGCAAAACTGCTAGCGATGCACCTAAACAAGTCCCTATTCAGGGTTAAAAGATGGATGACGCAAAGAGGTCTGCAAATGGCAGCTGAAAAGACGGAGGCAGTACCGGTAACGGACAGAAGAGCATCACCTTGGACGGAGTAAACATCCCCTGAAACGCCAAATTACATACGTGGGTGTCAAAATAGACCATAGCCTGAGTTTTGGGCTCCATGTCAGCAAAATGGCAGACAAAGCAGCAGCAACTGGAGTCGAGAAAGAACGAGCAGGAAAGCTCGAAAATGTGCTGACTTCCGCCTTACTAAATGACGTTCCCTCAATATGCGGCGGGGCATTTAAAGGCACCTCCAAGCACCGAGACGCTCTGTATTGCGCCTGTAGTGCATCGACGCCGTGAGAGACACTACAAGGAGGACAACGACATGGCTAGCAGCAGCACCCAGATGCCCGCCGGAGAGCTGGAGGCGATGGTCAGAAGCAAACGGCCGACATGAGGGCACCCTCATCATCGCTCCATTGCGTTTCCTTCTCTCTCTCTCTCTCTCTCTCTCTCTCTCTCTCTCTCTCTCTCTCTCTCTCTCTGTGTCCCTCCCTCCCTCTCACTCTCTCTCACACACTCTCCTTCTCATCTCCCTCCTATCATTCCTGGTGTTTCCAAATGTAATGGCAATGATAATTAAAATGTTAAACTTTGATTAATAACTACTTTATGACTATTTCTTCTCCAGCCATAACACCTTCCAGTCACTCTGATCATTTCTCACGTGACAACCTCTCCTACCTGAAGTACGCTCTTTAGACAGCATTCGCATAGGAGGGGAACGCAAGCCCGTAGTGTTGTCTCAACGAAATTTGCAAACACAACTATTTGCGTCACATTAAACGACGCAATAGACGTGTTTTTACCGCAAAGGTAATTGTATATACCATAGTTGTCGTCTTACTTGAAGATTGTGTGAATCATTTTTTAATATAAGTTTTTCTTGTTATTACACAATGACAGCAGATGTACAATTGGGGATTGACGTCTTCCTGCAGGGAAACCCATACCTAATCCATATAGGTTGTAATGCAACCAATAACGCCAACGTAACACTTGTAATTCCAGAAAACGAATTAAGAAAGAAAGAGACATGGATTAAAATTAAAAAATTATATGTAAATTACCAAATAAAAATATAAACAAAAAATTCTATTCAATTGATTTCAATGAGTGTGAATACCTTGCTGCAATACTACACAGTCTCCTCAATTCCTTCCTTGTTAGTTCATATATAACTGTAATATAAAAGTGATAGAGAGAATAACGAAAAAGTTGCAATAGTTATAAAAGTCACAGGTGGTGTTTAAAGACATTGCAGAATGATAGAGAAGAGAATATCAATAATTGTAATAGTTATAAAAGCCACAAGTTTAGTTAAATTCAGTGAGAACAGAGAGCCAAAAAAATGTTTTAACAACAATCTAGTCCATACTGTTGTGGCTTTTATGTAAAGAGATTTCTCCAATATCTTTGTAATTATTTCATATACGTTTAGTTAAATTCATAGAAAGAGAGATAATAGAACGTTCTATTCCATTTAACATAATTAAAGACATTATGTTTCCAAAGTGAACGAAAAAAAGAGAAAATTAAAATTAAAATGGAAAAACAACTAAATGACATTACAATTTTGGATTTTCATAAATTATTAAACGATAATTGCTGCTGATGCTATTGGTACAAATTATATCTTACCATACATATTACTATATAAAAATTCAGGGGAGTACGTGCGAGTACGTGTAAGGAGGGAAGGTAGGAATGGGGAGGAATGAAGGACACGTATGAGGGAGGAAGAGGGAGGCGGAAGGGACTTGGGCTTCTATAAAAGCTCGTAATGTGTACCTCGGAAACATAGTCGAATCGAGGCAACTCAAAAAACAAATAAACAACAAATTATCACAATACATTATTGAGCACTATACTTTTTCATATTCTTTTGTTGCAATATCATTCATTATTAAAAAATACTATCTTAGATATAAACAACAAAACTTATTAAGTACATTAATAAATATTATTTCAAAATTTATTGAATATAGAAACACCAAAGAATATATAGACATGATTCAAAAAATTCATTCCATTAGAAATTTTTTAACACCACAGCAAATAGGGTTACTAACAAGAATATGTATGGTAACGTTTCAAAATACGGGGAATAAAACTAAAAATGAGATAGACATGCTCATTAGTAGTTGTGAACGCCAGGGGTATTCTTTGAATGAAGAGCAAATTTTTAAAAATGTGATGGATTCATCAAAATCTATCACAAACCACCACTTAACACGCCTATACCAATGCCATCACGACGGCAAACACAAATCGAAATCGACCACACAACATCACAAGGCACCCCGACATAGTAATAGAGCAATTATTTAATCAAAGTGAAACAGCAGGCATATTTCAAGACAATGAACGACGCTTATCTCAATATATAGCTCCGCAATCTGAACAACAGGAATATGAAAAGGAATTGAGTAACCTGGAAGACCCGCAGCAAATCACAGCGACAAGTTCGATAGGGAATTAATCACAATTTATTAAACTCCATGTAGTAGCCTTACATTTTACTCCTCCAAAACACCCCTCACCAAAACTCACCCATAGAAAGATTTCACAGTACAATCATTGAAAAATTACGAACACTAAGAATACAAAACACAACTCCCATTGATGAATTGACAATAATTGCAAACCTTGTATACAACCAATCGGTACACTCTTTAACAAATTACACGCCGTTCACTCTCTTACACGTGTTATGAATGTATTATTAAGGGGTCGCCGGAAATCCCGATAACAACGATCTTGACGTGCTTCAAGAAGAACTACGACATTTCAAAGAAAATAGAAACATTCTTAAGAAATAAATTAATTCAATTGCCACCGTTGCCAGTCATACCATTAGGTAAGAAAATGAACTTAAAATCATACTGACAGGGCAAAATGAAACCAATAAGTATTTTGACCGACTACAATCAGAGGTCGACCGAATATTTTTTTAATTTTAGAGGAAAGGAGTATTCTAAATATTAAATTAAATAATTATAACATTAAATTTAGTATAGGTAATCTTTTTACGATGTTTTTAAATATATATTAGAAAAAATCGAAGACGAAATTAAAAAGATATTTGAACAATCTTCTCTTTCACACGATAACTATAATACTATTAGTAATAACAAAAAAAGCCATTTTTATAATGTTAACATGGGTAGAAAAAATGTTAGAATTGAAAATTCCTAATAAAATAATATTTGTCATATTATCATACTATCTTTCAATTTTTGGTGTAGTACCTCTAGATTTTATATGTTCAAATACGCCGTATGTGTTTGTAAATCCGCTTGAAAATTTCAAAGGATTTCAAAATTATGTTTCCAAAGTGAACGAAAAAACATAAATTAAATTTAAAATGGAAAAACAATTAAATGACATTACAATTTTGGATTTTCATAAATTATTAAACGATAATTGTGACAAAATTGCTGATGATGCTATTGGTACAAATTATATCTTACCATATATATTACTATATAAAAATTCAAAATTTGGCCAAAATTCTTCTTCAGAAATTCAAGATGAGTATGTCGGTTTAAAAATGCGAAAAACTCCGAGACCAGACTCTGTAGATGCTCTAGATTTTATTCCCCCCCCCAGACACCTCTAAATGAGAATGAAATGTCCTATGAAATTATTTGATAGATTTTGAAATTAGTTTGTATATAAATGTATAAAAACTGATTAATGTATAAAAACTTATTATGTATAAAAACTTATTATGTATAAAAACCGTATGTAAACTGAAAGGTATAAAACTGATAAATATTCTAAACTGTTATCGTTTCATTCCATTCTTTTTCACTCCATTATCCTTACACTTCCACTCTCCAATCACTTCATAATTCAATACACTTAAAACATAGAAAAATATCATTGTGCATACCATAACTCTGGTCTCGTACTGACGTCAACATCGATGTGTACACCACCACATCAATCTGTCTCGTATTTGACGTCACTCGATAATTTTCAATTTTTCCCTCCAATTTTAAATTTCGCGGTTATAAATATATTTAAAAAAATAAATTTCGCGGTTATAAATATTTTTCTAAAATGATTTATCATTGGTTGAAATTGTATATATGCTTTAGCTGTTTGTCTGGTTACACTAGAGACGGTGGTAGAGACGGTGGTTACACCAGTGACGGTGGTTACACTAGAGACGGTGGTTACACCAGAGACGGTGGTTACACCAGAGACGGTGGTTACACCAGAGACGGTGGTTACACCAGAGACGGTGGTCATCGAAGCGGAGCGGAAGAGGAAAAAAAACGTTAGCGGTTATGGACATATATGCAAATATTATAATCGCACCGCGGGTTGTTTTAAGGGGACAAATTGTAATTTTGTACATTTAGATAACATTAGATGTGTACGACCACACCGACAACGTTTATGTATTAACTATAAAAATGGTCATTGTCTACATGGTTCGAATTGTAATTTCATTCACGGTAAAAAAATAATAAAATGTAAACATAAAATTATTAAATTAATAAGATTTTTTATAATAAAATGAGTTTGTCTTTTTTTTAATTTTCAGAAAAATGGAATGTAAGAAAAATGTTTATTGAACCACGTTTAAATTATTTTTCTGTTTACGTTTCTACATGTTCTCATGAATTTGTAAAAATGAATTGTATACTTGAATTAAAAAAACATTATTCCTTTTTTCATAAAAATCCAAAATTACTAATGCAATTTTTACTTTGGTATAATGTAAAAATTTATACATATAATGTAAAAGAGTTTGATGAGAATACTCTGAAATGTATATTTGTTATTCTTTTTAAAAGTGTGCAATTGTTATACGGTAGGAAAATTTTGCGTTGGGACGTACCATTAGAAGATATGATTCAGTGTGCCGTCAATTTGGTAATTGGTGGCGATGGAACAACAGATGAAATATTTGTACACACTTGTTTTAATGAAAAAGACAATACACTTTTGCGATCAATCAAATTGTACAGTCTAAATGTAAACATTTATGCAATTAAATCTTATTGTATGGTATGGATTTTTTATCATTTGCTTACTCGTGTTCTCGTAACTATGGATCTGATTGAAAATATTGATAGAGCTTTATGGAGTGTTTTTCAAACGTTAGAAGTAGCTTTACCGTGTATTAAATGTTCTACGAATTTACGAAAAATGCTTATAGAAAAGGAAAAAGATAACGAGTTCATGTCAACAAATACATTTACTAGAATTATGCTTATTCACGATTATGTGTATATGGAAACGACGTCATCACCTGTTATTTACAAAACGATAGATTTTACTCAAGCTTTTGATCGACTTAACAATGATATTTACCATGACGATTCCCGTGTATATAAGAGACTCTAGCGTCTATAAAGTACGGTATTTACGCCTACACTTATTGATCACCAACAATGGCACAAACAACAAATATTACAATCACAACAATTTAACTTTGGAGGAATTTTTAATAATGTAGACGAATTTAACGCGAATGAAAATGATGTCCCAATGGAAGCAATAACAAATATAACGCGTCCTGACTGTGAATTAATATCTGAAAATGAAACGGTACAAAAATTTCTCGAAAGAATCAATATTAACAATCCCTCCCAATATTGCTTATATTCATTAATTCAGAATAAAGAATATGAAACTTTAATGCGCAATACGACCTCTAAATCGAGTAAACAATGTATGTTCGGTTTACGAGGAGGAAATTTAGTATGTCATACTATAAACAGAAAATGGATATGTGCTAATTGCTTAGAGTTTCTTGGAATAAAGAATATGGAAGAACACACTGATATCACATCGTTAAGCGGTGAAGAGTGTAACGTAAATGAATAGTTACCATGTTAACGAAAACGAACGCAACGATATCTACTGTACTAAGTATGATTCTGGATGAATTTTTCGATTTCAACTCTGAAAATAACAATAATAATGCATTTTCAAGAAACTTACAACAAAGACGCTATTTACTAGCTCAAGATTTAGATGAAATATTTATTAATATACACAATCATGATGAGGAAAACAGACAAGAGGAATATAAAACGTACAAAAACATGAACGTTCGCATCCGATAAGAATTTGGTTTCGGTAAAAAACTTTATAAAAAAGAGACCACGAGTCACATCAAATCATTAATATAGTTTCTGATGAGTCGGAGTCGGAATCATTCTGATTCCGATTCCGACTCCACTACCGACGACCCACCCACGTCGTCTATGTTCGCTACCGCTGACGATCCATCCACGTCTACCGACGACCCATCCGCTTCCAACGACGACCCATCCGCTTCCAACGACGACCCATCCGCTTCCAACGACGACCCATCCGCTTCCAACGACGACCCATCCGCTTCCAACGACGACCCATCCGCTTCCAACGACGACCCATCCGCTTCCAACGACCCATCCGCTTCCAACGACCCATCCGCTTCCAACGACTCATCCGCTTCCAACGACCCATCCGCTTCCAACGATCCATCCGTTACCGACGACCCATCCGCTACCGACGACCCATCCGCTACCGACGACCCATCCGTTGACGATCCATCCTTACCGACGACCCATCCGCTACCGCTGACCCATCCGACCCATCCGTTACCGACGACCCATCCGCTACCCTGACGACCCATTCGCTACCGACTCATCCGCTTCCGACGACCCATCCGCTACCGACGACCCATCCGCTTCCGACGACCCATCCGCTACCGACGACCCATCCGCTACCGACGACCCATCCGCTACCGACGACCCATCCGCTACCGACGACCCATCCGTTACCAACGACCCATCCGTTACCAACGACCCATCCGCCGCTACCGACGAGTCCAATACCGACCCATCCACGTCTTTATTTGGAATAACAATTGATTCAATTGCTCCATCTAATGCGTCCTCCGTTACTCATTCCATTGATAATTTCGACAATATATATAAAGCAATCTTTACAGCACAAAAAAATTAAAATAACGTATTGATCGATTGATGAATTAGTATTGAGCATAAGAGGTCTGTATTATCATTGTGAATTTTTTTGCATATCATTCGATTCCATGGATAAAGAAAAGAATAAAGAAAATGATACAAAAACATTATTATCACAAATTTTCGTGAGCAACTCTATGCCAGATACACCTTATTTTCAACCAGCTTCACAGTTTAACCAGGAATCCCTTTTTATCAAATTGGGTGTAGAACAAAATTCGAGAAACACTGCGGAATTGCTTAGACGTAGTTTCTATGTCGCGCGTTCGTCTAAATTTAAAGATAAAATGTTTCTCAAAGCTTTACATCGAGTTAGTGAAACTTCAAAACGAATAATTAAAAATACAACTGATAATTATAAAAAAAACATTATGACAAGAGATAAAAAAATTGTCGAAATGACACGCATTATGTTACAACAACAAAGAACGATAATGACATTCAAAAAAATGTTTGATAACCTCGGTATTAACCTATTCAACAAGATGTCCGAAACGACCCCTGAAGACATTTTAGAACATCTCGCTCTGGCCAATCTAGTACAACGTTTCTCTAAAAGTTCCAATACCATTCATTTATACAACTCAATTTTAAATCTTTGTACGAAATATGATATTGACATTTTAGAAGCTTTAGATTTGTATGGAAGATATTTTAATAACTTATCAAACCAAGAGAAAAATCGCATGAAAGTAAAGCTAATGACTCATGGAAATAGTCTTTGGAGTATATTGCTACCTCTAGAAAATATACCAGAAACGTTACAGACTGATTTTTTCAATGTATTTGCTACATTGGCAAAACACATGCAAGAAAACTCTAATGGTGAACTCATACGCTTCAATAATAAATTAAAGGTGTTTTTAGTTGCTTTTAGTGAATTTATGGTAGATTTTTCTTTTAATTCATATTTCTCTACAGATCGTATCATAGATATTCACAAAATAACGACAACTCATAAACATGTTGCGCATACTTTCATAAATACACAACAGGAGAATGAATTTATTGCAAGTTTGATAGAAACGATTATAAACATGAAAAAAAATTCATCTTCTAACCAGAATATAGGAAATTTATAATATATTTAGAGTCGGTAGCGGTGGCGATGAGAACGGATCAATGTGTGATCGATCTGAAGTGGAGGGGGGGTAGGGAGCGGGGGTAGAAGGGGGGGGTAGAGGGGATGGGGGTATGGCGCGGGGGTATAGGGGGTAGAGGGGATGGGGGTATGGCGCGGGGGTAGAGGGGGTAGGGGTAGGGCGCGGGAGTAGAGGGATGGGATAGGGTAGGGGGTGGGAGTATGGCGCGAGGGATGCGATAGGGTAGGGTAGGGGATTCTCCCTATAAATGTCCGTGTATTGTGTAACGAAGAGTTTAGGAGATTCTGGCCGCGATCTTCGCAGGGAACAGACTCAACCATGGACAGCAAGGAGCCTACTTTATGGACAGCGTGTCGAAAAACCATGGACAGCGAGGAGCCTACTTTATTGACAGCGTGTCGAAAAGGACAACTCGGTATAGTTACACAATATATAAACTACCATAATATACCTGTAGAATCTGCACTGACACCTAATGGGCAACGGATGTTACACATTGCGGCAGAACATAATCACATTGAATTGTGTGCATATCTTGTAGGAGCAGGAGCACCAATCAACGCAGTTGAGGCAAAATCGACTGCTCTACACTATGCCGTATTAAGAAAACATTAAGATTTGCAAATTTCTCATAGACTGTAATGCCGATGTACATTTAAATGATAAATTTGGTATGACTCCTGCTGAGATGATGTTAGGACGAGTGTATCTCGAAGGTCCTCCTGATAGTTCTCAACTTAGTCAAATGCGAAGCATAATACTTTCATCGTGGTTATATCATGTTGCAAATGAGTTGGGCCAATAACTGTGATTACAAAAATGTCTGAAAAGTTTGAAATACCATCAATTCAACAACCAACGCAACCGACGCGAGTTCCATCTCCATCGATTCAACCGACGCGAGTTCCATCTCCATCAATTCAACAACCGACGTGGGTTCCACCTCAGTCATCAATGCAACAACCGACGTGGGTTCCACCTCAGCCATCGATGCAACAACCGACGTGGGTTCCACCTCAGCCATCGATGCAACAACCGACGTGGGTTCCACCTCAGCCATCGATGCAACAACCAACGTGGGTTCCAGCGTCTCCATCTCCATCGTTTCAACAACCTACGCGAGTTCCAGCGTCTCCATCTCCATCGTTTCAACAACCTACGCGAGTTCCAGCGTCTCCATCTCCATCGATTCGACAACCGATACGAGTGTCGAGAGTCAACAACCATCGATACCATTAAATTTGTCGCGGTTCCGACATTACTTAGAAAGTCTTCAGTGTCGTGAGTATGAACAAAAGTGTAAGGTACAAAAGTGTAAGTACTACAAGGTAACACCAATTACATATTAATATGTGTTTCATTTTTCTAGAATGTCCATCTGTACCACCATCTGAGATACAGAGCTTCCAGCGTCTCCATCTCCATCGTTTCAACAACCGACGCGAGTTCCAGCGTCTCCATCTCCATCGTTTCAACAACCGACGCGAGTTCCAGCGTCTCCATCTCCATCGATTCGACAACCGATACGAGTGTTGTTGGGACATTACTTAGAAAGTCTTCAGTGTCGTGAGTATGAACAAAAGTGTACTACAAGGTAACACCAATTACATATTCTAATTGATATGTGTTTCATTTTTCTAGAATGTCCATCTGCATCACCATCTGAAAGAGATCCAGATTCGAATAGTATTTCATCTGTACCACCACCGCCACAAGAGTTTTCCCTAGGTTAGTTCCACTCTGTGTATTCGTTGGAACGATTATATGCATTTTTTTATCTATTGTATGAATTTAAATATAATATGATTTTATGATTTATATGCTTGTATTTATATAATTTGTATTTATATAATATACATATATATTTGTATATTATTGGAATATAATAAATTATTAATTAAAATAATTAATGTATGAAAAAATTCAAATATTATAAAGTTTTGTTGGATGAAACATGTTTTAACCGCGTTTTTTCTATGAAAAAATAAAATATTCTTTTAATAATATGTTGTTTTTTACCCTTGATGGAAGAGTGTGAGAGACTAGTGTGAGAGACTATAAATGAAGACGTTCTGATTTCCAATCTTCACTTTAGATAACACTTGCCATGATGAATAGTCGTGGAATAGATTTTGTATCAGAAATATTTTCAAATTTCAAATATAAATCTCTCCCAAAACATGATAGAAAACGACGCATCAAAAAGTCGTTTATACAACCTCATACAAGAATATTTATTCGTTCAGATTTTGACTCTTTGTTCGGTACAGGAACGGATAATCATGCACAATTGTATTTACGAGATGGTTACCTTGCGCATTTGGATCAGATGCGGTATAATGATAATTTTAAACAAACTTTAGATTTTAAATGCATGTCTTTATCCTCTAATATAGTTCATCGCGTTGTATTTGATATTGATTGCAAAGAATGTAAAGATAGACAAAAAAGTCACGAAAATAATCCTATTACCATTGTGAAATTTGTCGCAAAACTTCGTTCGTTTTTGTCTGGAGTAACAGGCGCATCCACCGTACCGATTTACGTTACTTTCAGCAACAAAACTCACGGTGTGTACGTCATTGCACATCTGTCCATCATATAATTTATAATCAAATGCAAAAATATATTTATCAAAATATCGCCGCCGTATATTTACCTGCGTCATATCAACTCGATAAAGACTCGTTCTTTTTGTATTCCTTTCACACGTAACCATCATGAGACCTTCTTCCTAGATGGACTTGGAAATGACTTTGTATCGGGTGGAAAGGCCGCCGATGTATGTGCCGTTGCACTTGAATCACGTTATTACGATGTAGAAGACGAAACGAATAGAGAATCGTGGGATGGTAAAACGCGGTTGGTTTCGTATGATATATCTGCGCAACGATACGTTTCCTCTAGTAACGATGATGAAGAAACGGCGATAGCGATGGATAATAAACGAAAAAGCAACGATTCAGTGATATATTCCAATAAAAAGATACGAATAGAATGTTCCTCAGACACAACACCAAAATCACCGGAAGGTTCTCCGCCATCGATCGTCACCACCGAAAAAGAAGACATTGGCCGTGCACGCAGAGTACCCCGTTTTCGTTCCCTCTTCAACTTGGGGTGTTGAATACAGTGCGACGGTACAGTGGTTTTCCAATACGTCGCTCGTGAGACATCCGCTTTCGAATATTAAAAAAATTATAGAAAAAAAGAGCAAAAAGCAGAAACACATTACTATATCATTCCAAAGCCTTTAGAAATGCATTTTTCGCCGACAAACTCAACACGCGTGGTGAGTGGAGATATTTTTCTCCGTTTGCCAACAATGTGGAAAATTTCACAAAAGCGCGATACTATAGAACGGCGTGCAAACCCATCTATAATCATCTGAAAAACACTATAAATATGTGTAAAGGCGACAAAAAGAAGACGTTTCAAGAGAGCAATGTATTTAAATTTATTATCGACAGTATTTTTATCATGTGTTTTAACGACGCGTACGTGGCTATTACGCTGATAGAAATGGCCAATCATTATACATGTGATAAGCATACCCATTGTCTCGATAACATTAAAAAATTAGTAAAGTTTATAACGGAACGTTTTCCCACACCGAAAACCGACGATGAATTGGAGGTTTCTCCGAAAATCCACACCAAACTTGATTGGAGTGACCACTTATCGTTGAAGGAAAAACAGGATATCGTATTTGATGTCATCCACTACCTATTTGTGCACGAGTCAGTTAGCTGTGTTTGCGGATCTCATTACATTTAAAAATTTATGTATAGAGGATATTGCATTGTTTGGATTAATTGTATGCGACGAGCGACAAATAGCCTACCCATGGACTTTATTGAACTATGCGATTGCAACCGAAAAGCAATACGTATTTAGTTTGTTTACCCGCCAACGAACGGGAGGGAGTTCAATGGTGGCCGTCATGATTCAAATGGCATTTTTATACCATAACAAAATTGGCGAATTGAATCGACGCGACGGGTCAACTTTCAAAGTGTTTGTCAATTTTATTCACAATCTTTTATCAGGTTACGTCCACGACCCTTTTCTCAATATACGAAATATAAAAGTCATTTTAGATACATTAATTTTATTTAGATATGACTTTATCACTTTTTTGAAAACATACGTTTTACAAACTATGAAACGAGGGGAAGAGGTGTGGTATTACAATTGTGAAAAGTATGTAGAACTAACAAACACGGCTACTCTAACTCACATTCTCGACGTTCAATTTAAAGTTCATTCCAAAAAATATCCAAACATTTCAATGGCCAACGCGATCACCGATGATCATCCCAAAGTGGAAGCTGTTGTTTCACACTTTTAACCTTTTGAAGATAGAGATTTATGTTTCGGTGGAAAATTGGATTTTAACACGTACGTTAACAGTTTCGAGTGTCTATTTGGTTGTCATTTCTCCTTTTTGTTTGGTGATAAGGATGTCTCGTTCAGCACACATTTTGACGTGGATGCATTCGACATACACGTATCTTTACATAATACTATTCCAGACATCATTTTTGAACTCATGCTCTCGACGTTTGACGTGATCCTGCGACAGGGCGTTCTTCCGCCGCCGTTGGATCCTTACGCAATTCACATGGCACAAAATCCTCAAAACGGTTACACGCGATCCTCTACGTCACTGCAAGAATACAATATAATATTAAATAAATCATATAACTATTTTCCAAAAATTACTCAATATGTAATAAATCTATGCTTATTTGAAAAAAAGGAGGTGGAGAGATTTTACCCTTACGCTGTGTCCTTTATCAAAACATTTCAATGCACGTTACTATATTTTATGCATTTGACCAAAAAGTTTCCGCATTTTAAATACATATTTTTCGATTTACAAAGCATCGTTGACGTATTCGTGTCAATTAAACCATTTGCTCAAATAGGAATCGATATTCTTGGTAATAATGTCTGAATGGTCGACTTTGGAACCACCGATGAGACGATTACTACCGAGGCGTTTTTTGACGCGGATGAATGCGACACCGGCACCTTATTCATCGACGAATCTGGTACAGAGCTACCCATAGGCGGTGAACATGTCATGAATTCAAACACTGTTGAAAATACAATAAAATCGATAGAATATCTAAACAACGTGTCGCAAACACAAAACGTGGAAGAGTTGAAAGCATTTCTGCACAAACTAACGTTGCAATATGCGAGCGACAACGATCCGGAGGCAACGAATGTATCGTCGTCCAAGACTACCGCTTCTTCCTCCGCCTCTGTCGTCACTGATAGATGGTGGAATTTTTCAACGAGCGAGTTTAAAAAAAGGAATCAATGTAAATCGTCGACGCCCTTTTTGCAACATAATAATGTACAAATGAGTCAACTCAATGACGTTTCCTTTATTAAAAGAGTACGTATTCAAATTAAAAGGTATTTGGAAACGTTTCAAAGAAATGACGATGAAGATTACGACCTCTTTTTAAGCGTTTTACATGATAAAACGAATCAATACTTTCCGCTTCCGAGTTCTGTGTTGTCAAGAGACACTTGTGATGAGAGGTTTTTATTGACCGTATTTTTGTTTACAATCTTTCTTGTTAAACGGTCCTATCACTGTGATACCATCAACAAGGACATTCTAATGCCTCAAAGTCTAATAGATTTTGTAGTAGCGAACGTTTCCATTCGAAACACGCTTTGGTCTTTTGGGAAAATGATATCACCGTATGAGTTTGTCATTGAAGATAACATGCCGGCAACCGAACGTGACGTTCATTTCGTCAAAGAATTTAATATTTCTCTAATAAATTTCGATTTCGATACAAGTGGATTTTTTGCAAAGGAGAATCCGGAACTGTTGTTTGTGTCACAAGAGTCTTGGGTCTCTCCGTTGTGGGAAAGAGGCAAAACAAAATAATGTGTATCAAATAAAATAAAAGTTTTTGAGTTTCATTATTTCATTCTTTTTTATTTTCCTCCCGATCCTTCCAAAAAAAGCATACAAAAACATTCAGGAATCCTCGCCAGAACACCTTACCCTCCCTCGAAATAATACATTGCGTGGTGGTTTTTCCTGTTCACTAGCCTCCGCGGAAAGGTCTCGCATCGCGCTAACTCCACACACATCCTCTCCGATATCGAAACAACATAAGCGTAGCAAAGTACACCGCCTCCACCACCTCCTCCTCCTCCCTCTCCCCTTATCTTTCTTCTTCCATATTTCACAAACGTCCTTCCACCACCGCATGTGGAAGATTTTTACAACCGGGGAATGTGGTGGTGGTATTGGGTTGCAAGTGGGTATTGATTTTTTTGTGTGCGTCATGTACCCCCTCCATCTATGTAACCCGTCTTTAAAAGCGCGCGTGTATGTGACAGTTGTGTCAGTGAAGCAAAATTGCGAAATCAACATCACCATGAAGATATCTGATCATCAGTAGCGTACCGTTTACAATCCAGAACATTAGTAAATTACCGTGGCGGTACACTAGTGATGTACCGTCAATCCAACATAATATTAGTGGTGTAATCAAACACAATAATCTTAAAATGAGTGGTGTTGGTGTAAACACGAGTGGTGTTGATGTAAACACTAGTGGTGGTGTTGGGGTAAACACTAGTGGTGGTGTAATCCGGCACACTAGTGGTGGTGTTGGTGTAAACACTAGTGGTGGTGTAATCCAGCACACTAGTGGTGATGGTGGTGGTGGTGGTGAAATCCAGCAAAACACTTGTGGTGTAATCCAACACAATAATCTTAAAATCCGTTTAAAACCGAGTGGTGTTGGTGTAAACACTAGCGGTGTTGATGTAATTCAGCACAACACTAGTGGTGTTGATGTAATCCAGCACAATACTAGTGGTGGTGGTGGTGGTGATGAAATCCAGCAAAACACTTGGCGTATAATCCAACACAATAATCTTAAAATCCGTTTAAAATCGAGTGGTGTTGATGTAATTCAGCACAATACTAGTGATGTTGATGTAATCTAGCACAATACTAGTGGTGGTGGTGAAATCCAGCAAAACACCTGTGGTGTAATCCAACACAATAATCTTAAAATCCGTTTAAAACCGAGTGGTGCACTAAAAAGAAAAGATGTGTTACCATCTAAAATTCAATCTTCTAAAATCCAGTACAATAGTCTTAAAATCCATTTAAAACCGAATAGTGTACTAAAAAGAAAAGATGTGTTATCGTGCCAATCTTCGTCTAAAATCCAGCATAGTTTAAAACCTAGTGGTGCACGAAAAAGAAAAAATGTGTTACCGTCAAAAATTCAACGCAAATATTTAAAATCGTCTTTTAGTGGTGTATCGTCTGTTTCTAATATACCGTCTAATGGTAAAAAATTTTCAGATAAAGAAGAAAACTGGATTATAAATATCGTAAATATAAATCCTGCCTTAACATCTTGGGAAGTAAGACAATTAGTGCAATTTTACTTAAAAAAGACATGCAGTGAATCAACTATAAATCGTTTTCTAAGAAAATATTTTATTTCTGATGGAAAAAATAAAATGAAAAAACGTGGAAGAGTTGAAAGCATTTCTGCACAAACTAACGTTGCAATATGCGAGCGACAACGATCCGGAGGCAACGAATGTATCGTCGTCCAAGACTACCGCTTCTTCCTCCGCCTCTGTCGTCACTGATAGATGGTGGAATTTTTCAACGAGCGAGTTTAAAAAAAGGAATCAATGTAAATCGTCGACGCCCTTTTTGCAACATAATAATGTACAAATGAGTCAACTCAATGACATTTCCTTTATTACAAGAGTACGTATTCAAATTAAAAGGTATTTGGAAACGTTTCAAAGAAATGACGATGAAGATTACGACCTCTTTTTAAGCGTTTTACATGATAAAACGAATCAATACTTTCCGCTTCCGAGTTCTGTTGTCAAGAGACACTTGTGATGAGAGGTTTTTATTGACCGTATTTTTGTTTACAATCTTTCTTGTTAAACGGTCCTATCACTGTGATACCATCAACAAGGACATTCTAATGCCTCAAAGTCTAATAGATTTTGTAGTAGCGAACGTTTCCATTCGAAACACGCTTTGGTCTTTTGGGGAAATGATATCACCGTATGATTTTGTCATTGAAGATAACATGCCGGCAACCGAACGTGACGTTCATTTCGTCAAAGAATTTAATATTTCTCTAATAAATTTCGATTTCGATACAAGTGGATTTTTTGCAAAGGAGAATCCGGAACTGTTGTTTGTGTCACAAGAGTCTTGGGTCTCTCCGTTGTGGGAAAGAGGCAAAACAAAATAATGTGTATCAAATAAAATAAAATAAAAGTTTTTGAGTTTCATTATTTCATTCTTTTTTATTTTCCTCCCGATCCTTCCAAAAAAGCATACAAAAACATTCAGGAATCCTCGCCAGAACACCTTACCCTCCCTCGAAATAATACATTGCGTGGTGGTTTTTCCTGTTCACTAGCCTCCGCGGAAAGGTCTCGCATCGCGCTAACTCCACACACATCCTCTCCGATATCGAAACAACATAAGCGTAGCAAAGTACACCGCCTCTACCACCTCCTCATCCTCCCTCTCCCCTTATCTTTCTCCTTCCATATTTCACAAACGTCCTTCCACCACCGCATGTGGAAGATTTTTACAACCGGGGAATGTGGTGGTGGTGGTATTGGGTTGCAATTGGGTATTGATTTTTTTGTGTGCGTCATGTACCCCCTACATCTATGTAACACGTCTTTAAAAGCGCGCGTGTATGTGACAGTTGTGTCAGTGAAGCAAAATTGAGAAATCAACATCACCACGAAGATATCTGATCATCAGTAGCGTACCGTTTACAATCCAGAACATTAGTAAACTACCGTGGCGGTACACTAGTGATGTACCGTCAATCCAACATAATATTAGTGGTGTAATCAAACACAATAATCTTAAAATGAGTGGTGTTGGTGTAAACACGAGTGGTGTTGATGTAAACACTAGTGGTGGTGTTGGGGTAAACACTAGTGGTGGTGTAATCCGGCACACTAGTGGTGGTGTTGGTGTAAACACTAGTGGTGGTGTAATCCAGCACACTAGTGGTGATGGTGGTGGTGGTGGTGAAATCCAGCAAAACACTTGTGGTGTAATCCAACACAATAATCTTAAAATCCGTTTAAAACCGAGTGGTGTTGGTGTAAACACTAGTGGTGTTGATGTAATTCAGCACAACACTAGTGGTGTTGATGTAATCCAGCACAATACTAGTGGTGGTGGTGGTGGTGGTGATGAAATCCAGCAAAACACTTGGCGTATAATCCAACACAATAATCTTAAAATCCGTTTAAAATCGAGTGGTGTTGATGTAATTCAGCACAATACTAGTGATGTTGATGTAATCTAGCACAATACTAGTGGTGGTGGTGAAATCCAGCAAAACACCTGTGGTGTAATCCAACACAATAGTCTTAAAATCCGTTTAAAACCGAGTGGTGCACTAAAAAGAAAAGATGTGTTACCATCTAAAATTCAATCTTCTAAAATCCAGTACAATAGTCTTAAAATCCATTTAAAACCGAATAGTGTACTAAAAAGAAAAGATGTGTTATCGTGCCAATCTTCGTCTAAAATCCAGCATAGTTTAAAACCTAGTGGTGCACGAAAAAGAAAAAATGTGTTACCGTCAAAAATTCAACGCAAATATTTAAAATCGTCTTTTAGTGGTGTATCGTCTGTTTCTAATATACCGTCTAATGGTAAAAAATTTTCAGATAAAGAAGAAAACTGGATTATAAATATCGTAAATATAAATCCTGCCTTAACATCTTGGGAAGTAAGACAATTAGTGCAATTTTACTTTAAAAAAACATGCAGTGAATCAACTATAAATCGTTTTCTAAGAAAATATTTTATATCTGATGGAAAAAATAAAATGAAAAAACGTGGAAGAGTTGAAAGCATTTCTGCACAAACTAACGTTGCAATATGCGAGCGACAACGATCCGGAGGCAACGAATGTATCGTCGTCCAAGACTACCGCTTCTTCCTCCGCCTCTGTCGTCACTGATAGATGGTGGAATTTTTCAACGAGCGAGTTTAAAAAAAGGAATCAATGTAAATCGTCGACGCCCTTTTTGCAACATAATAATGTACAAATGAGTCAACTCAATGACATTTCCTTTATTACAAGAGTACGTATTCAAATTAAAAGGTATTTGGAAACGTTTCAAAGAAATGACGATGAAGATTACGACCTCTTTTTAAGCGTTTTACATGATAAAACGAATCAATACTTTCCGCTTCCGAGTTCTGTGTTGTCAAGAGACACTTGTGATGAAAGGTTTTTATTGACCGTATTTTTGTTTACAATCTTTCTTGTTAAACGGTCCTATCACTGTGATACCATCAACAAGGACATTCTAATGCCTCGAAGTCTAATAGATTTTGTAGAAGCGAACGTTTCCATTCGAAACACGCTTTGGTCTTTTGGGGAAATGATATCACCGTATGATTTTGTCATTGAAGATAACATGCCGGCAACCGAACGTGACGTTCATTTCGTCAAAGAATTTAATATTTCTCTAATAAATTTCGATTTCGATACAAGTGGATTTTTTGCAAAGGAGAATCCGGAACTGTTGTTTGTGTCACAAGAGTCTTGGGTCTCTCCGTTGTGGGAAAGAGGCAAAACAAAATAATGTGTATCAAATAAAATAAAAGTTTTTGAGTTTCATTATTTCATTCTTTTTTATTTTCCTCCCGATCCTTCCAAAAAAGCATACAAAAACATTCAGGAATCCTCGCCAGAACACCTTACCCTCCCTCGAAATAATACATTGCGTGGTGGTTTTTCCTGTTCACTAGCCTCCGCGGAAAGGTCTCGCATCGCGCTAACTCCACACACATCCTCTCCGATATCGAAACAACATAAGCGTAGCAAAGTACACCGCCTCCACCACCTCCTCCTCCTCCCTCTCCCCTTATCTTTCTTCTTCCATATTTCACAAACGTCCTTCCACCACCGCATGTGGAAGATTTTTACAACCGGGGAATGTGGTGGTGGTGGTATTGGGTTGCAATTGGGTATTGATTTTTTTGTGTGCGTCATGTACCCCCTCCATCTATGTAACCCGTCTTTAAAAGCGCGCGTGTATGTGACAGTTGTGTCAGTGAAGCAAAATTGAGAAATCAACATCACCACGAAGATATCTGATCATCAGTAGCGTACCGTTTACAATCCAGAACATTAGTAAACTACCGTGGCGGTACACCAGTGATGTACCGTCAATCCAACATAATATTAGTGGTGTAATCAAACACAATAATCTTAAAATGAGTGGTGTTGGTGTAAACACGAGTGGTGTTGGTGAAAACACGAGTGGTATTAGTGTAATCCAGCATACTAGTGGTGGTGTTGGTGTAAACACTAGTGGTGGTGTAATCCAGCACACTAGTGGTGATGGTGGTGGTGGTGAAATCCAGCAAAACACTTGTGGTGTAATCCAACACAATAATCTTAAAATCCGTTTAAAACCGAGTGGTGCACTAAAAAGAAAAGATGTGTTACCATCTAAAATTCAATCTTCTATAATCCAGTACAATAGTCTTAAAATCCATTTAAAACCGAATAGTGCACTAAAAAGAAAAGATGTGTTATCGTGCCAATCTTCGTCTAAAATCCAGCATAGTTTAAAACCTAGTGGTGCAGGAAAAAGAAATAATGTGTTACCGTCAAAAATTCAACGCAAATATTTAAAATCGTGTTTTAGTGGTGTATCGTCTGTTTCTAATATACCGTCTAATGGTAAAAAATTTTCAGATAAAGAAGAAAACTGGATTATAAATATCGTAAATATAAATCCTGCCTTCTTGGGAGGTAAGACAATTAGTGCAATTTTACTTAAAAAAGACATGCAGTGAATCAACTATAAATCGTTTTCTAAGAAAATATTTTATTTTTGATGGAAAAAATAAAATGAAAAAATTAAATTTAATTACAGAAAATCTTTGGAATAAATTAGGCGACTTTCGATATGTAATAGTAAACTCACAGTGGAAACAAGGAATGAAAAAAGTATTGTGGGTGATGAAGAATAGCAAAAATAACGTAGACAATAAATTGAAAATTACTTCTAATTTTAACAATTTAACTATTTCTTAATTATAAAATACACAAATATTAATGATTGTTTGTTTGTTTTTTCTACCTTTTCCGTTTTTCTTCTGAATGACTTATCAGACATTGGAGACATTCATATATGAAATTTAATTTTGGAATAAACACGCTACAACATAATATTTTTTCGATATTTGAATCAATATTTTTTTTTGATTTTTTTAGTTTCCATTTAAACTATTGGCAATTATATCATATAAAATGTAGGCAAAAGATACCATTATTCTGTCATGTGTATTATTTTTCTCGCATAATTGTTCTTGAATGCGTGCAATACACATATCTCTAAGCGTAGAAAATAGATTTTCACACATGAAACATTGCTCTTTAGAAGAGCTATTGACTACATCGGCAAGACGCAATACAAATTGTTTAATTTGCAACGTTTCTACAAAGGGATATTTATTACCGTCTATCAATTCTTCCACGAGATGTTTGTATTTTTCCTGACAAACAGCTAAAGCATATATACAATTTCTTATAACCAATGAGAACGCTCGTTATATCCCGAATAGGTACATTATTAAAGATTGTTATCTGATTGGTTGATTTTGAAATCACGTGATTGGTTGATTTTGAAATCATGTGACTTAACGATTTCGAAGTCATTGTCATATGTTGATAGTGTAAAAGCGAAAGTGATCAGTGAGTGTGAGAAGTCAATCTAGGCAAGTGTTGGTGTAAAAGAAGGTGATTACAGTGAGCGTAAGAAGTCAATAGCTAGGCAAGTGTTAGCTAAAGTGATCACAGTGAGCGTGGAAAAACTGAAGAGAGAAGTAGAGAAGGTTGATGAAAAGTAAGTATATAATAATAAAAAATATTAGATTTAATTTCAAATTTTTTACAAAAAAAATATTTTAATTTTTGATTAATATTTTATTTCCCAGGAAGTTATGTCTATAAAACAAGATGTTGACGTAGAGGCGTGTATAATTTTTTTATATACTAATAAATTATTTTTTAGATAACAATATTAGATTTAATTTTAAAATTTTTACAAAAAAAATTAACATTTTAATTTTTGATTAATATTTTATTTCCCAGGAAGTTATGTCTATAAAACAAGATGTTGACGTAGAGGTGTGTATATTTTTTTTATATACTAATAAATTATTTTTTTAGATAACAATATTAGATTTAATTTCAAAATTTTCACCAAAAAATTTAACATTTTAATTCTTTTGGTTAATTTCTTTTATAGATGGTAGACAATGGTGCTAGTACATCTAATACCAATGACATTACAGTTAGTATCTTTTTTTTATATTATCTCAATATTATTATCAACAATCTAATTAAAAAATATTTTATTTATTTCCCAGGAAGTTACGTCTATAGAACAAGATGTTGATGTAGAGGTGTGTATAATTTTTTTATAGAATCTGTTAAAATGTATATTAAATACTAATAAATTATTTTGTTTTTTAGAGTATCTTGCCCCAAAATAATATGTACAGGTATAAAATATTACGTGGCGAAAAGGAAGAACGACACAACGGAGTTCGTCTACAGTTTGCGCTCAATGTAAAAACGAAAGATGAAGCGAAGATTTGGATAAAATGTTTTCAAGAACATACAAAAACAACATATTGTTCAAACGACTCGACCAACTACAAAGACCCTTGTCGTTTGGAAGTGTTATTATAAATGTCACCATAACACGAGGTCGAAAAATGTCAATTCGGAAATACGACCAAATATGAAAAATACAAATTGTCCGTCGAAAATGATTGTGACGCTTAAAGCTGTTCACAAACGATGGCAAGGAAAGTCATTGAAAAATAAACCAGATCCGGAGATGCCTTGTGTGATAGATTTGGATTACATACACAATCATCCGGTGGGCAATTACGCCGATGTCCTACGTTTTCGACCAGTCGGACGAAACAAAGGAGAAACTGATATTCTTGTATGACAAGGGTTACTCGCCGGTGTCGGCTCTGAAGCATGTGAAGCAATCACTGGAAGAAGAGAATCCGGAAAAGTTTGATAAACTGCTTGCAGATAGGTATCACTGTCCGGATTATCAATTTTGCTATCGACTGTTTATGAAGGAATTTAATAAACAGTACGGTCCAGCCACGTATACAGATTCTCTGGAATTTTTAAATGAAAAAATTGTGACAGATTTTAATCAAGATGGCAAAGATAAGTGTATTGAAATGACGCAAGGCAAAGACTATTTGCTCGTTGCAATTTGCACGCCCTTAATGAGAGCACACACTCTATTACGAGGCAGGTGAATTAGTGTTTGTGGACTCGACGGGCAACCTTGACCGAGGTCATAGGGTGTTTCAATTTATGACGTATACACAGGCTGGAGGCGTGCCATTGGGCGTTGTAATTACGTCTTCCGAATCTCTTCCCATCGTTATAGCCGGTTTTAAAATGTTAAAGACGTTGATGGGAGACGCTTGTTTTTACGGTAGAGGCGCGGACGTGGGTCCGCAAAATTTCATTACGGATGACAGTAGGGGCGAGAAACACGCTCTGAAAGTCGTGTGGCCGTCTACCGAGCAGTTTTTGTGCATTTTTCACGTGCTACATTTTGTGTGGCGATGGCTCATGCTAAGCGATCACGGAATATTGAAGGAACATAGACAAACGTTGTACAAACTCTTTAAAAATATCTTGTACAGCGCATCAAAAACAGAGTGCAATAAAATGTTTTGTCTGTTGAAAAGAAATAAAATCGCTCGTCAGTATCCGATTTTTCTCAACTATGTGGATGATCTATGGAAGAGACATCATGAATGGGCTTTGTATCACAGAAACGAAACGCATGCTCTGATACGTGGAATCCATACAAATAATTTTTAGAGGCATCTATTCGAACTCTTAAAGATAAAATTTTAGATAGGGTAAAGGCATTCAACCTTGTACAACTTGTTTACTTTATACTCGTTCGACTCGACAAGTATTATATAAAAAAAATTTTGGACGCCGCACATGGGAGACGAAATGTGAAGAAAGGCGGAGGACGGCGTGTGTACCGGCGCCCTTCTTTAAAAGTTCTACAGACGCAAATTTCTGCCTGTCGAGACGGTGATGGCGAGTATATTGTACAGGGAGACACGGGAATCACGTATAAGGTGAATGTTCATAACGACACATGCACGTGCGTCGTCGGCGCTACTGGAGCATTTTGCAAACATCAGTTTTGGATCCAGTGTAAAAAGAGCGGCAGTGGAGCCGGTAGTAGTAAAACTATCCGACAACATGTGTATTTTCAATTGGTCACGGGAAAAATTACTCCTCCGAAATGGTTAGAACCTCTGTATAGTTATATATGCGAAGAAAAAGTAGAAAAAGAAGAAGAAAAAGAAGAAGAAACAATGCCTCGTGAGGATATTGCCGGTATGTCCGCCCCTTCCACACATGTGGAGACGACACGTGCTATGGAAAGTGTGTCGTTACAACAATTAGAAACGATGAAAAACGAAGGAGAACATATTATTAAACAAATAGCTGAAAAAATGTTGCATTTCCTTAACGTTTCGCCAGATGTGGTATTACCGAGTCTACAGAGCATGAGCCGTCAACTCAACATGATAAAGACGTGTAATGCTTTTTCTTCAAATCTAATGATGTTTGGAAAATATGCCTTCTCTAAAAAGCGAAAAGGAATGATGATTGCCGTTCAACCGAGTGCAATCTCTAGACGAAAGACAGAAATAACCGGTCGCCGTAAACACCCAGGTGGTAGACCATTGTTGGGCCACCTCAATAGACAACCGGCTCCGCATGATTTAGGTGAATGTGTCAAGAGAAATATTCGTCTGGGAGGAGGGCATTTAAAAAAATAAATAACCTAGAATCCAAACAATTAAATATTCCTTTTGTAAATTTTAGTTGTTTAGTAGGTCTGTATTTTTGTTTTTTTTGTAAATTTTAGTTGTCTAGGTCTGTATTTTGTTTTTTTTTTGTAAATTTTAGTTGTAATCTGTATTTACTATATTCTTTGAAAATTTTGTAGTCTTTTTTTGAATTTTAATTCTGTATTTTGTAAATATTGTTTGTAATCTGTATTTACTATATTCTTTGTAAATTTTGTAGTCTTTTTTTAATTTTAATTTAATTTCTTTTTATTTATATTTTTGTAAATTTTAATTGTCTAGTTTTTGTAAATTTTGTTTGTAGTCGTATTTACCATATTCTTTGTAAATTTTGTAGTCTCTTTTAATTAAATTTATTTATATTTATATTTTTTGTAAATTTTAATTGTCTAGTTTTTGTAAATTTTGTTTGTGGTCCGTATTTATCATATTCTTTGTAAATTTTGTAGTCTATATTTTTTTTGAATTTAATTCCGTATTTATAGTGTGTATTTACTATATTTTTTTTGTAAATTTTAGTTGTCTAGTAGGTTTATAATTTTATTTTTTTTGTAAATTTATAATTAGTTATTTTTTGTTATTGTAAAAAATCTAGTATGTTTGTATAAACAAAATCTAATGTCTATAATTTTTGTTATATGTATGTGGGTTATAATACGAAAATAAAAAAAATCTTACATAATATATATCCTAGTTATTGATTCCGATTCCTTTATTGATCCCAATAATCATAAAACACAGCGTTATGAACACTAGAACTCATACGTGTCTCTAAATAACATCCATTGATACTTCTATGATTGATCATCATGGTAATATTTTTAATTTTTGGCCAATGTCTCAATATATGACTATTATAAGTAGCGCATTCTGCGCGTTTTGTTACACAAAAAACAACTCGTTAAAGCGCAAATCTTGCCAGACTCTCATCTTTTACTGTTATCACAGATATGACGAGTAACGCCAGTCTCTATGGTAAAGCTCTGTGGTCCACACTCTCAGACATTGTCATCGGTAGCCACACCACCACGTGTGCTTCCTCCCCTATCTTACACGAGCGCGTACCGAAGCGTACGAATATGTCGTATCGCTTTTCAGTTTCCAGTTCTGCATTGACCACGTGGACATAGGTGCTGTTGACGTTTACATGTCTCTCGTATAGCGGATGGGTGTGGGTGGCTAGGATGACGCGCACGTAGACGGTGGTGAGCACGTCTCCTACGCGCAGTGGTGTATACCAATGTAACTCTATGCGCTCGGCCCACGACCATATATAGTACAGATCCCGCGGTAGGCACTGGCGCAAAACCAGTTGTGCGAGTTCTAATTGTTTGTATTTTGCTTACAAGACCACCCTCAATTCGCTTCAGTCTTACATCTATGATATATTCGTTGTTGGTAAATATCCCACTATCTTGAATGAGGAGACAATGGCGGTCAGGCCAGAAAATGCAAGGCTTCGTGGGTGCTTTTACAATCCAAGGAGTGTTGCTCCAGAATGAACCTTGGTTCCTGAATGAACCTTGGTTCCTGAATGAACCTTGGTTCCTGAATGAACCTTGACGTGTGAAATTATAGGTTGCGTGGACTCGGACCTCATATTCCAATTCAGTGACGCATGAGGACGTGGGTGGCAGCCAGCTTAACGCCACCCAACGAGATCCTGTCCAATACACTTGGAGGTCTTTTACTACAGCGACCTCAGCAAGACAAGTTATGACTATAGGGTTGAATGTTATGATACCACTTTTTTAACACATGTTCTTCCCTATATGATCTAAATGGCCTGGCTTTAACAAGGTATTCCGAGGATATTCCGAGATTGGAAACATTGAATATGGAATTACAGTGATGGATATATATTTGTGGTTAATATTTTTATAGTCCAATTCTTTTCTTCTTTCGTCTTGTAGTACCATTCAATGATATCCGGACATACATTTTTACAAGCGATGTCAATATGGACGAGTAGCGTGTGTCCGGCAGAAGTCCTGAAACGGTCGACAACGAGGACGACAACGCAACAGACCTACAGGAGGAGGTACGTCACTCACCACGGGAGAATATAGATATGAAAATACGTAAAAGAAAAATTAACACTATTAAAAAGGTAGTTACAAAAAAATCGAAACACGAAGGGCCAATAAGTGTAGAATTATTAGAAAATGTAAGAAAAAACATTAAAAATATTGATAAACCTGCAAGTCAATATGAAAAAGACTTACTTAAAATAATTTATAACCAATTTAGAATCAAATTAACGAATACAAACAAATTATCACTATATATTATGAAAAATTTTACGTTTTCCATTTCTTTCGTAGCGATATCTTTCCTAATTAAAAATATTATGTTATAAGCGAGAAAACTTATTAAGTGTACTATCAAATATAATTTCAAAATTTATCGAATACAGAAGTACAAAAGAATATATAGATATAATTTAAAAAATTCATTCTTTTAAAAATTTATTAACACCGCAGCAAATAGGGTTATTAACCACAATTTTTAAGATAACATTTGAAACTACGAAAAACACTAAAAATAAAATAGACACACTCATTAGTAATTGTGAACGCCAGGGGTGTTCTTTAGATGAACTCGACCGGGCAAAAAGCGACAAAGTGTTTCCGATGCAATAGATCGTCAATTCGGAAACTTGTCTCGGCCTAGAATGCGGGCCGAGGCGTGTGGAAGGCCCCGGGGGGCCGGGAGAAGGAACCGAACTCGGCTCCCGGAGAGTTGAACTTTGAAAAAATTTCAGAGTCCGATTGAAAAAAGTTGCTCCCAAAGACAAGTTTAAAATGCCTCTCGGATCGAGGGGAACAACATCAAAAGATGGCGAGAAGAAATTTTGGCGTCGGACTTTGAAACATTTTCGCCTCGTCGACGACAAAATTTCAAAGTTTTTATTAAAGAGCACTGTTGAAACTCCCCGTTAGATAGAAAACGGCCTATATTGTAAGGTAAGTTGTTATCCTCTGAGCAATTCTATCCAGACAGCACAGAACACGAGCAGTGAAGCGTTTTTATAGAACGGGTCCCCTCTCCTTGGATTTCACTTTCCCACGTAACTGGCTGGTAGGTGGGGGGGAGGTAGGAAAAGGAGAGGGAATGAAGGACACGTATGAGGGAGGTAGAGGGAGGCGGAAGGGATTTGGGCTTCTATATAAGCTCGTAATGTGTACCGCGAAAAGTCGTATCGAGGTAACTCGTAGTAACTATAACAATTCAACCACCTATCAACCACCACCGTCGGCGTTAACGTGAAAAATGGAAGCTCATGCATCTCATATGGAATTACACGAAGCACGCGATGTTTTGCTTGAACTGCAAGAGTGTTTACAATTTAACAATTCTACAACTAATTCTACAAGTAATTCTGAAGAGAGTTCCATTTCTAAACAAAAGAAAAATTCTGAGGAGAGTAATTCTTCTGGTTCTGACGGTTCTCCATCTTCTTCAGACGGGGAGTCTGAAGAAGAAAAACCCACTCTTGAGGCGCCAGAAAAACCGATGGATGTCCATGCAGAAGCTCCTGAAACGGTGGACAACGAGGACGACAACGCAACAGAGCTACAGGAGGAGGTACGTCACTCACCACGGGAGAATATGGATATGAAAATACGTAAAAGAAAAATTAACACTATTAAAAAGGTAGTTACAAAAAAATCGAAACACGAAGGGCCAATAAGTGTAGAATTATTAGAAAATGTAAGAAAAAACATTAAAAATATTGATAAACCTGCAAGTCAGTATGAAAAAGACTTACTTAAAATAATTTATAACCAATTTAAGAATCAAATTAACAAATACAAATTATCACTATATATTATGAAAAATTTTACGTTTTCCATTTCTTTCGTAGCGATATCTTTCCTAATTAAAAAATATTGTTATAAGCGAGAAAACTTATTAAGTGTATTATCAAATATAATTTCAAAATTTATCGAATACAGAAGTACAAAAGAATATATAGATATAATTTAAAAAATTCATTCTTTTAAAAATGTATTAACACCGCAGCAAATAGGGTTATTAACCACAATTTTTAATATAACATTTGAAACTACGGGAAACACTAAAAATAAAACAGACACACTCATTAGTAATTGTGAACGCCAGGGGTGTTCTTTAGATGAAGAACTCGACCGGGCAAAAAGCGACAAAGTGTTTCCGATGCAATAGATCATCAATACGGAAACTTGTCTCGGCCTAGAAGGCGGGCCGAGGCGTGTGGAAGGCCCCGGGGGGCCGGGAGAAGGAACCGAACTCGGCTCCCGGAGAGTAGGACTTTGAAAAAATTTGGACAGGGGGAGCGTAAGACGCTACGTTTCGCCAGGTTCTCGCTTTCACGTAAAAAAATTCGTAACTCACTATTCGCGAGTGAAAGACGGATAAGGGAAGGAGGTTATACGAGGGTGGGGATGAGATCTGAGATATATATATATATATATATATATATATATATATATATATATATATATGTGTGTGTGTGTAATTCAGGCTCTGAGTCATAAGCATTCCAACTGACACTGTTTTATGAAGAAGAATTGGAAGAACTGAAAAAGGAGAAAGATAGAATGGGTAAGATGTTCTTTGAGTCAAAGCACCATGGAATCAACGTCAACAGTTTCCATTAGTAAAAAAAATGGAGAAATAACATTTGCTATAGTTAACCAATTTAAATTTAATGAGGAATGTATTTCAAAAATAATTAAAAAAAACTCAAGAGACTGAAGAGAAAGACGAAGATTGGAAGCAGCAAGACGTCATCGCACCACAGCAAGACACATGGAGACTGAAAAAATTTCAGAGTCCGATTGAAAAAAGTTGCTCCCAAAGACAAGATTAAAATGCCTCTCGGATCGAGGGGAACAACATATCAAAAGATGGCGAGAAGAAATTTTGGCGTCGGACTTTGAAACATTTTCGCCTCGTCGACGACAAAATTTCAGTTTTTATTATAGAGCACTGTTGAAACTCCCCGTTAGATAGAAAACGGCCTATATTGTAAGGTAAGTTGTTAACCTCTGAGCAATTCTACCCAGAAAGCACAGAACCCGAGCAGTGAAGCGTTTTTATAGAACGGGTCCCCTCTCCTTGGATTTCACTATCCCACGTAACTGGCTGGTAGGTGGGGGGAGGTAGGAAAAGGAGAGGGAATGAAGGACACGTATGAGGGAGGTAGAGGGAGGCGGAAGGGATTTGGGCTTCTATAAAAGCTCGTAATGTGTACCTCGGAAACAGTCGAATCGAGGTAACTCGTAGTAACTATAACCATTCAACCACCTATCAACCACCACCGTCGGCGTTAACGTGAAAAATGGAAGCTCATGCATCTCATATGGAATTACACGAAGCACGCGATGTTTTGCTTCAACTGCAAGAGTGTTTACAATTTAACAATTTTACAACTAATTCTACAAGTAATTCTGAAGAGAGTTCCATTTCTAAACAAAAGACAAATTCTGAGGCGAGTAATTCTTCTGGTTCTGACAGTCCTGACGATTCTGACGGTTCTTCATCTTCTTCAGACGGGGAGTCTGAAGAAGAAAATCCCACTCTTGAGGCGCCAGAAACACCGATGGATGTCCATGCAGAAGCTCCTGAAACGGTGGACAACGAGGACAACGCAACAGAGCTACAGGAGGAGGTACGTGACTCACCACGGGAGAATATGGATATGAAAATACGTAAAAGAAAAATTAACACTATTAAAAAGGTAGTTACAAAAAAATCGAAACACGAAGGGCCAATAAGTGTAAAATGATTAGAAAATGTAAGAAAAAACATTAAAAGTATTGATAAACCTGCAAGTCAATATGAAAAAGACTTACTTAAAATAATTTATAACCAATTTAAGAATCAAATTAACGAATACAAATACCGAACGAATACGAATACAGAACCCAAGCAGTGAAGCGTTTTTATAGAACGGGTTCCCTCTCCTTGGATTTCACTTTCCCACGTAACTGGCTGGTAGGCGGGCGGGAGGTAGGAAAAGGAGAGGGAATGAAGGACACGTATGAGTGAGGTAGAGGGAGGCGGAAGGGATTTGGGCTTCTATAAAAGCTCGTAATGTGTACCTCGGAAACATAGTCGAATCGAGGTAACTCGTAACTATAACCATTCAACCACCTATCAACCACCACCGTCGGCGTTAACGTGAAAAATGGAAGCTCATGCATCTCATATGGAATTACACGAAGCACGCGATGTTTTGCTTGAACTGCAAGAGTGTTTACAATTTAACAATTCTACAACTAATTCTACAAGTACTTCTGAAGAGAGTTCCATTTCTAAACAAAAGACAAATTCTGAGGAGAGTAATTCTTCTGGTTCTGACGATGCTGACGGTTCTTCATCTTCTTCAGACGGGGAGTCTGAAGAAGAAAACCCCATTCTTGAGGCGCCAGAAACACCGATGGATGTCCATGCAGAAGCTCCTGAAACGGTGGACAACGAGGACGACAACGCAACAGAGCTACAGGAGGAGGTACGTCACTCACCACGGGAGAATATGGATATGAAAATACGTAAAAGAAAAATTAACACTATTAAAAAGGTAGTTACAAAAAAATCGAAACACGAAGGGCCAATAAGTGTAGAATTATTAGAAAATGTAAGAAAAAACATTAAAAATATTGATAAACCTGCAAGTCAATATGAAAAAGACTTACTTAAAATAATTTATAACCAATTTAAGAATCAAATTAACAAATACAAATTATCACTATATATTATGAAAAATTCTACGTTTTCCATTTCTTTCGTAGCGATATCTTTCCTAATTAAAAAATATTATGTTATAAGCGAGAAAACTTATTAAGTGTATTATCAAATATAATTTCAAAATTTATCGAATACAGAAGTACAAAAGAATATATAGATATAATTTAAAAAATTCATTCTTTTAAAAATGTATTAACACCGCAGCAAATAGGGTTATTAACCACAATTTTTAATATAACATTTGAAACTACGGGAAACACTAAAAATAAAACAGACACACTCATTAGTAATTGTGAACGCCAGGGGTGTTCTTTAGATGAAGAACTCGACCGGGCAAAAAGCGACAAAGTGTTTCCGATGCAATAGATCATCAATACGGAAACTTGTCTCGGCCTAGAAGGCGGGCCGAGGCGGGCCGAGGCGTGTGGAAGGCCCCGGGGGGCCGGGAGAAGGAACCGAACTCGGCTCCCGGAGAGTAGGACTTTGAAAAAATTTGGACAGGGGAAGCGTAAGACGCTTCGTTTCGCCAGGTTCTCGCTTTCACGTAAAAAAAATTCGTAACTCACTATTCGCGAGTGAAAGACTGATAAGGGAAGGAGGTTATACGAGGGTGGGGATGAGATCTGAGATATATATTAATATATATGTGTGTAATTCAGGCTCTGAGTCATAAGCATTCCAACTGACACTGTTTTATAAAGAAGAATTGGAAGAACTGAAAAAGGAGAAAGATAGAATGGGTAAGATGTTCTTTGAGTCAAAGCACCATGGAATCAACGTCAACAGTTTCCATTAGTAAAAAAATGGAGAAATAACATTTGCTATAGTTAACCAATTTAAATTTAATGAGGAATGTATTTCAAAAATAATTAAAAAAAACTCAAGAGACTGAAGAGAAAGACGAAGATTGGAAACAGCAAGACGTCATCGCACCACAGCAAGACACATGGAGACTCTGAAAAAATTTCAGAGTCCGATTGAAAAAAGTTGCTCCCGAAGACAAGATTAAAATGCCTCTCGGATCGAGGGGAACAACATATCAAAAGATGGCGAGAAGAAATTTTGGCGTCGGACTTTGAAACATTTTCGCCTCGTCGACGACAAAATTTCAGTTTTTATTATAGAGCACTGTTGAAACTCCCCGTTAGATAGAAAACGGCCTATATTGTAAGGTAAATTGTTAACCTCTGAGCAATTCTACCCAGACAGCACAGAACCCGAGCAGTGAAGCGTTTTTATAGAACGGGACCCTCTCCTTGGATTTCACTATCCCACGTAACTGGCTGGTAGGTGGGGGGAGGTAGGAAAAGGAGAGGGAATGAAGGACACGTATGAGGGAGGTAGAGGGAGGCGGAAGGGATTTGGGCTTCTATAAAAGCTCGTAATGTGTACCTCGGAAACAGTCGAATCGAGGTAACTCGTAGTAACTATAACCATTCAACCACCTATCAACCACCACCGTCGGCGTTAACGTGAAAAATGGAAGCTCATGCATCTCATATGGAATTACACGAAGCACGCGATGTTTTGCTTCAACTGCAAGAGTGTTTACAATTTAACAATTTTACAACTATTTCTACAAGTAATTCTGAAGAGAGTTCCATTTCTAAACAAAAGACAAATTCTGAGGCGAGTAATTCTTCTGGTTCTGACAGTCCTGACGATTCTGACGGTTCTTCATCTTCTTCAGACGGGGAGTCTGAAGAAGAAAATCCCACTCTTGAGGCGCCAGAAACACCGATGGATGTCCATGCAGAAGCTCCTGAAACGGTGGACAACGAGGACGACAACGCAACAGAGCTACAGGAGGAGGTACGTGACTTACCACGGGAGAATATGGATATGAAAATACGTAAAAGAAAAATTAACACTATTAAAAAGGTAGTTACAAAAAAATCGAAACACGAAGGGCCAATAAGTGTAGAATTATTAGAAAATGTAAGAAAAAACATTAAAAATATTGATAAACCTGCAAGTCAATATGAAAAAGACTTACTTAAAATAATTTATAACCAATTTAAGAATCAAATTAACAAATACAAATTATCACTATATATTATGAAAAATTCTACGTTTTCCATTTCTTTCGTAGCGATATCTTTCCTAATTAAAAAATATTATGTTATAAGCGAGAAAACCTATTAAGTGTATTATCAAATATAATTTCAAAATTTATCGAATACAGAAGTACAAAAGAATATATAGATATAATTTAAAAAATTCATTCTTTTAAAAATGTATTAACACCGCAGCAAATAGGGTTATTAACCACAATTTTTAATATAACATTTGAAACTACGGGAAACACTAAAAATAAAACAGACACACTCATTAGTAATTGTGAACGCCAGGGGTGTTCTTTAGATGAAGAACTCGACCGGGCAAAAAGCGACAAAGTGTTTCCGATGCAATAGATCATCAATACGGAAACTTGTCTCGGCCTAGAAGGCGGGCCGAGGCGGGCCAAGGCGTGTGGAAGGCCCCGGGGGGCCGGGAGAAGGAACCGAACTCGGCTCCCGGAGAGTAGGACTTTGAAAAAATTTGGACAGGGGAAGCGTAAGACGCTTCGTTTCGCCAGGTTCTCGCTTTCACGTAAAAAAAATTCGTAACTCACTATTCGCGAGTGAAAGACTGATAAGGGAAGGAGGTTATACGAGGGTGGGGATGAGATCTGAGATATATATATATATATGTGTGTAATTCAGGCTCTGAGTCATAAGCATTCCAACTGACACTGTTTTATAAAGAAGAATTGGAAGAACTGAAAAAGGAGAAAGATAGAATGGGTAAGATGTTCTTTGAGTCAAAGCACCATGGAATCAACGTCAACAGTTTCCATTAGTAAAAAAATGGAGAAATAACATTTGCTATAGTTAACCAATTTAAATTTAATGAGGAATGTATTTCAAAAATAATTAAAAAAACCTCAAGAGACTGAAGAGAAAGACGAAGATTGGAAACAGCAAGACGTCATCGCACCACAGCAAGACACATGGAGACTCTGAAAAAATTTCAGAGTCCGATTGAAAAAAGTTGCTCCCGAAGACAAGATTAAAATGCCTCTCGGATCGAGGGGAACAACATATCAAAAGATGGCGAGAAGAAATTTTGGCGTCGGACTTTGAAACATTTTCGCCTCGTCGACGACAAAATTTCAGTTTTTATTATAGAGCACTGTTGAAACTCCCCGTTAGATAGAAAACGGCCTATATTGTAAGGTAAATTGTTAACCTCTGAGCAATTCTACCCAGACAGCACAGAACCCGAGCAGTGAAGCGTTTTTATAGAACGGGACCCTCTCCTTGGATTTCACTATCCCACGTAACTGGCTGGTAGGTGGGGGGAGGTAGGAAAAGGAGAGGGAATGAAGGACACGTATGAGGGAGGTAGAGGGAGGCGGAAGGGATTTGGGCTTCTATAAAAGCTCGTAATGTGTACCTCGGAAACAGTCGAATCGAGGTAACTCGTAGTAACTATAACCATTCAACCACCTATCAACCACCACCGTCGGCGTTAACGTGAAAAATGGAAGCTCATGCATCTCATATGGAATTACACGAAGCACGCGATGTTTTGCTTCAACTGCAAGAGTGTTTACAATTTAACAATTTTACAACTATTTCTACAAGTAATTCTGAAGAGAGTTCCATTTCTAAACAAAAGACAAATTCTGAGGCGAGTAATTCTTCTGGTTCTGACAGTCCTGACGATTCTGACGGTTCTTCATCTTCTTCAGACGGGGAGTCTGAAGAAGAAAATCCCACTCTTGAGGCGCCAGAAACACCGATGGATGTCCATGCAGAAGCTCCTGAAACGGTGGACAACGAGGACGACAACGCAACAGAGCTACAGGAGGAGGTACGTGACTTACCACGGGAGAATATGGATATGAAAATACGTAAAAGAAAAATTAACACTATTAAAAAGGTAGTTACAAAAAAATCGAAACACGAAGGGCCAATAAGTGTAAAATGATTAGAAAATGTAAGAAAAAACATTAAAAGTATTGATAAACCTGCAAGTCAATATGAAAAAGACTTACTTAAAATAATTTATAACCAATTTAAGAATCAAATTAACGAATACAAATACCGAACGAATACGAATACAGAACCCAAGCAGTGAAGCGTTTTTATAGAACGGGTTCCCTCTCCTTGGATTTCACTTTCCCACGTAACTGGCTGGTAGGTGGGCGGGAGGTAGGAAAAGGAGAGGGAATGAAGGACACGTATGAGTGAGGTAGAGGGAGGCGGAAGGGATTTGGGCTTCTATAAAAGCTCGTAATGTGTACCTCGGAAACATAGTCGAATCGAGGTAACTCGTAACTATAACCATTCAACCACCTATCAACCACCACCGTCGGCGTTAACGTGAAAAATGGAAGCTCATGCATCTCATATGGAATTACACGAAGCACGCGATGTTTTGCTTGAACTGCAAGAGTGTTTACAATTTAACAATTCTACAACTAATTCTACAAGTACTTCTGAAGAGAGTTCCATTTCTAAACAAAAGACAAATTCTGAGGAGAGTAATTCTTCTGGTTCTGACGATGCTGACGGTTCTTCATCTTCTTCAGACGGGGAGTCTGAAGAAGAAAACCCCATTCTTGAGGCGCCAGAAACACCGATGGATGTCCATGCAGAAGCTCCTGAAACGGTGGACAACGAGGACGACAACGCAACAGAGCTACAGGAGGAGGTACGTCACTCACCACGGGAGAATATGGATATGAAAATACGTAAAAGAAAAATTAACACTATTAAAAAGGTAGTTACAAAAAAATCGAAACACGAAGGGCCAATAAGTGTAGAATTATTAGAAAATGTAAGAAAAAACATTAAAAATATTGATAAACCTGCAAGTCAATATGAAAAAGACTTACTTAAAATAATTTATAACCAATTTAAGAATCAAATTACCAAATACAAATTATCACTATATATTATGAAAAATTCTACGTTTTCCATTTCTTTCGTAGCGATATCTTTCCTAATTAAAAAATATTATGTTATAAGCGAGAAAACCTATTAAGTGTATTATCAAATATAATTTCAAAATTTATCGAATACAGAAGTACAAAAGAATATATAGATATAATTTAAAAAATTCATTCTTTTAAAAATGTATTAACACCGCAGCAAATAGGGTTATTAACCACAATTTTTAATATAACATTTGAAACTACGGGAAACACTAAAAATAAAACAGACACACTCATTAGTAATTGTGAACGCCAGGGGTGTTCTTTAGATGAAGAACTCGACCGGGCAAAAAGCGACAAAGTGTTTCCGATGCAATAGATCATCAATACGGAAACTTGTCTCGGCCTAGAAGGCGGGCCGAGGCGGGCCAAGGCGTGTGGAAGGCCCCGGGGGGCCGGGAGAAGGAACCGAACTCGGCTCCCGGAGAGTAGGACTTTGAAAAAATTTGGACAGGGGAAGCGTAAGACGCTTCGTTTCGCCAGGTTCTCGCTTTCACGTAAAAAAAATTCGTAACTCACTATTCGCGAGTGAAAGACTGATAAGGGAAGGAGGTTATACGAGGGTGGGGATGAGATCTGAGATATATATATTTATATATGTGTGTAATTCAGGCTCTGAGTCATAAGCATTCCAACTGACACTGTTTTATAAAGAAGAATTGGAAGAACTGAAAAAGGAGAAAGATAGAATGGGTAAGATGTTCTTTGAGTCAAAGCACCATGGAATCAACGTCAACAGTTTCCATTAGTAAAAAAAATGGAGAAATAACATTTGCTATAGTTAACCAATTTAAATTTAATGAGGAATGTATTTCAAAAATAATTAAAAAAACCTCAAAAGACTGAAGAGAAAGACGAAGATTGGAAACAGCAAGACGTCATCGCACCACAGCAAGACACATGGAGACTGAAAAAATTTCAGAGTCCGATTGAAAAAAGTTGCTCCCAAAGACAAGATTAAAATGCCTCTCGGATCGAGGGGAACAACATATCAAAAGATGGCAAGAAGAAATTTTGGCGTCGGACTTTGAAACATTTTCGCCTCGTCGACGACAAAATTTCAGTTTTTATTATAGAGCACTGTTGAAACTCCCCGTTAGATAGAAAACGGCCTATATTGTAAGGTAAATTGTTAACCTCTGAGCAATTCTACCCAGACAGCACAGAACCCGAGCAGTGAAGCGTTTTTATAGAACGGGACCCTCTCCTTGGATTTCACTATCCCACGTAACTGGCTGGTAGGTGGGGGGAGGTAGGAAAAGGAGAGGGAATGAAGGACACGTATGAGGGAGGTAGAGGGAGGCGGAAGGGATTTGGGCTTCTATAAAAGCTCGTAATGTGTACCTCGGAAACAGTCGAATCGAGGTAACTCGTAGTAACTATAACCATTCAACCACCTATCAACCACCACCGTCGGCGTTAACGTGAAAAATGGAAGCTCATGCATCTCATATGGAATTACACGAAGCACGCGATGTTTTGCTTCAACTGCAAGAGTGTTTACAATTTAACAATTTTACAACTATTTCTACAAGTAATTCTGAAGAGAGTTCCATTTCTAAACAAAAGACAAATTCTGAGGCGAGTAATTCTTCTGGTTCTGACAGTCCTCACGATTCTGACGGTTCTTCATCTTCTTCAGACGGGGAGTCTGAAGAAGAAAATCCCACTCTTGAGGCGCCAGAAACACCGATGGATGTCCATGCAGAAGCTCCTGAAACGGTGGACAACGAGGACGACAACGCAACAGAGCTACAGGAGGAGGTACGTGACTCACCACGGGAGAATATGGATATGAAAATACGTAAAAGAAAAATTAACACTATTAAAAAGGTAGTTACAAAAAAATCGAAACACGAAGGGCCAATAAGTGTAAAATGATTAGAAAATGTAAGAAAAAACATTAAAAGTATTGATAAACCTGCAAGTCAATATGAAAAAGACTTACTTAAAATAATTTATAACCAATTTAAGAATCAAATTAACGAATACAAATACCGAACGAATACGAATACAGAACCCAAGCAGTGAAGCGTTTTTATAGAACGGGTTCCCTCTCCTTGGATTTCACTTTCCCACGTAACTGGCTGGTAGGTGGGCGGGAGGTAGGAAAAGGAGAGGGAATGAAGGACACGTATGAGGGAGGTAGAGGGAGGCGGAAGGGATTTGGGCTTCTATAAAAGCTCGTAATGTGTACCTCGGAAACATAGTCGAATCGAGGTAACTCGTAACTATAACCATTCAACCACCTATCAACCACCACCGTCGGCGTTAACGTGAAAAATGGAAGCTCATGCATCTCATATGGAATTACACGAAGCACGCGATGTTTTGCTTGAACTGCAAGAGTGTTTACAATTTAACAATTCTACAACTAATTCTACAAGTACATCTGAAGAGAGTTCCATTTCTAAACAAAAGACAAATTCTGAGGAGAGTAATTCTTCTGGTTCTGACGATGCTGACGGTTCTTCATCTTCTTCAGACGGGGAGTCTGAAGAAGAAAACCCCATTCTTGAGGCGCCAGAAACACCGATGGATGTCCATGCAGAAGCTCCTGAAACGGTGGACAACGAGGACGACAACGCAACAGAGCTACAGGAGGAGGTACGTCACTCACCACGGGAGAATATGGATATGAAAATACGTAAAAGAAAAATTAACACTATTAAAAAGGTAGTTACAAAAAAATCGAAACACGAAGGGCCAATAAGTGTAGAATTATTAGAAAATGTAAGAAAAAACATTAAAAATATTGATAAACCTGCAAGTCAATATGAAAAAGACTTACTTAAAATAATTTATAACCAATTTAAGAATCAAATTAACAAATACAAATTATCACTATATATTATGAAAAATTCTACGTTTTCCATTTCTTTCGTAGCGATATCTTTCCTAATTAAAAAATATTATGTTATAAGCGAGAAAACCTATTAAGTGTATTATCAAATATAATTTCAAAATTTATCGAATACAGAAGTACAAAAGAATATATAGATATAATTTAAAAAATTCATTCTTTTAAAAATGTATTAACACCGCAGCAAATAGGGTTATTAACCACAATTTTTAATATAACATTTGAAACTACGGGAAACACTAAAAATAAAACAGACACACTCATTAGTAATTGTGAACGCCAGGGGTGTTCTTTAGATGAAGAACTCGACCGGGCAAAAAGCGACAAAGTGTTTCCGATGCAATAGATCATCAATACGGAAACTTGTCTCGGCCTAGAAGGCGGGCCGAGGCGTGTGGAAGGCCCCGGGGGGCCGGGAGAAGGAACCGAACTCGGCTCCCGGAGAGTAGGACTTTGAAAAAATTTGGACAGGGGGAGCGTAAGACGCTACGTTTCGCCAGGTTCTCGCTTTCACGTAAAAAAATTCGTAACTCACTATTCGCGAGTGAAAGACGGATAAGGGAAGGAGGTTATACGAGGGTGGGGATGAGATCTGAGATATATATATATATATATATATATATATATATATATATATATATATATATATATATATATGTGTGTGTGTGTAATTCAGGCTCTGAGTCATAAGCATTCCAACTGACACTGTTTTATGAAGAAGAATTGGAAGAACTGAAAAAGGAGAAAGATAGAATGGGTAAGATGTTCTTTGAGTCAAAGCACCATGGAATCAACGTCAACAGTTTCCATTAGTAAAAAAAATGGAGAAATAACATTTGCTATAGTTAACCAATTTAAATTTAATGAGGAATGTATTTCAAAAATAATTAAAAAAACCTCAAAAGACTGAAGAGAAAGACGAAGATTGGAAACAGCAAGACGTCATCGCACCACAGCAAGACACATGGAGACTGAAAAAATTTCAGAGTCCGATTGAAAAAAGTTGCTCCCAAAGACAAGATTAAAATGCCTCTCGGATCGAGGGGAACAACATATCAAAAGATGGCGAGAAGAAATTTTGGCGTCGGACTTTGAAACATTTTCGCCTCGTCGACGACAAAATTTCAGTTTTTATTATAGAGCACTGTTGAAACTCCCCGTTAGATAGAAAACGGCCTATATTGTAAGGTAAGTTGTTAACCTCTGAGCAATTCTACCCAGACAGCACAGAACCCGAGCAGTGAAGCGTTTTTATAGAACGGGTCCCCTCTCCTTGGATTTCAGTATCCCACGTAACTGGCTGGTAGGTGGGGGGAGGTAGGAAAAGGAGAGGGAATGAAGGACACGTATGAGGGAGGTAGAGGGAGGCGGAAGGGATTTGGGCTTCTATAAAAGCTCGTAATGTGTACCTCGGAAACAGTCGAATCGAGGTAACTCGTAGTAACTATAACCATTCAACCACCTATCAACCACCACCGTCGGCGTTAACGTGAAAAATGGAAGCTCATGCATCTCATATGGAATTACACGAAGCACGCGATGTTTTGCTTCAACTGCAAGAGTGTTTACAATTTAACAATTTTACAACTATTTCTACAAGTAATTCTGAAGAGAGTTCCATTTCTAAACAAAAGACAAATTCTGAGGCGAGTAATTCTTCTGGTTCTGACAGTCCTGACGATTCTGACGGTTCTTCATCTTCTTCAGACGGGGAGTCTGAAGAAGAAAATCCCACTCTTGAGGCGCCAGAAACACCGATGGATGTCCATGCAGAAGCTCCTGAAACGGTGGACAACGAGGACAACGCAACAGAGCTACAGGAGGAGGTACGTGACTCACCACGGGAGAATATGGATATGAAAATACGTAAAAGAAAAATTAACACTATTAAAAAGGTAGTTACAAAAAAATCGAAACACGAAGGGCCAATAAGTGTAAAATGATTAGAAAATGTAAGAAAAAACATTAAAAGTATTGATAAACCTGCAAGTCAATATGAAAAAGACTTACTTAAAATAATTTATAACCAATTTAAGAATCAAATTAACGAATACATATACCGAACGAATACGAATACAGAACCCAAGCAGTGAAGCGTTTTTATAGAACGGGTTCCCTCTCCTTGGATTTCACTTTCCCACGTAACTGGCTGGTAGGTGGGCGGGAGGTAGGAAAAGGAGAGGGAATGAAGGACACGTATGAGGGAGGTAGAGGGAGGCGGAAGGGATTTGGGCTTCTATAAAAGCTCGTAATGTGTACCTCGGAAACAGTCGAATCGAGGTAACTCGTAACTATAACCATTCAACCACCTATCAACCACCACCGTCGGCGTTAACGTGAAAAATGGAAGCTCATGCATCTCATGTGGAATTACACAAAGCACGCGATGTTTTGCTTGAACTGCAAGAGTGTTTACAATTTAACAATTCTACAACTAATTCTACAAGTACTTCTGAAGAGAGTTCCATTTCTAAACAAAAGACAAATTCTGAGGAGAGTAATTCTTCTGGTTCTGACGATGCTGACGGTTCTTCATCTTCTTCAGACGGGGAGTCTGAAGAAAACCCCATTCTTGAGGCGCCAGAAACACCGATGGATGTCCATGCAGAAGCTCCTGAAACGGTGGACAACGAGGACGACAACGCAACAGAGCTACAGGAGGAGGTACGTCACTCACCACGGGAGAATATGGATATGAAAATACGTAAAAGAAAAATTAACACTATTAAAAAGGTAGTTACAAAAAAATCGAAACACGAAGGGCCAATAAGTGTAGAATTATTAGAAAATGTAAGAAAAAACATTAAAAATATTGATAAACCTGCAAGTCAATATGAAAAAGACTTACTTAAAATAATTTATAACCAATTTAAGAATCAAATTAACAAATACAAATTATCACTATATATTATGAAAAATTTTACGTTTTCCATTTCTTTCGTAGCGATATCTTTCCTAATTAAAAAATATTATGTTATAAGCGAGAAAACTTATTAAGTGTATTATCAAATATAATTTCAAAATTTATCGAATACAGAAGTACAAAAGAATATATAGATATAATTTAAAAAATTCATTCTTTTAAAAATGTATTAACACCGCAGCAAATAGGGTTATTAACCACAATTTTAATATAACATTTGAAACTACGGGAAACACTAAAAATAAAACAGACACACTCATTAGTAATTGTGAACGCCAGGGGTGTTCTTTAGATGAAGAACTCGACCGGGCAAAAAGCGACAAAGTGTTTCCGATGCAATAGATCATCAATACGGAAACTTGTCTCGGCCTAGAAGGCGGGCCGAGGCGTGTGGAAGGCCCCGGGGGGCCGGGAGAAGGAACCGAACTCGGCTCCCGGAGAGTAGGACTTTGAAAAAATTTGGACAGGGGAAGCGTAAGACGCTTCGTTTCGCCAGGTTCTCGCTTTCACGTAAAAAAAATTCGTAACTCACTATTCGCGAGTGAAAGACGGATAAGGGAAGGAGGTTATACGAGGGTGGGGATGAGATCTGAGATATATATATATGTGTGTGTAATTCAGGCTCTGAGTCATAAGCATTCCAACTGACACTGTTTTATGAAGAAGAATTGAAAGAACTGAAAAAGGAGAAAGATAGAATGGGTAAGATGTTCTTTGAGTCAAAGCACCATGGAATCCACGTCAACAGTTTCCATTAGTAAAAAAAATGGAGAAATAACATTTGCTATAGTTAACCAATTTAAATTTAATGAGGAATGTATTTCAAAAATAATTAAAAAAACCTCAAAAGACTGAAGAGAAAGACGAAGATTGGAAACAGCAAGACGTCATCGCACCACAGCAAGACACATGGAGACTCTGAAAAAATTTCAGAGTCCGATTGAAAAAAGTTGCTCCCGAAGACAAGATTAAAATGCCTCTCGGATCGAGGGGAACAACATATCAAAAGATGGCGAGAAGAAATTTTGGCGTCGGACTTTGAAACATTTTCGCCTCGTCGACGACAAAATTTCAAAGTTTTTATTATAGAGCACTGTTGAAACTCCCCGTTAGATAGAAAACGGCCTATATTGTAAGGTAAGTTGTTAACCTCTGAGCAATTCTACCCAGACAGCACAGAACCCGAGCAGTGAAGCGTTTTTATAGAACGGGTCCCCTCTCCTTGGATTTCACTATCCCACGTAACTGGCTGGTAGGTGGGGGGAGGTAGGAAAAGGAGAGGGAATGAAGGACACGTATGAGGGAGGTAGAGGGAGGCGGAAGGGATTTGGGCTTCTATAAAAGCTCGTAATGTGTACCTCGGAAACAGTCGAATCGAGGTAACTCGTAGTAACTATAACCATTCAACCACCTATCAACCACCACCGTCGGCGTGAACGTGAAAAATGGAAGCTCATGCATCTCATATGGAATTACACGAAGCACGCGATGTTTTGCTTCAACTGCAAGAGTGTTTACAATTTAACAATTTTACAACTAATTCTACAAGTAATTCTGAAGAGAGTTCCATTTCTAAACAAAAGAAATTCTGAGGCGAGTAATTCTTCTGGTTCTGACGGTCCTGACGATTCTGACGGTTCTTCATCTTCTTCAGACGGGGAGTCTGAAGAAGAAAATCCCACTCTTGAGGCGCCAGAAACACCGATGGATGTCCATGCAGAAGCTCCTGAAACGGTGGACAACGAGGACAACGCAACAGAGCTACAGGAGGAGGTACGTGACTCACCACGGGAGAATATGGATATGAAAATACGTAAAAGAAAAATTAACACTATTAAAAAGGTAGTTACAAAAAAATCGAAACACGAAGGGCCAATAAGTGTAAAATGATTAGAAAATGTAAGAAAAAACATTAAAAGTATTGATAAACCTGCAAGTCAATATGAAAAAGACTTACTTAAAATAATTTATAACCAATTTAAGAATCAAATTAACGAATACATATACCGAACGAATACGAATACAGAACCCAAGCAGTGAAGCGTTTTTATAGAACGGGTTCCCTCTCCTTGGATTTCACTTTCCCACGTAACTGGCTGGTAGGTGGGCGGGAGGTAGGAAAAGGAGAGGGAATGAAGGACACGTATGAGGGAGGTAGAGGGAGGCGGAAGGGATTTGGGCTTCTATAAAAGCTCGTAATGTGTACCTCGGAAACATAGTCGAATCGAGGTAACTCGTAACTATAACCATTCAACCACCTATCAACCACCACCGTCGGCGTTAACGTGAAAAATGGAAGCTCATGCATCTCATATGGAATTACACGAAGCACGCGATGTTTTGCTTGAACTGCAAGAGTGTTTACAATTTAACAATTCTACAACTAATTCTACAAGTACTTCTGAAGAGAGTTCCATTTCTAAACAAAAGACAAATTCTGAGGAGAGTAATTCTTCTGGTTCTGACGATGCTGACGGTTCTTCATCTTCTTCAGACGGGGAGTCTGAAGAAGAAAACCCCACTCTTGAGGCGCCAGAAACACCGATGGATGTCCATGCAGAAGCTCCTGAAACGGTGGACAACGAGGACGACAACGCAACAGAGCTACAGGAGGAGGTACGTCACTCACCACGGGAGAATATGGATATGAAAATACGTAAAAGAAAAATTAACACTATTAAAAAGGTAGTTACAAAAAAATCGAAACACGAAGGGCCAATAAGTGTAGAATTATTAGAAAATGTAAGAAAAAACATTAAAAATATTGATAAACCTGCAAGTCAATATGAAAAAGACTTACTTAAAATAATTTATAACCAATTTAAGAATCAAATTAACAAATACAAATTATCACTATATATTATGAAAAATTCTACGTTTTCCATTTCTTTCGTAGCGATATCTTTCCTAATTAAAAAATATTATGTTATAAGCGAGAAAACTTATTAAGTGTATTATCAAATATAATTTCAAAATTTATCGAATACAGAAGTACAAAAGAATATATAGATATAATTTAAAAAATTCATTCTTTTAAAAATGTATTAACACCGCAGCAAATAGGGTTATTAACCACAATTTTTAATATAACATTTGAAACTACGGGAAACACTAAAAATAAAACAGACACACTCATTAGTAATTGTGAACGCCAGGGGTGTTCTTTAGATGAAGAACTCGACCGGGCAAAAAGCGACAAAGTGTTTCCGTTGCAATAGATCATCAATACGGAAACTTGTCTCGGCCTAGAAGGCGGGCCGAGGCGGGCCGAGGCGTGTGGAAGGCCCCGGGGGGCCGGGAGAAGGAACCGAACTCGGCTCCCGGAGAGTAGGACTTTGAAAAAATTTGGACAGGGGAAGCGTAAGACGCTTCGTTTCGCCAGGTTCTCGCTTTCACGTAAAAAAAATTCGTAACTCACTATTCGCGAGTGAAAGACGGATAAGGGAAGGAGGTTATACGAGGGTGGGGATGAGATCTGAGATATATATATATGTGTGTGTAATTCAGGCTCTGAGTCATAAGCATTCCAACTGACACTGTTTTATGAAGAAGAATTGAAAGAACTGAAAAAGGAGAAAGATAGAATGGGTAAGATGTTCTTTGAGTCAAAGCACCATGGAATCCACGTCAACAGTTTCCATTAGTAAAAAAAATGGAGAAATAACATTTGCTATAGTTAACCAATTTAAATTTAATGAGGAATGTATTTCAAAAATAATTAAAAAAACCTCAAAAGACTGAAGAGAAAGACGAAGATTGGAAACAGCAAGACGTCATCGCACCACAGCAAGACACATGGAGACTCTGAAAAAATTTCAGAGTCCGATTGAAAAAAGTTGCTCCCGAAGACAAGATTAAAATGCCTCTCGGATCGAGGGGAACAACATATCAAAAGATGGCGAGAAGAAATTTTGGCGTCGGACTTTGAAACATTTTCGCCTCGTCGACGACAAAATTTCAAAGTTTTTATTATAGAGCACTGTTGAAACTCCCCGTTAGATAGAAAACGGCCTATATTGTAAGGTAAGTTGTTAACCTCTGAGCAATTCTACCCAGACAGCACAGAACCCGAGCAGTGAAGCGTTTTTATAGAACGGGTCCCCTCTCCTTGGATTTCACTATCCCACGTAACTGGCTGGTAGGTGGGGGGAGGTAGGAAAAGGAGAGGGAATGAAGGACACGTATGAGGGAGGTAGAGGGAGGCGGAAGGGATTTGGGCTTCTATAAAAGCTCGTAATGTGTACCTCGGAAACAGTCGAATCGAGGTAACTCGTAGTAACTATAACCATTCAACCACCTATCAACCACCACCGTCGGCGTGAACGTGAAAAATGGAAGCTCATGCATCTCATATGGAATTACACGAAGCACGCGATGTTTTGCTTCAACTGCAAGAGTGTTTACAATTTAACAATTTTACAACTAATTCTACAAGTAATTCTGAAGAGAGTTCCATTTCTAAACAAAAGAAATTCTGAGGCGAGTAATTCTTCTGGTTCTGACGGTCCTGACGATTCTGACGGTTCTTCATCTTCTTCAGACGGGGAGTCTGAAGAAGAAAATCCCACTCTTGAGGCGCCAGAAACACCGATGGATGTCCATGCAGAAGCTCCTGAAACGGTGGACAACGAGGACAACGCAACAGAGCTACAGGAGGAGGTACGTGACTCACCACGGGAGAATATGGATATGAAAATACGTAAAAGAAAAATTAACACTATTAAAAAGGTAGTTACAAAAAAATCGAAACACGAAGGGCCAATAAGTGTAAAATGATTAGAAAATGTAAGAAAAAACATTAAAAGTATTGATAAACCTGCAAGTCAATATGAAAAAGACTTACTTAAAATAATTTATAACCAATTTAAGAATCAAATTAACGAATACATATACCGAACGAATACGAATACAGAACCCAAGCAGTGAAGCGTTTTTATAGAACGGGTTCCCTCTCCTTGGATTTCACTTTCCCACGTAACTGGCTGGTAGGTGGGCGGGAGGTAGGAAAAGGAGAGGGAATGAAGGACACGTATGAGGGAGGTAGAGGGAGGCGGAAGGGATTTGGGCTTCTATAAAAGCTCGTAATGTGTACCTCGGAAACATAGTCGAATCGAGGTAACTCGTAACTATAACCATTCAACCACCTATCAACCACCACCGTCGGCGTTAACGTGAAAAATGGAAGCTCATGCATCTCATATGGAATTACACGAAGCACGCGATGTTTTGCTTGAACTGCAAGAGTGTTTACAATTTAACAATTCTACAACTAATTCTACAAGTACTTCTGAAGAGAGTTCCATTTCTAAACAAAAGACAAATTCTGAGGAGAGTAATTCTTCTGGTTCTGACGATGCTGACGGTTCTTCATCTTCTTCAGACGGGGAGTCTGAAGAAGAAAACCCCACTCTTGAGGCGCCAGAAACACCGATGGATGTCCATGCAGAAGCTCCTGAAACGGTGGACAACGAGGACGACAACGCAACAGAGCTACAGGAGGAGGTACGTCACTCACCACGGGAGAATATGGATATGAAAATACGTAAAAGAAAAATTAACACTATTAAAAAGGTAGTTACAAAAAAATCGAAACACGAAGGGCCAATAAGTGTAGAATTATTAGAAAATGTAAGAAAAAACATTAAAAATATTGATAAACCTGCAAGTCAATATGAAAAAGACTTACTTAAAATAATTTATAACCAATTTAAGAATCAAATTAACAAATACAAATTATCACTATATATTATGAAAAATTCTACGTTTTCCATTTCTTTCGTAGCGATATCTTTCCTAATTAAAAAATATTATGTTATAAGCGAGAAAACTTATTAAGTGTATTATCAAATATAATTTCAAAATTTATCGAATACAGAAGTACAAAAGAATATATAGATATAATTTAAAAAATTCATTCTTTTAAAAATGTATTAACACCGCAGCAAATAGGGTTATTAACCACAATTTTTAATATAACATTTGAAACTACGGGAAACACTAAAAATAAAACAGACACACTCATTAGTAATTGTGAACGCCAGGGGTGTTCTTTAGATGAAGAACTCGACCGGGCAAAAAGCGACAAAGTGTTTCCGTTGCAATAGATCATCAATACGGAAACTTGTCTCGGCCTAGAAGGCGGGCCGAGGCGGGCCGAGGCGTGTGGAAGGCCCCGGGGGGCCGGGAGAAGGAACCGAACTCGGCTCCCGGAGAGTAGGACTTTGAAAAAATTTGGACAGGGGAAGCGTAAGACGCTTCGTTTCGCCAGGTTCTCGCTTTCACGTAAAAAAAATTCGTAACTCACTATTCGCGAGTGAAAGACGGATAAGGGAAGGAGGTTATACGAGGGTGGGGATGAGATCTGAGATATATATATATGTGTGTGTAATTCAGGCTCTGAGTCATAAGCATTCCAACTGACACTGTTTTATGAAGAAGAATTGAAAGAACTGAAAAAGGAGAAAGATAGAATGGGTAAGATGTTCTTTGAGTCAAAGCACCATGGAATCCACGTCAACAGTTTCCATTAGTAAAAAAAATGGAGAAATAACATTTGCTATAGTTAACCAATTTAAATTTAATGAGGAATGTATTTCAAAAATAATTAAAAAAACCTCAAAAGACTGAAGAGAAAGACGAAGATTGGAAACAGCAAGACGTCATCGCACCACAGCAAGACACATGGAGACTCTGAAAAAATTTCAGAGTCCGATTGAAAAAAGTTGCTCCCGAAGACAAGATTAAAATGCCTCTCGGATCGAGGGGAACAACATATCAAAAGATGGCGAGAAGAAATTTTGGCGTCGGACTTTGAAACATTTTCGCCTCGTCGACGACAAAATTTCAAAGTTTTTATTATAGAGCACTGTTGAAACTCCCCGTTAGATAGAAAACGGCCTATATTGTAAGGTAAGTTGTTAACCTCTGAGCAATTCTACCCAGACAGCACAGAACCCGAGCAGTGAAGCGTTTTTATAGAACGGGTCCCCTCTCCTTGGATTTCAGTATCCCACGCAACTGGCTGGTAGGTGGGGGGAGGTAGGAAAAGGAGAGGGAATGAAGGACACGTATGAGGGAGGTAGAGGGAGGCGGAAGGGATTTGGGCTTCTATAAAAGCTCGTAATGTGTACCTCGGAAACAGTCGAATCGAGGTAACTCGTAGTAACTATAACCATTCAACCACCTATCAACCACCACCGTCGGCGTGAACGTGAAAAATGGAAGCTCATGCATCTCATATGGAATTACACGAAGCACGCGATGTTTTGCTTCAACTGCAAGAGTGTTTACAATTTAACAATTTTACAACTAATTCTACAAGTAATTCTGAAGAGAGTTCCATTTCTAAACAAAAGAAATTCTGAGGCGAGTAATTCTTCTGGTTCTGACGGTCCTGACGATTCTGACGGTTCTTCATCTTCTTCAGACGGGGAGTCTGAAGAAGAAAATCCCACTCTTGAGGCGCCAGAAACACCGATGGATGTCCATGCAGAAGCTCCTGAAACGGTGGACAACGAGGACAACGCAACAGAGCTACAGGAGGAGGTACGTGACTCACCACGGGAGAATATGGATATGAAAATACGTAAAAGAAAAATTAACACTATTAAAAAGGTAGTTACAAAAAAATCGAAACACGAAGGGCCAATAAGTGTAAAATGATTAGAAAATGTAAGAAAAAACATTAAAAGTATTGATAAACCTGCAAGTCAATATGAAAAAGACTTACTTAAAATAATTTATAACCAATTTAAGAATCAAATTAACGAATACATATACCGAACGAATACGAATACAGAACCCAAGCAGTGAAGCGTTTTTATAGAACGGGTTCCCTCTCCTTGGATTTCACTTTCCCACGTAACTGGCTGGTAGGTGGGCGGGAGGTAGGAAAAGGAGAGGGAATGAAGGACACGTATGAGGGAGGTAGAGGGAGGCGGAAGGGATTTGGGCTTCTATAAAAGCTCGTAATGTGTACCTCGGAAACATAGTCGAATCGAGGTAACTCGTAACTATAACCATTCAACCACCTATCAACCACCACCGTCGGCGTTAACGTGAAAAATGGAAGCTCATGCATCTCATATGGAATTACACGAAGCACGCGATGTTTTGCTTGAACTGCAAGAGTGTTTACAATTTAACAATTCTACAACTAATTCTACAAGTACTTCTGAAGAGAGTTCCATTTCTAAACAAAAGACAAATTCTGAGGAGAGTAATTCTTCTGGTTCTGACGATGCTGACGGTTCTTCATCTTCTTCAGACGGGGAGTCTGAAGAAGAAAACCCCACTCTTGAGGCGCCAGAAACACCGATGGATGTCCATGCAGAAGCTCCTGAAACGGTGGACAACGAGGACGACAACGCAACAGAGCTACAGGAGGAGGTACGTCACTCACCACGGGAGAATATGGATATGAAAATACGTAAAAGAAAAATTAACACTATTAAAAAGGTAGTTACAAAAAAATCGAAACACGAAGGGCCAATAAGTGTAGAATTATTAGAAAATGTAAGAAAAAACATTAAAAATATTGATAAACCTGCAAGTCAATATGAAAAAGACTTACTTAAAATAATTTATAACCAATTTAAGAATCAAATTAACAAATACAAATTATCACTATATATTATGAAAAATTCTACGTTTTCCATTTCTTTCGTAGCGATATCTTTCCTAATTAAAAAATATTATGTTATAAGCGAGAAAACTTATTAAGTGTATTATCAAATATAATTTCAAAATTTATCGAATACAGAAGTACAAAAGAATATATAGATATAATTTAAAAAATTCATTCTTTTAAAAATGTATTAACACCGCAGCAAATAGGGTTATTAACCACAATTTTTAATATAACATTTGAAACTACGGGAAACACTAAAAATAAAACAGACACACTCATTAGTAATTGTGAACGCCAGGGGTGTTCTTTAGATGAAGAACTCGACCGGGCAAAAAGCGACAAAGTGTTTCCGTTGCAATAGATCATCAATACGGAAACTTGTCTCGGCCTAGAAGGCGGGCCGAGGCGGGCCGAGGCGTGTGGAAGGCCCCGGGGGGCCGGGAGAAGGAACCGAACTCGGCTCCCGGAAAGTAGGACTTTGAAAAAATTTGGACAGGGGAAGCGTAAGACGCTTCGTTTCGCCAGGTTCTCGCTTTCACGTAAAAAAAATTCGTAACTCACTATTCGCGAGTGAAAGACGGATAAGGGAAGGAGGTTATACGAGGGTGGGGATGAGATCTGAGATATATATATATGTGTGTGTAATTCAGGCTCTGAGTCATAAGCATTCCAACTGACACTGTTTTATGAAGAAGAATTGAAAGAACTGAAAAAGGAGAAAGATAGAATGGGTAAGATGTTCTTTGAGTCAAAGCACCATGGAATCCACGTCAACAGTTTCCATTAGTAAAAAAAATGGAGAAATAACATTTGCTATAGTTAACCAATTTAAATTTAATGAGGAATGTATTTCAAAAATAATTAAAAAAACCTCAAAAGACTGAAGAGAAAGACGAAGATTGGAAACAGCAAGACGTCATCGCACCACAGCAAGACACATGGAGACTCTGAAAAAATTTCAGAGTCCGATTGAAAAAAGTTGCTCCCGAAGACAAGATTAAAATGCCTCTCGGATCGAGGGGAACAACATATCAAAAGATGGCGAGAAGAAATTTTGGCGTCGGACTTTGAAACATTTTCGCCTCGTCGACGACAAAATTTCAAAGTTTTTATTATAGAGCACTGTTGAAACTCCCCGTTAGATAGAAAACGGCCTATATTGTAAGGTAAGTTGTTAACCTCTGAGCAATTCTACCCAGACAGCACAGAACCCGAGCAGTGAAGCGTTTTTATAGAACGGGTCCCCTCTCCTTGGATTTCACTATCCCACGTAACTGGCTGGTAGGTGGGGGGAGGTAGGAAAAGGAGAGGGAATGAAGGACACGTATGAGGGAGGTAGAGGGAGGCGGAAGGGATTTGGGCTTCTATAAAAGCTCGTAATGTGTACCTCGGAAACAGTCGAATCGAGGTAACTCGTAGTAACTATAACCATTCAACCACCTATCAACCACCACCGTCGGCGTTAACGTGAAAAATGGAAGCTCATGCATCTCATATGGAATTACACGAAGCACGCGATGTTTTGCTTCAACTGCAAGAGTGTTTACAATTTAACAATTTTACAACTAATTCTACAAGTAATTCTGAAGAGAGTTCCATTTCTAAACAAAAGACAAATTCTGAGGCGAGTAATTCTTCTGGTTCTGACGGTCCTGACGGTTCTTCATCTTCTTCAGACGGGGAGTCTGAAGAAAAAAATCCCACTCTTGAGGCGCCAGAAACACCGATGGATGTCCATGCAGAAGCTCCTGAAACGGTGGACGACAACGAGGACGACAACGCAACAGAGCTACAGGAGGAGGTACGTCACTCACCACGGGAGAATATGGATATGAAAATACGTAAAAGAAAAATTAACACTATTAAAAAGGTAGTTACAAAAAAATCGAAACACGAAGGGCCAATAAGTGTAGAATTATTAGAAAATGTAAGAAAAAACATTAAAAATATTGATAAACCTGCAAGTCAATATGAAAAAGACTTACTTAAAATAATTGATAACCAATTTAAGAATCAAATTAACGAATACAAATACAGAACGAATACGAATACAGAAACCGAGCAGTGGAGCGTTTTTTAGAACGGGTCCCCTCTCCTTGGATTTCTCTTTCCCACGTAACTGGCTGGTAGGTGGGGGGAGGTAGGAAAAGGAGAGGGAATGAAGGACACGTATGAGGGAGGTAGAGGGAGGCGGAAGGGATTTGGGCTTCTACAAAAGCTCGTAATGTGTACCTCGGAAACATAGTCGAATCGAGGTAACTCGTAATAACTATAACCATTCAACCACCTATCAACCACCACCGTCGGCCTTAACGTGAAAAATGGAAGCTCTTAAATTTAAAAATTTAATGGATTCTTCAAAATTTATTTCAAATGTATCAGTACGAATACCAAATAAGCAAGACATATCTAATTTATATATAAAAATTGTAAATAAATGCAATTCTAATTACAGTTTGAATAACAGCAATTTTGGATCTTATTAATGTAATATTTTTTTCCTTGAATTTGAATGAGAATTTTGATGATATAAAAAACGGAAATCTAAAAAAAAATTGAAAAATCTGAGGAACTGACGGAAGAAGATTTGAAAATATATATTTTAGATTTAGTAGAAGAAATTAATAAATTATTGGCAATTATATTCCAAAATTTAAATAGCACATTTTCGTCTAAAAAAGGAAATTTAAAAGAGACATTAAATTTGATATATGGTATACGAGATAATGTTTTATATTACAATTATGTATTTAAATTAAAGGAACATTTTTTAATTTTAGAGGAGAGAAGTGTCTTAAATATTAATTTAAATAATTATAATATAAAATTTAGTATAGGTAACCTTTTTTATGATGTATTTAAATGTATATTAGAAACAATTGAAACTGAAATTAAAAACATATTTGAACAATCTTCTTCAGGCGATAGTTATACTAATATTAGTAATATGAATAAAGCCATTTTTGTAATGTTAATGTGGGTAGAAAAAATGTTAGAATTGAAGGTTCCTAACAAAATAATATTTGTTTTATTGTCTTACTATCTTTCGATTTTTGGTGTAGTACCTTTGGATTTTATAAGTTCAAATAAGCCATATGTACTTGTAAATCCACTTGAAAATGTCAAGGAATTTCAAAAATATGTTTCTAAAGTTAATGAAAAAAAAGAGAAAATAAAAATAAAAATGGAAAAACAGTTAAATAACATTACAATTTTGGATTTTCACAAATTATTAAATGATAATGATAAAGATGGTATTGGTACAAATTATATCCTACCGTACATTTTATTATATAAAAATTCAAAATTTGGGCAAAATTTTTCTTTACAAATTGAAGAGTATATGCCAAAAACTCCAAAACCGGACTCTATAGATATTTCCCCCCAAACACCTCACACACCCCTAATGGAGGATGAAGTGATAAATTTTGAAATTAATAGTTTGTAGTTTAGTCGTTTATGTATATTGTATAAAAACTGTATGTATATAAAAATGTATTAATTATGTATGTATAATTATGTATAAATGTATTATATAAATAATTAACTGTAAATATGTATGTAAATATGTATTATAAATGTATGTATATAAATAATTAACTGTAAATATGTATGTAAATAAGTATTATAAATGTATGTATATAAATAATTAACTGTAATTATGTATTTATAAATGATTCATGTATAAAAACTGAATTATTCTAAACTTATCGTTTTATTTATCCATACACTTCCACTTTCCACTAATTCGGCCTTTTCAATTTTCCCTCCAATTTTAAATTTCGCGGTTATAAATATTTAAATTTTTTCAATTTCGCGGTTATAAATATTTTTCTAAAATGATTTATCATTTGTTGAAATTGTATATATGCTTTAGCTGTATGTCAAAAAAATACTCGCTCACGGTGATAGTCAAGGGACGCAAGTCCGACAGCGCGCATCACACGTCGCCTTTTCTGCGGTAAAGCAGGGTTACTGGGGAAGAAAAGGTTGCCGGAGGGTTCAATTTAAACATCTATTGTAACTTGTTTGTAATTTATTACTATACTTCTTATTTTGTTGTTATTTGAAATTATTTTTATTACACGTCACAAGTGTATGTAATTCCAAAGTGGAAGAATATACAATTAGAAAAAAAGTATTTTAAGAAATTACTGTAACTTATATATTATCAAAAGTATGTTAACAAGGCTAGTACATTTAAGATTAATGTACCACCAAGTGTTAAACTCGGCATAGAACAAAAACAAAATATGTATGAAATTCAGGAGGAAACTGTCTACTCATGAGGCAGCACATATTTCTGTAACTATAATTTTAAGTATTGTTATATGATGTACCATTATATGTATCTCACTATATTTATTGTATCAAAAATGTATAAAGAAAGAGACAGAGTCTAATGGATCTCAGGAGAGCATTAACGTAAGGGAGGATGAGCTGTATCTCCTTGCCTAACGGTAACCAATGCATACCAGAGTTATATCTCCTCGTACAGACTACGTAATGTACTCCAGAGCAAGATCGGGGTTCGCATTCAATTAAAGTAAAGGACAAGGTGTCTTCTGTGATCCTTATAAATTGTCAGATAGGGCGTAGAAGACGCCGATACCAACGCCTGTCCCTATGACCTCTACATAATTCGGAGTTTACTTGGGGCTTCCGCCCGCCGTGATATCAGCTCTCGCTCGAGGCGCTGACCCCTTCCCATGATATGGGCCACCCGAACTTTGGATTGGAAATTAGTATAACTTTGTATATATTCACTTCAGTAATACACTCAAGTGTGTTGTCACACTCTCAGTTTCATTTCACCAAGTCTGTTTGAAGAATCTGTCGACCAGTCATCGATATTACCTAACTCCAGGACTTTTGCTAGAAACGATACCAGGAGAAATCTTGTTTGTGATCTTCTGGTGAATAACAAGTAAATTGTATATAAAGGAGAGCGAAGCAGCTCTCACCAGCACTGTTCCATCAGACGCTGGTCACTTCTCTCCGGAGGCTTGGCGCCGGCGCGCAGAGGGCGGGCGAGGACCCGCTCGCCTTGCACTGTGCGCGCCATGTGTCTGGCCGAGGCGAAAGAGTAACACGCAAGGTCTCTGATGCATCTTTGATTCATTTTTCATTCCTTGCATTCAATATTGGTGTACTCGAGTGAAAAAATGTATCTGGCGTAACGCCAGACTCAATTGTATAACTGTAAATCGCTGGCCAGTTCATATGCACAATTCTTCACTATACAACTGTTTAATTTCATGTACTGTGATCCTTTATGAGAAGAATATGGATAATAATGCACTGCTATTGCTAAAGAAAATCCCCGACAATTTCAACCATTGTACGTACTGTTAGGGATGCATTAATGTTGAGGGTAGGTCTGGAAACATTGGAAGAGGTCCGTGAAGGGAGTTTTCATTACTGGTCTGTTAATGGGGCTGCAATTAATTTATTTATTGACTTTGGGAGTGCCAGGACATAAATTCAGAAGGTCCTGAGATTAATCGCAACAAGAAGATTAGAGTAGATAGAGAAATTCAAGAGAGATTGGAAGAAAATAATCTCTCTTCAGGAAATAATGTAGGGAGTAAATTTTAGATATGGTAATCATAAATCCAATTTTTTTTCTCTTTTCAATACATACCAGTACGTTTTGAAGAGCAGTACTATAGGGAAGAGTTATAGGTGTGTAGGAAGGCCTACCTTATTCACTTGAAAGTGGTAAGCTAAATTAAGTAACTGTGTTTTGTGATGTTCCAAAATCATCATAATAAACGTTAACTGTTTTCTGATTAATGGTGGCTTGCAGAAGACTGGAAGAACAGTTCAGAGTACATACATCGATAATAAACTTCTTAACAAAAATGATAAACTATTTTTCTCATCCCATAAAGACATTCTAATGCAAACCTGAAAAGATAATCAAACCTCTGCAGAACAACACCGACCACGCTTGATTTATAGCAGTTTAAATTGTCCTATATCAGCTATTTGGAACCAAAGTCTACCACTCACGTTATGGTACAAGTATATCCACTTCTTAAGGTGTAAAACGAACATAATGTAAAACTGCAAATCCAATTTCAACCGTCACAACCTTGATGTAAATAAACTGTCACGTGGTTCCCCGGAAGGCACGCTCGTCCCAAGTGAATCACGCTGGCCTCCTGGCGGCAACCAGGCGCTTCGGACGGACGCAACGCCAACTAGACGCGTGGATAGAGACGCCGCCGCCAGCCGTACCGCCAACAGCCACCCACACTGCCGCCCCCGAGTGACTTGTCCGCGGCCCTTCATCATGTAAGAGTATCAGTCTGTGTGTTAAGTCTTATAAATAAATAGGTCATTAACTAGGAGTTGGCTTCATTGCTTAGTGCTCCCTCATGTCGGCGTCACGACAGCTGAATGAGCCAGCGGAAGCCCCAGCACCTTGCCCCTTGACCACCCCGACCTTTAGTCATCCGCAAGCCTTGGTCCTCCCCGTATGATCCGCGGATCATGACGTAGGTGTACCTTGTATAAATACAGTAAGAGCGAGCTCCCAGGAACTATTCTCCGCACAACTAAATTACTAGAGAATGTAGAAGACTTGACAAAGCAACAACAGCTAACTGCGCAATATTATAGATATAATCATAATAGTATCCACAAAACTGTTGAACATCTAAAACAGAAATACTACAGGCCAATTTTAACGACACGAGTTAGCGAATATATCAATAACTGCGACCTGTGACAAAATAATAAATACGAGCGGCACCCAAACAAGGTACCGAATGAGGGCTCCATTACCGCTGAGAACCTTTCTCATTCCTCCATGTAGATACCTTTCACTTCGATGGTGAAAGAATACTATCTTGGACGTATTTTCAAAATACGGACAGGCTTATTTTCTGCCTGACGCCACAGGTTATTCTGCACTGTGTTCCCTTAAACAATATTTCCCCCACCACGGATAAACCCGCGCAGATAACTTCAGGTTAGAGAACCGAGTTCCAGAATAAATTAATTTCTGATTTTTGTCGTTCTAACACCAATGTTTTATCAGGCCACCACCCCTTTAAACTCGTCCTTCCACTCCCCCGTGGAACGTTTCAACGCCACCATTTGAGAAAAAAATTACGCATTCTTAGAAGCAAGGATACGGCCAGCCCTCTGAAACACTTAGTGGATGACGTCATCACTCTCTATAATTCCTCCATTCATTCAACCACCAACAGAACGCCTTCTTCGGATACATGCGGTGGGCAAGGTGACTCCACGTACCTCAAGGTGTGCCCTAGGGCATGACGTTAAAGACCTTCTTAGGTCAATCCCACCTGTGCGCGGTGCCCACTACATAATCGACGGGGGCTCTGGCGCAAACCGAATAACACTCGGTATAAGGGGTCGGTATGCGGGGCTGCCTCCGGTCCCATAAAGGTGAGAAATGCACCCAGTAAAAGCGCTAGTCTCCGGGCGAAACGCAGAAGATTCACGGCCTTGGGGAAGCCGAGACAGAGACCCAAGTTGGGTACCCCGTATTCTCAACGTCATGTCAGGCCACCAAAATTTAATTATTTCCGCCGCAAACTGCCCCCGCTAATCCGAATGGGCAGAGGTTTCGGAGATGAATGACGAAAAGGAAACGTCCACGCCCTTCACCATAATAAAGGTTCCCTTCGCGCCACAGGAGTGCAGAGCATGCTCAGATCACAAGAATGCGACCTCCCACCTTCGACAGGTCCATTTTATTAAAGCCGAGATTCGTATGTGCCATTTGTGGCAATGCTTACAAACTTAACGCTCGGCGACATGTCACGCCTGTACGTGTGCGGGGGAGGGGGACCCTAAAGTGGGTCCTGAGTGTCAGGAAAGCGGCCTCTCCTTCAAAAGAAAAGCGCAGCAAACCCAGAGTTGAGGAATGCTGAAAGAATGGCGGAGTCAGCGACGGGTCCGGGTGGGCCAAGTATGTACAAAGTCTTCATTTCTATACATCTTTCAACTCTAACTTCTACTATCCCTTTAGTATTCAACTTCCGCCTTTTTCAAATGATAGCTCCCTTTGCCCGGGGTGGGCAACGGGATGAGAGTCTTGCGGTAACGCAAGGCGGCGGGTGGCCGGGTACTCAAAGTGTCCGGCCCGTGGGACACCGCGTGGTTTTCCCTGGGGGCTGCTCAAGCCGCCAAGACCCCTCCAGCTATGCTGGCCCGCTTCCTAATTTTGCCACGTCCGCTGCCTCAGTAATGCGTTGGCGGATCGTGGATATCCGGGGAAAGAAGGAATCTCGGATATGAAAACTCATGTGAGAAAAAATTGTGCAACTCACTGAGTTCCTAATTTATTAGTTTGAACTTGATCACCACGAAACCCCGCCGTTGCTGGGGGAAATACGCTTAGGCGCGGAATACAGTCATTACAATCCTCTGATTCGTGCATTTTCCCCCACACCGAAATTAGAAGAGTATGTTCTAAACAAAGCATCTCAGGTACAAAAGCTAGGAGCCTTAAACCCTCCAGTACAAAAGCAACCCTTTCACCATCAATATACGTTAGGTGACACTACGTCGCCAATCCCTTAATCCGCCACCGGAAATAACGTAATCTCTATAGAGAAGGCAAAATTATTAAAATAGAAGGCAATAACATTCATTGTCGCATGGAAAAATGGAAATATAAATGATCAGCATTTTCGAGAAGTAAAAACTAAAAGGAAAGGCTCTTTCAGATCTGCCGCCCAAAGGCACGGGATAAAATCTACACACATTCAAACGCTGGGATTCTACGCCGATCCCTCTTGGACCAGATGTGACCACCGCCCGACCCCCACCTTAGTAGATTCTTTAAAATAACTCACGATGCATTTGCATCTCTCATGAATAATAGCAATAATACGTTTCCATTCTTATTTTACGAACTTTCACAATCGCACCGAGAGACGGAAGTACACCTTAAAAAACTGATACCTTACCCAATCGCAACAAACACGGTCTAATTAACGGGCTCGGCACCGTCATTAAATTCATTTCTGGCAACCTCGACCAAAACGACTACGATAATCTTGAGTCACACTCCAAACTGATAAAAGCCACGAAATCCAGCGCATAAACTGCCTGGTCTCATTTAGCAACTTTATGTCTCAAATATTCTACGAGATGAATTGCTTAAATTTAAACTTGGGTATTATCGAACGAATGTTATCTCAGCAAGAATTTAAAATAGATATACTGGAAAATTACCAATATATAACGATGTGTTTTAAGAGACTTTCGAACATTATATTAATCCTCGAAAACACTGAGCCTCATGTATACCGATGTGACAAATGCGCAATTGTTCTCCGATGGACATATCTCTTACCATCGTGCAACACCTACGCAACATCTACCCGGAAAGTGCATTAATTAAGACGGACCCTTACCATCCGTATGAAAACTTAAAGATCACTAAAACAAATGTCATGATCGGCCATGATTTGGTGGTCATTTTATCAGTGCCTACAACCGACGGCGACCTGTACCATCTATACGCCGTCACTGCCACCCCTACAGAGAATGTGTTGTTGATTCCTCCCGAGAAATGCCATCTCCAGGAGTCAACGGCCAAGTGGGCCACCAGTGTCTGTGATAAAGGGACTGCGACGTATGTGTGTCCTCATTACAATCTTCCCACTACGGCCTACAACTTTAACACCACAAGCTGTGCCTTCGCCCACGTCATGAACAATGTTAAGATATTCCAATTACTCAATAAAGCAGTTATCTTACTTTTCTCTGCTCAGGCACAAATGGTGCTACAGACTTGTGATAAAGTTCAAATTTCCGTAGTTATAAGGTTCTTACCTATTGTGTAACAACCACATTTGCCCAAAGGCATCCCTGGGGATAATCCACGAACTCAAACCTGTCAATTATGCCAAACATTTTTCACTCCCATACTTTTCTCGCACTCCTGTGGAAATGCACGAGGGCAAAGCTCACCATAACAATCTCTATGTAAACCAACTTAAATTAGACCTCCAGCCAGATATTATTACACCTGTCCCCATATGGTATTTTCTTCTGACACATATTGTATATATTATGTTTAATGAATGTTCTTTGTGTTATGTATTCAAGCAGCCAATTGTTTCTGCAATCAGGCGTCTACGAAACCCATCGCCACGTGCCACTGGTGACCTCCTACAAGCTCCGGAGGAATTCTGTACACACTCTTCGGGATCACGTCCGCCAGGGGAAAGTCGGCCAGGGGAAAGTCCGCTGGACGAGATCCAGCCACAAACAAACCGTTATCTGTTTGCTGCATGAGCCAGCGAAGGCCCCAGCACCCTACCCCATCTCAGTTCTCATGCCTTCCCTCTGCGACTCATGACGTTAGTGTACGTAGTATAAATACGGTAGGAGCGAGCTCCCAGAAGCCCATACTATGTATTGGTTTTGAACGGGGCGTTTACGCCGTCATGATTAAAAAAATTCTAATGGAATGAATTTTCTGAACACCACAGCAAATAGGGTTACTAACAAGAATATGTATGGTAACGTTTCAAAATACGGGGAATAAAACTAAAAATGAAAGACATGCTGATTAGTTGTGAACGCCAGGGGTATTCTTTGAATGAAGAGCAAATTTTTAAAAATGTGATGGATTCATCAAAATCTATCACAAACCACCACTTAACACGCCTATACCAATGCCATCACGACGGCAAACACAAATCGAAATCGACCACACAACATCACAAGGCACCCCAACATAATAATAGAGCAATTATTTAATCAAAGTGAAACAGCAGGCATATTTCAAGACAATGAACGACGCTTATCTCAATATATCGCTCCGCAATCTGAACAACAGGAATATGAAAAGGAAATGAGTAACCCGGAAGAGCCGCAGCAAATCACAGCGACAAGTTCGATAGGGAATTAATCAAAATTTATTAAACTCCATGTAGTAGCCTTACATTTTACTCCTCCGAAACACCCCTCACCAAAACTCACCCATAGAAAGATTTCACAGTACAATCATTGAAAAATTACGAACACTAAGAATACAAAACACAACAACTCCCATTGATGAATTGACAATAATTGCAACCCTTGTATACAACCAATCGGTACACTCTTTAACAAATTACACGCCGTTCACTCTCTTTCACGTGTTATGTACAGAAGAACCTCACCCTCTTCAAGTACACTATGGAAACTGCCCCGAGCATCCCGATGGACAGGCAAAAAAAGCCTACGCACTTATCGGATGTAAACATCCCCATGTTGTCGCCACTGGAAACGGAAAAATCCTATATTCCGGTGTCGCCATTGAAACAAACAGAAGCAAGAGGAAGGAACCAAATAACAAGATACCACTCCATTAACAAGCACCGCCTCCACTGCCCAGGAAACACCGCCTCCACCGCCGTCTCCGAGCTGAATAAAAGGAGCCACCTCGACCGTTTAAGAGAACTTCATTGCATGTATCGCCATCAAGTCATTCATGTTGTCAATATTGTAATTTACTAAGGAATATACTGTGACTTATTAAAATTGTCTCGGCGTTTTCTTTCAGTAAGCAACTCCACTTTGAACAAACTTAACTGGGGGCTCAGCCGGGATCGGCAAACCTGTTCATCGTCGCCACTGTGGACTACAAGCTGCTAACGTCTTCACAAATTAAGACGCATTCGGCAACTGTTCATTATCGCCACTTTGGACTGCAAGCTGTTGGAAGAACGCTGCTAACTCTACTCCCACTAGAAACAAAAGAGCAAAACTATTGCATATTAGAAAACAAGAACATCCAAGTGATTTATGAATGACTAACACCAAACCTGTCTTGCGTAACAAAACAATTTAAATAGATTAAATGAAATAGAAGTTGCATGTAAAGGGGGGAAAATGGTCCTCTGAAATCAGTTGTAAATATTCAAGATTCAATCAATGTACTCGGAAATGTTATAAAATTCATATCTGGTAACTTGGACCAAGACGACTTTGACAATTTGGAAGGACAAATGAAAGACTTCACAAATGACCGTAATCAGGCGATCATTCATATCAATAAATTAACCTCCTTTAGTAACAGTATTGCACAAAAGTTCACTCTTGAAAAGAATCATGTAAACTCTAATATGAATATAATCAGTTCACTGCTATCTAACCAAAATGTCAAAATTAGCATTCTAGAACACTACCAATTCGCTGTAATGTGCTTGGAAAGACTGTCAAAAATTATAAATTATCTCAGCAAGAATTTAAAATAGATATACTGGAAAATTACCAATATATAATGATGTGTTTTAAGAGACTTTCGAACATTATATTAATCCTCGAAAACACTATGAGCCTCATGTATACCGATGTGACAAATGTGCAATTATTCTCCGATGGACATATCTCTTACCATCGTGCAACACCTACGTAACATCTACCCGGAAAGTGCATTAATTAAGACGGACCCTTACCATCCGTATGAAAACTTAAAGATCACTAAAACAAATGTCATGATCGGCCATGATTTGGTGGTCATTTTATCAGTGCCTACAACCGACGGCGACCTGTACCATTTGTACGCCGCCACTGCCACCCCTACAGTGAATGTGTTGTTGATTCCTCCCGAGAAATGCCATCTCCAAGAGTCAACGGCCAAGTGGGCCACCAGTGTCTGTGATAAAGGGACTGCGACGTATGTGTGTCCTCATTACAATCTTCCCACTACGGCCTGCAACTTGAACACCACAAGCTGTGCCTTCGCCCACGTCATGAACAATGTTAAGATATTCCAATTACTCAATAAAGCAGATATCTTATTTTTCTCTGCTCGTGCCTTAATTTAACTAACAGTGCGTACAATAATAACAAAATAACTGTCATAGGCGATTTAAATAGTAAAAATAAAGCATGGAACAGCAGAATTACAACAGAAGCAGGTCGAAAACTTTGTACCCGTATACTGTTGTACCCGTATACGTGATTTCAGATCGATTGTACGAAAGTAAGTTAAGTTTTTTACCATTTTTGTCCCCAATATCAGGTTTCAGACATCATTTCTTCTCAAGCGTTTAATTCCGAAACTAAGAGTCGGATTGACGTCTAGTTTGCACCATTGAATTCCTCGTGGGGAGTTGTACCAGTATACGTGATTTCAGATCGATTCTATGAAAGTAAGTTAAGTTTTTTCACATTTTTTGCCCGAATTTCGGGTTTTGGGCTTTATTTCGTTTCAAGCGTTTAATTCCGAAACTAAGAGTCGGATTGACGTCTAGTTTGCACCATTGAATTCCTCGTAAAGAGTTGTACCCGTATACGTGATTTCAGATCGATTGTACGAATGTAAGTTAAGTTTTTACCCATTTTTGTCCCCAATATCGGGTTTTGGACATCATTTCTTCTCAAGCGTTTAATTCCGAAACTAAGAGTCGGATTGACGTCTAGTTTGCATCATTGAATTTCTCATGAAGAGTTGTACCCGTATACGTGATTTCAGATTGATTGTACGAAAGTAAGTTAAGTTTTTTCCCATTTTTGTCCCCAATATCGGGTATTGGACATCATTTCTATTCAAGCGTTTAGCTCCGAAACTAAGAGTCGGATTGACGTCTAGTTTGCACCATTGAATTCCTCGTGAAGAGTTGTACCGGTATACGTGATTTCTGATCGATTGTACGAAAGTAAATTAAGTTTTTTACCATTTTTGTCCCCAATATCGGGTTTTGGACATCATTTCTTTTCAAGCATTTAATTTCGAAAGTAAGAGTCGGATTGACGTCTAGTTTGCACCATTGAATTCCTCGTGGGGAGTTGTACCCGTATACGTGATTTCAGATCGATTCTATGGAATTAAGTTATGTTGGATTCTTGTAACGAAGTATCAGACAGAATCTCCTGCATTTTTGCGATACTTCCTGGAGCACAGTATTCTGATTCAGTACAATCTAGATGAGCTTTAAGAGTAATTTCTTGGACTGAACCATTTGCACAGGATTCCTTCACAGAAGCACTTACACCACTAACACTGATTAACATGGAGCTTGAATCACTGCAGTGGATACTTCTTGTATATAATGGTGTTTCTTTTGTTGCCTTTAAAAGATCACTTTCAGTAAATGTTGAGCTGAGGACAGCTGTGGCAGATGATTTCTCTAACTCTTCTTTAGGATTTACGTTCTTTAGCTCTCCATCAGAATCACTTTCTGCCAAACCAGTAAAAGAATCATTGAGAATATTTGGACAACATTCTCATCTAATTTATCAATGTCTGAAGCCTTCAATTCTGAACTGGTGACACAATTTCGTGATAGGATCTGATTCACGATTTCCACTGCGCTAATGCAACCGTTATCTTCTGGATCTTCTACTACATTACTCCTTTCCATTTTCTTTTCGTTTGCACCTTGAGTTTCCTCATTATAATTACTCATTCTTCGGGCAGGAAACGAGCATGAACCAAAAATATAGAATTGAAAGATTAAGGTAGACTTCATCTATCTCGAGGTTGTAAAGGTTATTCTGCTACAGCAACACTATTTGCTAGTAGTCGGATTGAAGTTAATAGAACTGATAAAAATATTTTACCTGTCATAACTTCTACTTATGATTGTTGTTTTGATGAGGAAATTAAATCAGAACTTCCAAAATTAACTTTGGAAGCACCTTTGTTAAATATCTTAAATTCTGCGGATGATCTCCGTATAGCAAGTTATAAAGTATCTGAAGTAGAACAGATGATTAATTCAGAAAAACAAAAGATATTCACAACCAATATCATATTTCATCAAGGTTTAACTTGGGTAGGATCATTAGTAATTGTACTACTTGTTTTTGTGTGCATCTGTTGTAGCTGCTGTTGTTGCAAACGTTGCAGACAGTGTGGTTTTTGGTTATGGGATAGATGGAGTTCCAAAGAGTGTTGGGAGCAAACAAAGAGTCGATGTTTTATTGTGAACAATTATCAACCTGTAGTCTCATATGATGTATCAAAAGGGTCTCCCACACCTGTGCACTCACTCCCAGCAGTAATTTCAGGGGTTGCAACTGAGCAACCTCGCTCAGAACATGGTATGTCATTACGTCCGTTGTCACAAAGTAGTAAGAGGTATAACCAACCAGTTCGATAAAAAATAATGTGACAATCCCAAATTTACAATTTTTCTTTTAAGGGGGAGAGTGTAGGAGGAGGAGCGCCTCATACGACAACGACGTAATGTAACGTCCCTTAATGAATGTAATCAATGTAACTAATCAATGTTAATTGGTATACTTTAGTCCTTAAGTACACTGATTGTAAACGCAAACATGCACTACACCGTACATTATATATTATAATGGGAGCTGCTATGGAATATTCTTAATAGCGGATGGAGATACAGAGGCTCTCTGTAAACTTTAAATACAAAGAGGTTCTGTTGACCCGAGGTCAACGTCGAATTCGTTACTTGGCCCAGACGTCTGGCGGCTTCTGAAAGCACCAGTCAGAATCGGCACGTGTTCCGCCGACAGGTCAGCTTAAAGCTATCAGACCGGATGGAGTGGGTAGTTCCAATAACCCACACGCGCAGGCGCTCCGAGCCGTAGACACGAGCTCAGCAGAGATGATCTCATTTCGACGAATGACGAACGAGTTAAATATAACATTATAAAATGCTAAATAAGGTCTTCCATAGCCAACGGAGTTTCCCACGACTTCAGGAAGCTCCCTCCACCAGCACCCCTTATCTCAACATCTAATTATGTTAATAAGATCCCCTCCACGGAGGCTATGTTATATATTCCACTGTAAGCAAGCACACAGGGAGGTGGCACTGCTCAGCTGGAGAGTAGACATCCTTTGAGTTAATGTAACGGCACAATTACTTTGTATCACTTTCGTTTTATAAAGAACTCTGTTGTTATATCAGAGAAACGCTCTCTTCGTTATTCTCCTCGTGCCCGCCCGACACTACCGAGTCCTCACATCCAGTCGTCTCTTCACCTGGGGCATCAGGAACTTAGTCTTTCTGAGAACTCACCGAAAACCTAAATATTTGTTGCACTGCTAGTTCTGGTGCTTCTTCACGCTACCACACCATCTTCGAGGCAACGTGTAATGATTGTAACTGTAATAATTGTAATTGTAATGATTGTAACTGTAATAATTGTAATTGTAATGTTAGAGATTTTCCAATACCAAAAGATATCAAAGACATAAAATCATTTCTCGGTTTGGCAGGTTATTATCGTAGATTCATTGACAAGTTTAGTACAATTGCTATACCTTTGACAAAGTTATTAAAGAAAGATAGTGAATGGAAATAGGAACAAGAGGAGCAGAGTAGTGTTGACTCTTTAAAGAAAGAATTAACACAAGCGCCAGTACTTCAGTATCCTGATTTTCAACAACCATTTATTCTAACAACGGACGCGAGTAATTATGCTATAGGAGCAATACTTAGTCAAGGAAAGATAGGAAAAGATAAGCCGCTTGCTTATGCATCTCGAACTTTTAACAAAGCACAGATAAATTATTCTATTACAGAAAAAGAACTCGCAGCTATCGTATGGGCTTGTAAAAATTTCCGTCCATACTTATTAGGAACAAAATTCACAATCGTGACAGATCATAAGGCTTTAACGTGGATTTTGAATGTAACAGATCCAGGATCTCGATTAATGAGATGGAGATTATTGTTAGAGGAATACGATTATGAAGAGATACATAAAGCAGGAAAAATGAATGTCAATGCAGATGCGTTAAGTAGATATCCAGTAGTCTCTTGTCAGGTTAGTGTAGAGAATAGGCAAAGAATTATTAAAGAAATGCATGAATGTCCCATTGGAGGTCATCAAGGAATCAAAAGAACTCTAGAGAGAATTAAATTATATACTTCATGGCCGAATGTCAAATGACGTAGAGAAATTTATTAAAGCTTGTAAGACATGCCAATTAAATAAAGTAACTCAGTTACCAGTGAAACAACCACTTATGGTGACTGATATTAAAGAGGCACCTTGGGAAAAGATTTACTTAGACATTGTAGGTCCTTTACCGTTGACAATTAAAGGGAATAAATATATTTTAACATGTCAGGACAATTTGAGTAAATACTTAATCGCGGTCCCGCTTTCTGATTCAACCGCACAGGAAACAGCAAAAGCATTTAATAATTTTATCGTTTGTATTTTCGGTATACCAAATGAGATAGTAACCGATTAAGGTTCTAATTTTATGAGTAGCTTATTCCAAAATTTAAGTAAATTACTTAAAATAAAGAAAATTAATACTAGTGCATATCATCCAGAAAGTAATGGTGCGCTCGAAAGAACGCACAGAACGTTAGTGGAATATTTAAGATGTTTTTGTAAACAGCCACATAACGACTGGGATGATTGGTTACCATTTGCGAGTTTTACGTATAATACAACAGTCCACACGAGTACAAAGTATACCCCGTATGAAGTATTGTTTGGAAGGAAAGCAAATTTACCGGGTAAATTGCAAGCGAATACAACTCCGTTGTATACATACGATGATATTGTTCAGGAAATAAGATTTAAATTCCAAGTTTGTCATGAAAGGGTTAGAGAAAATTTGAGAATACAGAAAAGCAGAAAGAATATTATGATGAAAAAAGGAGTAGAAAGAGGGAATTTAAAATCAGAGACCAGGTCTTAGTAAAAGTAGAGCAAAGAAATAAATTAGAACCGCTATGGAAAGGTCCATATGAAATACAAGAGGTTTTAAATGCGGGATCTGATGTTCTACAAGAAGTAAGAAAACGTAAAAGACTTACAGTTCATGTAAATAGGTTGAAACCATACTTTGTTTCAGAGGAAAAGTCGCAAGATGATCACGATTTGGATACTTAAGCTGTTGTTAATTGCACTACAACACCAGACTGCGGTGGAAAGTCAAAATTCTCCAATATCGTCGTCAGCAGGAGTATATTTCGACGAAATAGGTACACTTTTGTTGTCACCAAGTCAATGGAAGTTTGTAAATTACATAGATTTAAACCCTATTAAAGAATTATGGAAACAAACAAAGTCATCAGGCTCAAGTATTAACTGTATGTCAAAAACATTCAAATGAATCATGATATCATTTAACGGATTGTACAGCATTCGCAACTTATTCTCGATCAAAGATTCGTTATGTAGATTCTTTAAAATATATAATTGCGGGTTATTTAAATGAAAATACTTATGGTAGGCAGAAGCGAGGTGTTTTGAATTTTATTGGAGAGGTTAGCAAAATTTTGTTTGGCACAGCAACAGAATCTGAAATTAAAAGTTATCAAAAGCATATTGATACAATTCAGAAAGAACAAAGAGATTTTTTAAAAATTTCGGGAGAACAGATGACAGTAATCAAATCAGCCATTCTCACATTTAATTCTACAATGTATAAAATAGATAAGAATGAGAAAATGTTAGCTGATAAATTTAAGAACTTTGCAGAGAAAGCATCCATGGCAATTAACAAATTAGAGGAATCAACCACTGTAATATCAATAATGAATGAACAATTGAAACAAGTAGAGAGAGGAATTGAGGAAAGTCGGTATACGTTTGATATTTTAGTAGATGCATTTGTTCATGCTCAAGATGGTGTGTTACTGACATGGCCGAACAGGCACCTTTGAAGTCGCCGCCAGAAGACAGTACCAACACCGCTCAAGAGAGAGCGCTGATCGACAACCCGGCATCTCCGTCACGCTCGGGCAAGCATCGGCGCGGAAGAATTCACCCGTATCGCGGGGTTGGCCGGCGAACCTTCACCCCGAGCAGGGTATAAAAGCGCTGCTCGGGCAAGCAGCCGGCAGTTGATAAGCGAGAGCCAGCGAGTTGATAGTGAGTGATACAGTGTTACGTCGAGTGCCTACGGATTTGGACTGCCCCACGGTGAACTGGTGAACAACGCGACGCACACGGACTATCTTCAGGAATTTTGGTTTGACTTGGCTTTTGTTGTTGGATTTGCTTTTGGATTACGGAATAAAACACGATTTTAAGAAACTGTGTTGTTCTTTGTTGTTTTGGTCACAACAGTTACAACCTCAACTGGTCACACCAAATAAAATAAAAAGTTATATGGATCAAGGTAAACCAAAGGACCTGGACTATCCTCCTTTTCCTATTAGTGAACTAAGTAAATTAATAATTCCTATCATCTATTCTTTTCAGAACTATTTTGTATATGTAATCCAAATACCTCTTATTTCAAACACTCAATATCAATTGTATAAAGTATTACCTTTTCCAGCAAGAGTGAAAGACGATACATTTATGTATCTTAATTTTAATAGAGAATATATATTTAAGGACACTATGCATAACAAATATGGAAAGATGTCTTCCAATGAATTAAGTAATTGTTTTAATCCTAATGAAATTAATTTTGTTTGTAAAGAGAAAGTACCAGTATATACATATGTTCCAGATGTAGATTGTGAAGCTACGCTTCTACATGTATCTAATAACAGAGTTCCAGATGTGTGTGACAAAAGAATTGTTAAATTAACAAGAACACACTGGATCTCGCTATATCTGAGTAATGAGTGGTTATACGTTGCACCGAGCCCCGAAAGATTTGCAATTTTGTGTCCTCTTCAAGGAACACGAAATATTGTCTTAGAAAACCAAGGTAAACTACACCTCCCAAAAGGTTGCAAAGGTTATTCTGCTTCCGCGACCTTATATGCTAGTAGTCAAATAGAAGTCAATCGAACTGAGCTGGACGTATTACCTGTAATGTCTCCAAATTTTGATTGTTGTTTTGATGAGGAGACGAAGGAGAAATTAACTAATTTAGATCTGGATACTCCTCTGCAGAATATTCTAACTTCTGCAGATGATTTAAAAATAGCGAGATACAAGGTATCAGAAATAGAAGGGCTGATTAAAGATCAAGAAGAAAGTATTCTTCCTTCTGTCTGGTATCAAGGCGCAACATGGTTAGGATCACTAGTTGTAATTGTTTTGTTCATAATAATTACTTGCTGTAGTTGTTGCTGTTGCAAATGTTGCAGAGAATGTGGTTTTTGGTTGTGGGACAAATGGAGTCCCAGGGACTGTTGGGCACAGGCACGAGAGAGATGCTTGGTAATAAATACCTATCAACCTGTAGTATCCTACCAAAGGGATCTCGACAAAGTATCTCCTGTCCTATCAACACGTTCCCTCCCAATAACCCGTGAGCCAACATTTGCAGACGTAGAGGCAACAGCAGATGGACAGCATACGCCATCCAGTATATATCCAGATCCCACGCCCAAGAGGCTCAGACGGTCCACTCGATATGTTCGTTGAATAAAAGTAAACCACATGGTGGTTCACTTTTGAAAGGGGGAAGGTGTAATGATTTAACTGTAATAATTGTAACTGTAATGATTGTAACTGTAATGATTGTAACTGTAATGATTGTAACTGTAATGATTGTAACTGTAATGATTGTAACTGTAATGATTGTAACTGTAATGATTGTAACTGTAATGATTGTAACTGTAATGATTGTAACTGTAATGATTGTAACTGTAATGATTGTAACTGTAATGATTGTAACTGTAATGATTGTAACTGTAATGATTGTAACTGTAATGATTGTAACTGTAATGATTGTAACTGTAATGATTGTAACTGTAATGATTGTAACTGTAATGATTGTAACTGTAATGATTGTAACTGTAATGATTGTAACTGTAATGATTGTAACTGTAATGATTGTAACTGTAATGATTGTAACTGTAATGATTGTAACTGTAATGATTGTAACTGTAATGATTGTAACTGTAATGATTGTAACTGTAATGATTGTAACTGTAATGATTGTAACTGTAATGATTGTAACTGTAATGATTGTAACTGTAATGATTGTAACTGTAATGATTGTAACTGTAATGATTGTAACTGTAATGATTGTAACTGTAATGATTGTAACTGTAATGATTATAATCATACTTTATAAAATTCTATAGGAGCTTTGATCATAACGCATTCAACTGGGAAGTATCCATTAACTGGGAAGTATCCATTAATATGAATGTTTAGGCACGTGGGTTCTTGAGACATGAGACCACCCGCTAGCAGCCATCAGCGTCAGGAGTAAGCCCTTAAAGTGACGGACGATATGACCGAAGCAGAGGCACAAGCACAGAGAGGCGATTCAACGCCTTATGGTCACGTCATGTTTGGGGATGGGAGGCCATGTGCAACCCAAGTGGAAGCGTATGATACACAAAGCCCTGAGTACTATAAAATACGCCCACGGGCCCCGCCCGGGGGACTCTCCGAGCTACCGTCTACTTGGACGGAGGTCTCCACGTCACTTTGATGTAGCTTTGATTTCTGTATAACTTAATTTCTGTGTAAGTAAAGGACTCTTGTTTCGACATTTGCTAAAACATATTCTGTCTTTCATTTTCACTTGTGCTGATCCACCATCCTGCAGTCTTCTGAAGGGACTTAGCTCCCAAGGACCCATAAAATCTAAATAATTTGTAATACGCTTTTGCTGCTTTAACTGCGACGCCCTGCCTGCCTATATCATTGTGGGTGCAAGCGGGGCCTAGCAAGCAGCAACTCTACAAAGCATTACAAACGGAGCACAGCGTGTTACACCGCCATACCCACACCCTCAGCAGATATGTAGAATGCATTCCCCACAGAACGTTCTGCGAAGAAATCAAACTACTCCAATGTCAGGTGTATCGACTATCAGACACGGCGTTAACTACCACACCGCCAATGATCAATATTATTCACCAGACCATGACGAACAACTTTATGGCGAACAGTATGACATCCTATCAGGACGATGATGAATATGATAAATGTTGCCTCCCAGAAATTGACAGTAATAAACCTCTTCAAGACCAACATCAGAATTTTCGCGAGACAACACAATCACGGCCCAAGACCTAAATTATATATACAATGCGCCTCAGCTTCCATTTATAACACTTTTTGGACTAAAAATTCTTATTGATTCCGGAGCTTGTAATTCAATTATGAACCCAACACGCAATTATTCCACAATACAAAGAGAGCTTCATGCTATTGTTAACAGTTGCAAACATTTCAAGCCTTATCTTTAGGGACGCCACTTCACCATCGAATGCGACCACATACCTCTACAATAGCAACAATGGCAGTAATAGTCAACAACTACCACAAGTTCATGTTTCATTTCAATATAACCAGGTTGGAAGAATCATATTATAGAATTCAAAATACCAGCCATGTTTTAGAAAAGCAAAGTAATAACTCTTTCCCGTTTTTATTCTGTAATGGTAAATGCACCTACGTACATATTCATTGCTTCTCTTACGCAAAACATATTTCTTTCAGACATGTACGTGAGAGAAATATCACCTTTCAAAGATATCTAAATTAGGATCGCGTCTGGAGCAGGCGCCCTGCTGAACTTAAGGTTTATCTTAAGGTCATGGGTGACAGGGCTCCCCAAACCGCAGTCAACGCTAACACGATGCAGATTGTGGAAACGGGGATGTTTGGAAACTTATGAGACAGAGTTTTCAAAAGGGCAAATGACCTCTGACAGTAATGTCAATTTATTGCATCCAGGACATGCCGAGTTGTGGCGGGGGTGGCGTAATGGCCTCATAAATCTCCCTGTTTTCCCATATAAGGATCCTCTAGCGTTGATAACGAGCACGCAGCCCAGAGACTTTGCTGTGTCAACTTCACGCTGCTCAGCAGCTCTACTTTTCAATTAAACTTCATACTTCATCGGACTTGGTCTCTGTACTTGAAACCTCGCTCACCACCACGCTCCTCCAGGGACCTTAGCTTCCCTGCGAACTCAACATTTTTGCATCCTGTACTGGAAGCATTAGTAATTATCTGCAATCGCAGCTAGTAGCACGACACCTGCAGCGAAAGGCACTACAATTCTTCGAGTTGTCAAAATTATTGAAAAATACTGAAGAGCTTTCTAAATTGCTACCTACACAGTGTACCCGGAAGCCTAACCAAATTCGTATCCGGTAATCTGGATCAGAATGATTATGACAAAATTGAAGGACAAATAGAGCTTTAGAAATTAAACATATCAATAAACTCGTTTCATTTAGTAACCGTTTCACAGAAATTCTATAATGAGATGAAACACGTAAATTTAAATTTGGGTTTAATTCAAACCATGTTAACAAAACAAGAATTTCAACTAAACATTTTAGAACAATATCAATACATTTTAATGTGTCTAAGAAGAGTTTCAAAAATAGTACAGACACTAGAAAATACTTGAAGTCTATCTTTTCATCACATGACCAACGTACCAGCTACTTTCACAGGAAGACAGTGTTATATATCCTAGCAAATCAATTATCCATACTGACCCTTATCACATGTATGAAAATTTAAAATTTACAAAAACCCAAGTCATATTGTTAGAAAAAGGTTTAGTAGTAATTTTATCAGTACCTACTGCAGACGGTAACAATTATCAATTATACTCAATCACTCCAGTACCTACTATTGAAAATACTGTACCAATACCGTCTGAAAGATACTATCTACAAGGCTCATCAAAATGGTCAACCAACTCCTGTGTAAAAGGTACAATGACTTACCATATGTATGTCTTCACTATAATATTAGGACAACCACATGCAATTTAACAAAAACTGAATTGTAATTTTGCAAAAATAGTCAATGATGTCAAATTGTTTAAATTACAAAATAGTGCTAATATCTTATTATTTTCTACCGAAAAAGAAATTGTTTTGCAAACATGTAAAAATAGTCAATCCTCCATTCAATTACAAGGCCCATATCTAGTATATAGCAACTCAAGTTGTTCATTATCTTCCCTAGAAACTACAGTAGAACCTAAACCAACAAGTTATATAAAGAATTTTCCTCTGGTATATATTCACAATCAACATTTAGTAAATCAATAAATAGTTTCACTATTCTCATCTCGATGTAAACAAACTCAAAGTAGATTTAACGCCTATTGTAAAAAACTTACACTGTTTGGAAAAAATTCAACTCTCGCGTCCAAGGACTGTTGCGGTTGATATCCCTCGCACTATAATTTTTTGCCCTTCGAAAGAAACGCAGTCAGTTCAGAAACAGCACATTGCAAGAGTAAGACTAACCATGCAGCGTGACAGTATCATGTATTTTATGCGATTCGTCGACATTCGCGAAGCGAGGTTTTTTCCGAGTGATGTATTCCAACACAGCATAATACACTATGCTGCAGCACATAACGATGTAGAAGTGATTATATTTTGTCTGAACCGCGGAGAACATTTCGACCTTCGGGACAATTATGGTAGAACACCATTACATTATGCTTACCGCTCACGGTCAAGTGTAGCAATCAACTTCCTTGAATTTATTGGGGCTGATCGATTCGCAGTGGACGTGCTTGGAAACATCCCCGAAGACATGTTTTCCTGGGAGCACGTAGAACACCATTACATTATGCTTACCGCTCACGGTCAAGTATAGCAATCAACTTCCTTGAATTTATTGGAGCTGATCGATTCGCATTGGACGTGCTTGGAAACATCCCCGAAGACATGTTTTCCTGGGAGCACGTAGAACACCATTACATTATGCTTACCGCTCACGGTCAAGTGTAGCAATCAACTTCCTTGAATTTATTGGGGCTGATCGATTCGCAGTGGACGTGCTTGGAAACATCCCCGAAGACATGTTTTCCTGGGAGCACGTAGAACACCATTACATTATGCTTACCGCTCACGGTCAAGTGTAGCAATCAACTTCCTTGAATTTATTGGGGCTGATCGATTCGCAGTGGACGTGCTTGGAAACATCCCCGAAGACATGTTTTCCTGGGAGCACGTAGAACACCATTACATTATGCTTACCGCTCACGGTCAAGTGTAGCAATCAACTTCCTTGAATTTATTGGGGCTGATCGATTCGCAGTGGACGTGCTTGGAAACATCCCCGAAGACATGTTTTCCTGGGAGCACGTTTACTGTATGTGCCCGGAAGACTGCACTTCACGTATCATCGCGCCGCGGCACTGCCACGCGGATGTGCCTCTGCATATATATTCCCCGCTAGTGGGACAAGGGTTTGATGGATTGGTGCAGCATGCGAGGGCACCACCTCTTGTCACCGTGCCGCCGCCGCCACCGCCGTCGTCGTCATCACCACCAGTCGCCGAGGAAGGCAACAACAACGGGGCACAGAGGCGTCCCGTTGCAACCGTGCGACCGACGCCGCCGCCCGCATCCCAACTTGTCGCGGGCGGTAACAACGGGCCGCAGCATAGGCCCACGCAGCGCCGCTGGCGATTAAGCGGACCGCTCGTGCCTCTGCGGCGGCCGCACTCCTTGCCACCGCTGTCGACGCCCCACGCGTCAACATCTCCATCTGCCGCCGGATCAGCACCGCCAACGCAGTAAAAAAATTTATTTCTTGACTGTATTTTGATTTTCTGCGTCTCATTGTGGCAGTTAAAAATGCAGCAAAAAATCGTTAATGTTCTCATTTTTAAATAAAGAAAAACTATTAAAATGCACAGTTTTTATTTGCTTTCCTGTCACAACCTTGTAGGATTTTTCCCCTTTTTTAATCAATAATTTCCATGTAATTTAGTATTTGAATCTTATTTTATTTCATTTAATAAATGTTTGGTAATTGACAATATTAATTTAATAATACGAAATAATAATTTAATTCACAGTCTCGATTTACGCGGCATCTCCTGGCCCCTGCCCGTTCAAGAGATAAAACGTTTCGAACATCAAAATTCTAGCTTTTCCTTTAACGTTTTCACATTAGAGTTTGATTCGGCCAAAAAATCTTGGAAACTCGTAGGTCCTGTACACTTTTCGGGTACGAAGAAAGAGAACCATTTCAATTTCTTGTTGATTCATGGCGATGGCGGACAGTCCCATTACGTTTGGATTAAAAATTTAAGTAGACTGATTCGGTCTCAACATACGGCTCGCAATGGTAGGATTTTCGGTTGCGACAGATGTTTGAATGTGTTTTACTCGCAAGCGCATCTCGAGGCTCACGAAATCGATTGTAGATCCGTGGGGTCCCCCGCAGTTTGATCCTTCCGTCGGAGACGAATGAGGAAGAGCGCATCATGCAATTTCGACACGTCGAAAGACAACGATGCCCGATCGCGGTTTACGTTGATTTCGAAGCGCTCACGCTCCCCGTGTCTTCGAGTGAACCGTCGTCGAACGGATCCTTCCTTCAACCGTACCAAATTCACGAACCCTTTTCGGCCGCGCTTCAAGTGGTGTGCTCGTTTGATGAGTCGCGGAATCAACTGGTCACCTTTCACGGTCCCGACGTCGCGATACAATTATTAGCGTTCTTAGAAGGTCTCGCGAAAGATTACGAACAACTTTTGAGTTGCCCTTCTCCCCTCGTGATGAACGACGAGGACGAGGAGTCTTCCGCGACGCACGGAATTTATTACAAAGGAATTTTATTTAACGTCCTTGGGCATCATGCGTACCATTTTTTGGAAAACAATTAGTTTTGTTCACAGCATTTTTGCTGTTTCAAGCCAATAATTTGTTATAATTTAGTATCATGTATTTGGTATTAGCATTTTGTCAAAAAATGACAGAGAGATTTTATGTCACTGAATAAATTAAATAAAACGGGCATAATTTTTTTATAATACGCCTGCTTTGAGGATTTTTGTAATAAACTAATTCTACTTCCATCATCGCAGTAGTCTCGGAAACTAACGCCTTGTAAGGCGTTCGGCTCCCTTCGGGTAACTTCGACCACACCCTGTATTAAGGCGCACATATGCTATCGTGTTTGGCAGTGCACGTCTGCTGTGTTCTGCTCTTCGTGGCTGGATGTCTGTTGAAGTGGAGGCTCTTTTCCAGTGGCATCTCCGTCGCAACCCTACCATGTCTAACCGGGAAGAACAACCCATAGACTCCGTCATCAGATGATGAAAAAAGTAACGTGGAAAATGGCTCCTCAGAACCGGTGTGCCCGATATGTCTGGGTAAGATACGAGAAAAATTATTTGTAAATGCATGTATTCATCAATTGTTTTGGTTGTTTATGGGATCGAATTAAGGTAAGACCCTTTTCTTAAATTTGACAACATGTTTGTTGATTAGTACCTAATATAGATTATTTTATGGTTCTTAAGTGAAGCTGGAATGCTCCTTATGCAAACAGAAAATTGTTTCTGATTTTCACAATGTTAAATCTGATGATGACTGCAGTGCAATAAGAGTAAAAAGAACTATTCTTGCAGTGGAGAATGTTATTCCTGATTATTTAAAACATTTTCCAGTAAAACATTTCGAGGATTTTCAATTTGTATTATTATTATATTTTTAGAATATTGGAAAAACTAGCTTAATTGTTTGATTTGGCGAAAACGTTCCGTTCTTAAGCTTTCCTTTTCCTTAAAATACGTTCGCACTGTTATATCAGAGTAGAATGTTCATTGCAAGGTAACATGTTCAATTCATTACTTCTACTTTAACAAAGTTGAGGTTGTAATTAGGTACGACACAGAAGAAATTAGATGCTATTACATAGAATAAGAGGGTTGTTCAATAAGTGTCCATTTAAAAAAAGAAAACTATTTAACAATTTAATTCAATGAAAACGTTTTTCAACGAAGTCCCCCTTTTAGGTACACAGATTTCTCACACTGACAACGCCATTTTTTCAACTTGCGCAAGAACGCCCATCACCCGGAAACTCCCAGTGCGACGGCAGAAATATCGGTAATGTGTCATACTCCATTCTTCTTCCGATCTCAAAATGTAAAAGAATGTGAAAGTGTCTCAGTTCTATTATTACCATCACTTTCTAACGGATTTCATAAACTTACAAAACCTACGCCAACTTACAATGCATACTGACCGACCTCTCTGTATAAACTTTAGTAAAAACCTCGTTTCTTCATTTATATGAAATCAGTACAGCATAAGTGTTTATTCAAATTCCAGTTAACTTCAAAATGGGACACATATGTTCCCTCATTCTCTCATAATATTCACTTTCCCAATACAATAATGACTGCTGAAAATTACAGAATCAATTACCTCATAAATTCACTTTTCACTAAATTTTGAACAGCCTATCTACGCAGAACCTACTGAAATTCAAGTAGAATCAATATACATTAATTCAATCTCAGATCAAGACATACGCGAATTTCTCAGAACGCAGCACATGAACGAGTTAGAAGAAAACGCCATATACAAAATCTGATCAGAATTTTCAGATGTTTTCTATTACTCACGATGCGATGTATCTTTCACAAGCAGTGAAATATTCCACAAGGACCACTGATGAAAATTAGAATACAAAAAGAGTTTTCAATACCCTCTACATCTTAAAGAAATTATAAATAAAGAAATTCTGATGATATTAGAACAGGACTTCATTATGCCCAGTCAGTCACTTTTTGCACTCCTACATAGGTAGTCTTAAAGAAAATGACGGCTCTGGCATCAAAAAATTGAGATTTTGTAATACACTTTAAAAGTCACATTAAGAAAACTACCAAAGACTAAACTCAACACATCGCGAGAAATCTTGATCAAGACGATTTGGACAATATACTGCAACGGTAAATGCACCTACAAACAAGAGTATTGCACAAGAGAAGCAATAGATATTTTTCTCCAACGTGTACGCGAGAGAATTATCCCCAAGTTATCACAGTTAGGGTGGCGTCCGGAGCAGGCGCTATGAAGGGTTATCATTATATTAACTATATATCGCCGTTCCAGAAGAACAGTGACGCAATTGCAAAATTTTTACAAATTACCTTTTTGGCTTAATTAACGTCAGAAATACCATGGGCTTACAATGCAACAACGACACAACTGTAATTATGTTTAGAGCCGCCAGAGGGTAGCTACGTCGTTATTCAATTATTGGTTGTTTTACACCTATGTTCGGAAGAACAATGGCACTAAAGTCAGTTGCGCATGGGACTCAGAGAGAGAAGGTTTGTGTCTGGCACTAAAGTGACGTAAGTGTATCTCAAGACTTTAAATCTGTTCATCTTGGATTGGAACTCCAAAGCAAAAACGACGTAACTGCACTTTGTGTCATTGTTCGTCCAATTTTCTATATCATTTAGTGTCTTTACTGTACTTTACACCGTTGTTGAACTAATAATTTTTGTTCTTTACCCCGCATGACTGTCCTTAACGGCAATGTTGATCCAAATATTATGAGTTCAATTGAATATTGTGTTAAGTTACTAAAATAAGTACTGGTTATTTTATTCTACTCTATTACCTTTTTAGCCTGCAAGTGTAATTTTCTTTTTTGTTTTTAAAGGGTCAACATGAACAAACGTACAAAAGAAATTATGCGTCTTGCTTTGCAAGAGAATGCTCTATTAAAATTAAATAATCCTATAGATCAAACTGAAAGCATTGGTAATAATAATATTACGGAACCACAGCCCTCAATATCACGGCAAGATTGTGATCGTACTGAGAAGCAGGAACCATCTATCAACACAAATTGGAAGGTTAAGCAGTCAAGTGGCACAAGAATTACTTTACGAAAAATAGAACCCTGTGTTTATACTGCTACTGTTTGTTCAGATGAAGAGGATGATCTTACTCACATTTTCTCTGATTCAAGCAAGAGCTACGAACCAACAAGTGGCGATGACACTTCTTCCAGCGCTGATGAATTGGCCCCAAATAATGATAATAGTAACAATATTTCGGTGAATCAAACTTAAGTTACAGAACCTTACGATGAGAGACCCGTCAAGAAAGGTAAAAAAAGAATCCGAAATGAAAACAATTGGCAAAGAGTTAAAAATAAGACATTGAAAAATTCCGGCCAAAGTTATAAATCTCGAACAGGAAAAATAGTAGATGCCCGGAAAATGGGTCCCCCCTGCAAAGAAAAGTGCATTCTCTCTTGTTCCAAAAAGTTATCAGAAGAGTTAAGAATAGAGATCTTTACTCATTATTGGGCATTAGGTAGTTTACAAAGGCAGAGGGATTTTCTCAGTACTGCATATATGTGAAGCATATAAAAATGCAACAGATGAAGAAAAGTTAAAGCTTGAAGAACTGCATAACCAACATCTGGAAGAAAAGGAGTTGAGTAGAGATGAAAAAACAGCGGACAAAGAATTGGCCAAACAAGGTAAAATACATTTAGCGGCTTATGATTTACAAGCTGTACTTCCAGTACCAATGGGACAAACTTCGTCGTTTTTTTATAAATCAAGACTGAACTGTTTTAACTTTACGATAACACAAATAAAGGATGACGATGTAAAAAGTTTTTGCTATTTTTGGCACGAGGGATTAGGAAACAGAGGTGTAAATGAAATTGGCACTGGAGTATACAAATACCTCGAAGAGTTATCAAATAATAAGCCAGGCGAAGATGTTGTATTCTTCTCAGACAATTGTGGAGGACAGCATAAAAATAGGTTCATGCTTGCAATGTATTTGTACGCAGTTGAACATCTTGACATCAACTCCATCACTCACAAATATTTAATTCGTGGCCACACGCAAAATGAGGGGGATACCATCCATAGTATTATCGAGAGAACCTTGAAGAGGATAAAGCGGTCAGGTCCGATTTATGTACCAGACCAATATATCTCACACATCAGGAATGCAAAGAAAAAGGGAGAACCCCTCCATATCAGAGAAATGGGTTATGCAGACTTCATTGATATCAAGGCACTGTATGATGAGATGGCACTTAACATTACTAAGAACACTAAAGGAGATGTCTTTAAAATGAGTGAAATAAAACTGTTAAGATTTGAAAAGAATAGCGAAGTTTTTTGGTATAAAAATCACTATAAAGAGAAAGAATGGTGTGAAGTTGCTTTCAATGAAAGAAAAAGAAGATCTTCCGATGTGGTACATAAACCACAATGTATTCATTTGAAACCTACCTACGCTAAAAAATTAACTATCTCGGAAAACAAACTGAGGGACTTGAATAGTTTGTTGGACAGCCACATGATTCCCCACTTTTATAAATCTTTCTATGATTCTTTAAAGTGATTGTTCCAATCAGTTCTATAATTATAATGTTTAATAATAATGTTCAAAATAATGTTTCTGTAATGTTGATAAGAAAATTGTATGATAATAACGTTTCTATAATGTTTATCAAAAATATACCTTTAACGTTGATAAAAACGTTTCTATAATGTTGATAAGAAATTAATGTTCCTATAATGTTGATAAGAAATATCCTATAATGCTGATAAAAATGTTTGAAAATAATTTTTACACAATGTTGATAACTAATAAAAGAATGAATATTTTAGATGTAGTTTTATTTTTTTTCAATGGTGACCTTTAAAATGGCAAAGCAAAATTTTAAGATGAACAATGACGCAACTGGATATAGGGTTGAAAATAGGGGATGAAATTAAGACAATGAAATCCTAACCACTAGGAATGAAAATGGAAGCCAGCTTTCTAAAAATAAACGCCATAGCGGTTTTCCTGGACGATTACTCTTTCTTTTATTCAAGTTTTAGATATTAAAAGTTCGTTTTTTTGCACTCCTGCACAATTTCAATTATTGCAGTTGCGTCAATGTTCTTCTGGAACGGCGATATACTATCGTATTTGGCATTGCACGTCTGCTGTGTTCTGCTCTTCGTGGCTGGATGTCTGTTGAAGTGGAGGCTTCTTTTCCAGTGGCATCTCCGTCGCAACCCTACCATGTCTAATCGGGAAGAACAACCCATAGACTCTCCGTCATCAGATGATGAAAAAAGTAACGTGGAAAATGGCTCCTCAGAACCGGTGTGCCCGATATGTCTGGGTAAGATACGAGAAAAATTATTTGTAAATGCATGTCTTCATCAATTGTTTTGGTTGTTTATGGGATCGAATTAAGGTAAGACCCTTTTCTTAAATTTGACAACATGTTTGTTGATTAGTACCTAATACAGATTATTTTATGGTTCTTAAGTGAAGCTGGAATGCTCCTTATGCAAACAGGAAATTGTTTCTGATTTTCACAATGTTAAATCTGATGATGACTGCAGTGCAATAAGAGTAAAAAGAACTATGTCTTGTAGTGGAAAATGTTATTCCCGATTATTTAAAACATTTTCCAGTAAAACATTTCGAGGATTTTCAATTTGTATTATTATTATATTTTTATAATATTGGAAAAACTAGCTTAATTGTTTGATTTGGCGAAAACGTTCCGTTCTTAAGCTTTCCTTTTCCTTAAAATACGTTCGCACTGTTATATCAGAGTAGAATGTTCATTGCAAGGTAACATGTTCAATTCATTACTTCTACTTTAACAAAGTTGAGGCTGTAATTAGGTACGACACAGAAGAAATGAGATGCTATTATATAGAATAAGAGGGTTGTTCAATAAGTGTCCATTAAAAAAAAGAAAACTATTTAACAATTTAATTCAATGAAAACGTTTTTCAAATAAGTCCCCCTTTTAGGTACACAGATTTCTCACATTGGCAACGCCATTTTTTCAACTTGTGCAAGAACGCCCATCACCCGGAAACTCTCAGTGCGACGGCAGAAATATCGGTAATGTGTCATACTCCATTCTTCTTCCGATCTCAAAATGTAAAAGAATGTGAAAGTGTCTCAGTTCTATTATTACCATCACTTTCTAACGGATTTCATAAACTTACAAAACCTACGCCAACTTACAATGCCAACCGACCGACCTCTCTGTATAAACTTTAGTAAAAACCTCGTTTCTTCATTTATATGAAAGCAGTACAGCATAAGTGTTTATTCAAATTCCAGTTAACTTCAAAAAGGGACACATATGTTCCCTCATTCTCTCATAATATTCACACTTTCCCAATACAATAATGACTGCTGAAAATTACAGAATCAATTACATCATAAATTCACACTTTTCACTAAATTTTGAACAGCCTATCTACGCAGGACCTACTGAAAACATTCAAGTAGAAACAATATACATTAATTCAATCTCAGATCAAGACATCCGCGAATTTCTCCGAACGCAGCACATGAACGAGTTAGAAGAAAACGCCATGTACAAAATCTGATCAGAATTTTCAGATGTTTTCTATTACTCACGATGCGATGTATCTTTCACAAGCAGTGAAATATTCCACAAGGACCACTGATGAAAATCAGAATACAAAAAGAGTTTCCAATACCCTCTACATCTTGAAATTAGAACAATACAAAAGAGAGTAATACAAAAGAATCTCCACCGTCTGTAATGACAAGGTTTAATTTCTGGAAATGTGAACTTAAATTTATCGCCGACAGCTCGGAGCCAGGAAACTCATTTTGTAACTTTCACTCTATAGTTATCTTAAGCAAGTATAACAGTCACCCGGAAACTTTCAGTGCGGCGGCAGAAATATGTTAATGAGTAACACCCTATTCCACTTCCCAACTTCGGAATGTAAATGCATGTGAAAGTGACTCAGTATATTCTACAATGACAATCACTTTCTGACAACAGATTTTGTCAGCACAACGTGTACACCCCTAACCCCTCGCCCTCCCTACTCCACTGACCTTCGCTCGCCCGACCGCGTCTCAAGCCTCCACCGGCACCCCCGCGTTTTACGACCTTTCACCCGCACCCCACCCCTCTTCCCGCCCCCACCCGCAGCCGACCGGCTGTTCTTGAACAAGACACGCTCAAAAATCCTTAGAACTTTGTTTCCGGCCCAGAAGCTGCAACCCAGTTTGCTTACGCATCTTGCATGCAATGCCTACATCCTGCAAATAATATTTGTATTAACTGATACCTAATAGTTTATAACTGATGTAATAATATAATTTATTTCGAATTTTAGCTCTGAGGATGATCGCTACGCGATCGAAACGACCATAAGCCTAATAAAATTATTGATACCAGACAACATCCTTTATTTATCATAATAATATAAGGTATCTATCTCACCAGCGATCTAATTAATTATTAAATAGTTGCAATATCACGCCACACCATACATCACGTGGCGGCGTGGTTCAACACATGTAAAACATTGTCAATGAACTGTTATACATAGAACTCCTATCTGAGTCCTTATTTAGCTACCACAACCCAACAAAACGATTCCAACTCTTAACATTTCTACAGGTAAAGCAAATACTTAAAAAAAACTACCGACAACCAGAAAAACAAAGACAACACATCAAAAAACAAAGATACACAAATAAAAATTAGTTCAGAACAAGAAATAATAACTCCAAGAAAATAGATGCATCTGGCGTAAGAAAATGGCGACTTGCCTTGATTTCTGAAAACTGAATGATGTTCCAGTCGGTGAGGGTTTCCTAACATTTAGGAAATATTTCATAAATTAGATTAAAACGAGCTACACATTTTTATTTAGCTTTGATTATATTTTAGATAGCTTTAGATTGTGCAAATGTAATCGGCGAATTCAAACATTAAAAATGAACACTGTAAAACTGCATTAAGCACTCGGTGAGGTCATTGTGAATTTCAAAAGAATGCCTTTTGGTTTAAAAGCAGCACCTGCTATATTTCAAATATTAATTAATGTTTTATCGGGCTCCTTAAGTAGTCTAACATAATTAGTTGTCATAATTATCTATAGCGAAACATTGTCGGAATACAATCCAAAAACAAGATAAGTATTCCAATAATTCCTGTACTGCAAAAGACTAAAGACGTAAAATCATTTTTAGGTCTTGGGGAATATTATACATCACTGTAACTAAAGTTATTTTCCACTAACACGGTCAGAAAATAAAGATGTTGCATGGAATTGCAGCAAAGCGGAACAACAAAGTTTTGAAAAAATTGAAACAGAGTTCCCCTCCTCAAAAGAAACCAAAGGTCCTCCATTGCAGTATCCAGACTTTCATCAACCTTTCATAGTTACTCCTGATGCGAGTGAGTATGCAAATGTTGCGATTGTACGTCGAGAAAGCCTAGGGAAAATGTAGACCAATAGCCTACGCCAGTCGTACTTATAATCAAACTAGATAAAAAAAATTAGCAGCAGTTGCTGCATGGAGCTGAAAACACTTCCGTTCTTACACATTAGGGGCGAAATTGGAGGAGAGAAGATAGGAGCGAACAGATCAAACTCATTGAAACTCTAGTCATCCGGTCTCTTGTCAATGAACAACTTGGATTTTTTACCCTTGGCTTTGAGCTCATAATACAGTGTACAGAATGTTCTTAGCAGTTTTCTCAAAACTAGTAATGACTGGCGATGCCAGTTTTGCAATTGCCCTTTTATGCAAAGAGCGATTCGAGTATTGCAGTCGTTCGCCACAAAACGGTAAATTTTCGACAGAAAAACTCTCATTGCAGGGCCCTGGGAACGAAAAAGTGAATAAATCTTGCTCCTATACCTAGTAAATTACTTCCTGTATCTCGTTGCATAGTCATCATCCATCTATGATTGGTGGTTCTTCGATACCGAAAAATCGATTGACGACAAAGCGTTTAGTCCGTCTTGTCTGTGGTCAACGCTAGCGCCAAAACCGTTCAGCCGATTATCTCCAAAATTAATATTTCTCGATCGACTAAAAGGAACTCGCGGCTCTCTGAATTTCAAACGGGTCTTGTGACTGAGGGGGGGGGGACCTGACATGAAGCCTCAAAAATGACTCCAATTATTGAATTAAACTTTGTCATCGGATAGCGTAAAGGACACTACGGACGCCCGACACAACATCGGGGCCATTTACAAAGAAGCAGCCATTGCAGCGGGGTGGTGCTCCCGGAGAATCAGGCAGTGGTGGGCAGCACTCGTCCTGCACATCGCCGAAGTACTCCCGCTTGTGGTAGGGGCACTGGGAGAACGGTGAGCGGGAGTCATCCCTACACCCATATCAGTTCTAAATCAATATTTCACAGCGGCGTCGCGGACGCCCGAAAACAAGGTTAAGCTTCGCAATGCCGAACAAGGAAATGAAGAGACTGACTCACATTGACTCTGAATCAGGGAGCTCCAAAGTCCATCCTTACTCATCTGCAACCCAAATTCGAAATAAATAAATAAAAAAATCTTGCAGCGCTCACCCCTGCACTCCTGATCCATTCCTTCCTCCTGGGTTATTACGATAAGCACCCTCGGGGCACATAAATACAGGAGGAGCCCTGCAAGCGGGTTCACATTTTAGTTGCAAGTTCTACCAGTCATATGTGCTGAACTTCTAAATAAATTCACTTCTTTGTCAAAGTGTCTTAGTTACCTTGAAGATCCTGCCAGCCAAATTTACTTTACTCGAGTAGTGACGCTGCACTAAAGAAAGTTGCGGATGGCCTCAAACTAAAAGCTTTAAGGGAAAAAATAGTCACTGAGGCCATTGATGGCAGTGCGGCATGCTACTACACGCTCACCGGCAATATACACCCGGCTCCGCGTGAGTACAAACAGATAGCGCTGGACAGAGTCCGCCAAGGCGCCCTCCTCCACCCCGTGCCACAGGAAGCTAGCTGCGGAACAAAAGAAAATACAAGCTGGAGCCCCTGCATAGAAAGTGTGCGCCTCGTGTGTGTCAGTGAAGTGAAAGCAAGAAGTTAGGGGCAGCCTAAGGGATAGTGACGTTAAAGTACATGAATATTCATGTACTTTATAAATGATAATGAAATTAATAAATGATTATGAAATAAATATTTGTGTTAAAGAATAGTGCAGGTCTCCTTTTCATTAATATCCTTGATTTTTTCGAATATTTCAAAATTTATTACAGCTTTTTGCTAAAATATTGTCGTTTTCGGAGAACACACTATATTTTCGAAAATTGAAAAAAGTTAACATTGGGAAAGTACAATATTAAAGACAGTTTTTTGTCTTAAATGAAAGTGTTCTAAAAAGGGTAATTTACAATATTTTGAAAAAATTAGTAGTTTCCGCGTAATTAGTAGTTTCCGCGAAAATTAGTAGTTTCCGCGAAGTTAATGCAAAATATAAAAAACACATTTTCTCAAAAACCGCTCCAAATGTTTTCCATGGATAGAACATGGGAATCCTAAAAGAATGGCTCCGACCGCATTTTCGTTTCACTCTGAATTTTCGAAAAGTGTAAATTTAGAAATACTTGGGAGCGTATGAGCCGTTTTAGCACCATAGTTTGAAAGGTGGAAGGAGTAATGATAACCGTTGAAACGGTGCTTTTTCGACGTACTTTATTAATTTATAGTGTATTCGTTTTTTAGTGTGTGTATTATGTTAATAGCATTGAAACTAATGTACGACTAATATAGAATCAATATAGAAAGAATGCTTTGTATTGTGCGATGGAACGAAGGAAGAAGCCGTTTCATTATACATCCGGCCGTGACTCATCCACTTAGCCACGTGAACACTTCGAATTCCTCGAAGTACGCCCCGGCAGCAGGCAGCTTCTAAAGGCACTGATGTACGGCTGGAGGACGCCTCAACAGAGGGGGAGAATGATTCGACTGTCACGCACCCGGGATATGTCAAGGAAGCACGCCCCGTGCCTCGTACACGAATGTATGGTTATTAAACTTTATTAGACCTTATGTGCCTGAAAAAATTCCGTCCCTACCCCAAGGGACTCTCCGAAGAACTGTTCACTGGGGCAGAGGGCTCTGTATCAATGTGGGACTTTACTTTTTTAATATTAATATTTTAAGTAAAGGACTGATTTAAGCATTGCGAGAAACGTCTATTGACTTTCACTTGAGCTGAACAAACATGACGTAGTCTTCTGAAGGGACTTAGATCGTAAGAATCCCCAAATAAATAATTTGAAATATTTATGTGGTTGTAATTGCGACCCCGTCAGCCTTAATCTTCATAGTGTAAGCGCAGCCTAGCAAGCAACATTACGCCTCAACGTACTTTACTTAGAAGCATCAATCGCAGGGGATAACATGCCGGCTTCCCATTCCTTTATTATTATTATTACTTTTTTTTTTTGTTTCGTCTATATTAATATACTTATTTGTAGTACATCGCGGTATAAGAGCATGTTCGGCATCTATCTTTAGTACTCTAGAAACGCAGAGGTTAACATGAAGGTCCAACACGACAGAGTTCACTCTGTTCCTCCATAAAGAAACCGCTTCTCTGTCATTCACGAGAAGGAATAAAAACGAAATACGAAGAAAGAAAAAAATCTGTGAAGACATACCACATTCCGAAAACGTCTATAACAATTAAGCAGTTTCGCGTCCCAGACGGGTAGTATCGAAAGTTGATCAGAAACTTCGCTAAAGAAGCACAATCCTTGATTTGAAACGTTTAAAAAAGGGGATAAAAACAGAAACCAAAACTCTGATTACCAGAACGCTTTTCAATCTCCCGAAAAACTCGATTAACGAACCTGTTCAAGGCAATCCTACTTTTAAAAAATCTTTCACTTTAACAACAGTCCTAACTTGGCAATAGGTAGCGTGCTTTTTAGAAAGGATACCCTATCGTGCGCCATTCTAGGTGGTTAAACTCTGCCAAGATTTTTCACGATCGAAGCGGACCACTCAATTATTTGTAAACAATTTAAACCTTACTCGTGGGGATGGTATTTCAAGACAGAATGTGATAACACTGCTTTTCCCTCAAGGATACCAGTTCGAGGCGAAATTTAGAAGATGAAAGTCGAGACTTGACATTGCTGTGCAAGTAATACATACATTTTCCGAAAAGATAGCGGAGAACGCAATCTGAAGATCTATTACTTGTCACCAGGTCCAAATATCAACAAATTTATCATTTGTGTACACTGTTATGAGCCAAAACAATACATACATAAAAAAAAGCAAGCCCCTTCCAATTTATATATGTTTAAAGACTACAATAATTTTAATTCCCACTCTCAATGAAATTTTAATATTCCATGATCAGATACTTGCCAGAAATACGATAATTATAAAATGTTATTAACGCAGAAGCTAAACTGAAATGAAAAAATAGATATATATTTAGGGACTACGGCTGATGACTACACAAGGAGAAAAAGCTTGGGAAATTTCGAGTTTTCGGGTCGCTTAAAAACCGCACGCAATTTAAACTTGATAGAAGTCAATTATCCGATAATTATTAACTGCAAATGTTCAGATTTTTCTTCATGCATCAAAGCAAAATTATTCGGCAACTGCATTCAAAAGAATATTGCGGAAGGACGTTTGCGACACCCCTATTTACAAGAAGTGAAAATAAATTATAGAGCAATAACTATGGTTCGTATTCTATTTGTGTAATATATTGACATTTATGAATTTTAAAAACGGAATTAGTTGGCGATGTCGACTGCTGCTACTGGCAAGATTGGGGACAATTTTTGAGTGAAGGAAGAACGTATAGACGAGAAAATTTCTGACAATCCATGGACTCGCCGCCGCCATCGTGAATGACGCAAGGGCGAACTGCGCCAATTTAATTGGATTCTAGAATACCCTGCAGAACAGTTTTCAATATTTTCTTCCTAATCTTAAATCAGTAACAGAAAAATGGATGAAAAAATATTTCCAATTATTGTAACAATTTATAATTACCATAATTTCTTTATATTTTTAAAACAAATTAACAAGTTAATATTTAAATATTAGACTTAAAAGGGATTTTTTAGCAATGCTTGAAAAACTAAAAAAGATATGAATGTTAATGTGACGTAACACGAAACTAACACCCCCTCCCCTACGTAATGCAGCAAAACGCCACTTGAAACCACCTCCTCCTCCTCCCCCCCTCTTTAGCGTTACGTAATTCATATTAATGACTCCTTGGATCAGAAGTTTCTGGGGTGGAAAATGTCACTGGAAGACGTACATTTTCAGGAAACTCAAACTGCCAGAGCCTGGCCTGCTTTTCGGAAGGGCGGCTGTCCCCAACACACCCTCCCCTTATCTTGCCCGGAAAGGAATGCGAGGGGGCCGGCAAGGGCGTGCCACCATGTCCCACTCCAGTCGTAAATTGTAGTCGTTCCCTACGAGACGGCACAAACAAACAACACCCGAAACGAGAACAAACGCACACTCACAAAACTATCTTAAATGAAATTCTATATTTATTTAAAAACTGTCCTAACTGTTGCAATTCCAACACTCAAAAGCAAGAGCTGTAGAAAAGTTACAACAAAAAAATTACTACATATGAACAAAACGGAAATTCAAAAAACACTAAAAAATGTTGTTTCATGTCATTCAGTAATTTTTCTACAAAAAACTGATGAAATATGAGAAATTTAAAAATTCTAAAACAATACACTCTCTAATCCTGGCGCACACAAAGTTAAACATTTTTCTGAACACATAATTGAAACTTTTATATTTATCAAGATCTGTACATATATAGAGATTATTGTAAGATATATGCTATCCAACTAAAAAGGCAAGGAAACTAATAATTTTAATCCCTGAAATGTTCTTGTAATGGACATGTGTTGCATAATTGCTGGATACTACATTTGCATACCCTCACCAATCTTCGTGTTTAAAAACAATCTTCAATTGCAATTCACTAAATAAAATGACAAAGACCAAATACAATGTATGCAATGTGTTGTAGTTTGGTTTGTTTTCACTACAAAAATAGTTAATATGAACATATCTAGGACCAAATAACTTTCATTAAAAAATAAAATCAAAACTCACGAACTTTGGCAGAAAGCTCAATTTTTTTCGGAACGAAAAACCTTAAGTGTTCAAAATATATAGATTGTTGATGTATAACTTTATATCTGTAGTGCATTCATTTTTTATGCATATCGCAAACTTGTAGACAGCACATCACCAATACTGAGATCCGAAAATAACACCAATTTCATGAATTATTTTATGCAACTTAGATATAAGTCTACTTAAAACAATACTAAGACTTTATACAAGTAAGCAATTTAAAACACCTAAGAATATTTTTCCATTTATGTTTGAATATTTATAATATTTTCGATAATTTACAATATATTATTTTAATAGAATGAAGGTAGAGTATCAGAATACACAAAATACAATAATTCTTCATTTGAATTGTTAAAGAAAACCAGTGCTAGAAGCCACAAAAAACATTTTAGTCAATTAATTTATTAATAACAATTAATCAATTCTCTAAAATGTTGAAAAATGTAAGCGAGAATTCTGATGATTGCAGGAAAGATAATAATAAACAAACTTTCAACTTTTCTGCACCTTCTCAATAACTAATGTTAACCGGAAGTCAACAGCATGCATTCTTCGATCTCTCAAACTCCTTCAAATACTAAATTTTCATAGCAATTCATCACAATAATAATCAAAGTAAAAGACTTTGGAAAGAGAGAGCATTAGATAGCGAGAAGCACAATTCATGAAGCAAACAGATGCAAATTAAATCATCAAGCAGATTGTTTTTTATCGTGTTTTCCTGGAAAAAATGCATTTTTGCAAGGGACGCACAGAAAACAAGAACAGTTGTTACAGTATTATGAATCTGGTATACTGCAACTGTTCTTTTTATTCTGTGAATGCATTAAAGAAAAACCTTTGCAATATGAATGTCACTGACCAACAAATTCTCAGTCACCATATTATGAGAAGCTGTCATAATTACTACAATAAGTTTCAAATTTCTTGTAACTTTTATAATTCTTGTACTAATACCAAGTAATACTTGACTACCTCAAATATTGTAAATCTCTTTTACAAATCATGTGGTTGCTCATGACCTTGAAGTGAATGTGACCCTAATAAATAAAGAGAAAAGATGAAGTCCAAGCAACATTCAACAATTGCACCCAGTCTGCTTTTTAGTAGAAATTTGCAACATAATGTGGAAAATATATAAAAATAACATCAAATACGCCAAGAGAACAAAAACTATTATCTTGCCATTTAGTATGGTCAACAAAGATTTTTTTTTAAATTGATTATTCATGTATCATTGATTATTCATGTAAAACTAGTGCTCATTTACTATTCATTTTACTCATTTTTTTGAGTTATAGCAACACAAATATATAATGACTAACATAACTATAGAACTCAGCCAGAAGTGGCACATTTTCTGTCTTAAGTAGTAATATGTTACCTCAAAAGTTAATATTTCCAGCTATTGCATTTTAAAGCATGGATATTAACCACAACTCAGCAAAAACATGTCAGGTTCATTTTTAAATAATTAAGCGTTTTCATTACCTATGCACATATTTCTGACTGTCAAATGACAGAAAACCTGCATTAAACAACATGGATAGCTCCACACTCCCAAAAAACCGAGTTACAATGATTTTACTTGGGATCATTCACTTCAGCAATTGTAACCTATATCCCATTTTCCACATCAATAAACACTACATACACATCAATTAGAATGGGTAAATATTTGAAATAAATTAAAATAGAAGACCCAGAACAAACTTCCAATATTCTTACTGGACAGTTGCCAGATTGGTGATTGAAGTCGGTGGTAACAGCAAATGCCACTTTTGTCTTGCATGTTGAGAACCATTAAGATCACTGGTGCTTGCAGTTTGTAATTCTTCAAATTCTGCATCCCCTAAAATTTTATGATTAGTTTAGGATTAATCAATTTGCAATCTAGACATAATAATACAATTAACTACAGTCAATAGAAAATTTAATGCCAAAGTAGCTATGACATTTACAATGATACATCCCATTGTAAGTTGAAATCGAATTCACAAAGAAATGGTAGTGGCTGCTGATAGATTGATAAAAGTCAAAAAACAATTGAAATTTTGAGCATGTTAGAATTCCCCACAATAAACAATTTTAAATTGTCATTTTAAACAATTTCTGTAAAACTAGAATACTTCATAAATTTTACATCACTTCGTCATTGATGTGAAAAATCTCTTCATGATGAGCCAAAATTCATAACAAAAAAATTAAAAAGAAGTGAGAGCATATCTTCAAGTGCCTAAATAGCATACAGTATCCTAACCCTAGACAAATAAAAAGGAAAAACACCATATACGATCGTCCAAAAAGGTATTCTTTACTGAAAGAAATGATATTGGCATTAATTTTCCTGAGTAAAATATTAAATAGGCATTAATAATAATAATAATTAAAATGAAGGTCACTGGCTATACTTCAATTCCTTTTCATCAGGAAACTCTAAATTTCCTGTTATTGACTATTTGTGGTAAAGACTATTTCTCTTAAGAACAGGTTTCTTTAAAATTCGTAGACAGCAGGCATGTTTTTCTTTAATTCGAAAATTTTATAACGTTTTTGAAGCATCTTTCTAAATTTCAAAAACACAGCAAATTTCTTAAAAACTTTTAGGCATTATAACCAGTATAGAGATTTCTTCTGTTGAACCTTAAAAACATGTTATTTTAAAAACCCTAAGTTTGTGTTTATGTTAATTATCTAGAATTCAATTTAGGTTATTGTTATACATTTAGGATTTAAAATGAATTGTATTATTTCAGTTGACCTCAAGATGGGGAGTGCAAAAGCTCTCGCAAAGTCGTTGAAGACTGGAAAAACATTAACATAAGATTAAATTTTGAATTGTTATACAATAAAAAGAACTGAAGAAAAATTGTCTACTGCCTAACATTTTTAAAGGGACCTGTTCTTAAGAGAAATACCACTATAAGACAGCATACAATTCTAAGAAACTTGTGAAGATATATGGCTGAAGTGCAGATCAGGGTTCGGCTATACGTCCGTGCACCATATGGGAACGGTGTATCTCAAGGCACTGTTGTCGAAACGTAATGATGACTGTGACACTAATAGTTTAAAAATGTTCAAAATATACTTACAATTCAAAAACACGTTCGAGGAGAGATCGGTGCTCATCTGAAACTCCTGCATCCGAGTAAACAAGTTTACGCGTGGTTACAGACCGACGAACATTCAACATCAACAAAATCATGTGACATTGTTTTCATCATCCGCTGCCCACTTTAACCGCTTGCTTTGCCTCACACCCATCACAAGAATGTGCACGCTGGCTGGCTCGAACTCGCGCACTACACAGCGGGGACTGGGGAGTCCACACCAACGAGTTAGAGATATATAGAGTGGCAATAGCACCGCCATCTTTGAAACAGTAGCAGGGAAACTAGGGAAAGCGTACACTCACTACCGTTCCCCCACCATCAGTCTAGCCTAAAGGTGACGTCACGGCTGGGTGTTTGCTATTGGCCAGCCAAGACCAGCAACATTCTTGACCTGCGCAAAGAGTATATATCCCTGCGGCTCATCCGTGCGACTTTTCCAACGTATTCTACTGTCCGCCATGTTTAAAGGTGTCAACCTTTGCGCGGGATTTCAAAATTTCTTCGCATGCAATGCACTGACATGAATACGATCTTTCACCGTACGTCTATTGAAATTAAAATAATTTGTTTAATAATTTTAAATTACATTCATTTTCAAAATTAAATGTAAACAAAATTGAATTTATATATCAATTAGGATAAAATATAGTTATATCGTAGACTAAGGAGGTTCATTACTCTATGGTTATACACATAAGTGAAAGAAGTGAACATTCATTAATTTATTTTCTCTATGTTTCTGGTGAATCATTTTAGGTTTCTACTTAATTGGAGGAGTTTGTGCTGCAGCAATTAACACACCGGAAACTATTCTTCTCACTGAAATAAAAATTGGTATGGGGGTAATATTTATACGGAAAGGTTTCACAAAAAATTGCCGGATATTAATATAAATAAGTCTAATAAGAGAATACATAATAGTAAATACGGTAAGTATGTTCAGAATGAAAATACACAAGTTGTTCATGAGTTTACATTAGGATAGTTTTATTGACCTTTAAATAAAATTAATTTTGTAAACATCTGTCTCACATTCTTCCCTTTTATCTCTGCAGATTTCTTTTTACAAACATAGTGAATTCTTTATGTAAAATAATGCTTCAAAATTAATTTTACAAGAGAAGCAAAATAAGAGATTTTATCTGCCCCCGTAGCTGTAAACATATGATTACAGTCAAATAATGGGCAATCCGATGGCATTGACATCACTTCAGTATGAAATTTTAGCACTCTGTTCTTCTGATTTCTTACTAAAATTACCTCATTTCTTCTGAAAAGTTGTCCAGCAATCTTACAGCAATTTTACAGTCCTGTGAAGGATTCACAACGGAAGTATTGACATCTTTCAATGCCATTAATTCTGATTTTCTTTCCCTTTTGTTTTGAAACAGACCATCCAAACATGCAGCATGTTTAATTTTTTTTGAAATTCCGTACACAATACTCCCTGCAATGTATTCGACAACATTTTCAACAAAGACTGAGTATCTAATACCTTGGATTGTAATAGTCATGGTCATCTACTACTATTCAAGTGCTTACATTTTCAAATGTCTGACCCTCCTGAGTAAGCATTTCACTATCAAAAAATGTGCTATTGCCATTCTCAGATGGCATGACCGGTGCAATTAAATATTTCCTATACGCTGCATGGAATTGTACAGCATTGGGATTAGTTCTGTGACCACCTCTTGTTCGTAAAGAACTAAAAAATAATTCCAAATGGTCTTGGCTAAGCCTGCGAGTTAATAGATATTTAAGCTTTGGATTATCATCCCACCAGAGGTGGATTTACGCACAGGCACAGTAGGCACGTGCCTACGGCGGCAAATTTTCAAAGGCGCAAAATTTTCTTGATTATTTTCTAAAACAAATTTAGGTTCTCTAAAAACTATAACAGCATAAATCATATTTTTATTGTAAAAATATCATATTAATATTTAATACAAGCTATTTATTTGTCTACTTCATTAGAGTATACCTTATAATTTCAGAAGTATATGAATCTGAAAGTAAGGCCCGTTGACGAAAGAAAACATGTTGCAATTCTAGTTGTCATGTTTTAGTTTCCTTTTAATGTTAACGTTTTAGTGTTGAAACGTTAATAATGTTGAACGTTACTTGCCATGAAGATACAATTTCTATTCAAAATTAGCTAATCCAAAAAATTTATTTAATTTATGAAAACAATGTGCAAAATATAATGTTACTTTTAAAGTTAAAACGTTCAAATTAATGAGGAAACGTTACAATTTAAAATGAAACATTAATTTTAAACAGGGGCGGCAAATTTGATGTGCCTAGGCGGCAAAAATATTAATCCGCCCCTGCATCCCACATATAATTTCCTGCAATACCTTTTATGCTTAACAGGTCATTGACATACAAGGGTATCTTTCTGGCTGATGTCCACACAGATGAGTCATCGGCAAATTTTAAATTTTTGAAGTAAACAATGCACTCATCAATTTGACTGCACACTGCATCTTTGTTTCTCTTAGAAATGGAGGCATATGCCCTTTTACCCACTGTATGACAACTATTTAATAAGTCAAATGTTAAATCAGATGTTTTTATGAACTTCACTGTACTCTTACAACACTGAAATTCATTCATCCCAATATTTTTTCAAAACAACATTGATTTTGCCACTGATAGGCTGAGCGTCTGAGCTGCTAAACCACCTTTCATTTTCTGTGTTTTGTAAATGCTGTCTTCATAATTTATTTGCAGCATGCAACCCTTCCTTTTTCTTGAACATTTGTTTATTTTCAAAATACTCCCACTTAACTTCACTGAAATTTCCTGCAGTACCATCAATAAGAATTTTTTCTCTGTTAGATTACGGGTTAACTTCAGCATGTGAGCAGCATCAAAAAAACAGAATAGTTGAATTTTAACCCGTGGCTTCGTACTCGAGAGCAATTAAGCAACTAAACACACCGAAGAAAGGGAATTCAGTAGAGTTGATTATCTCAGTTCAAAACACTCTGACACCTTGAAACATGGCCGCCATATTTTACGAATATCACGCTAGGAGCGCTGAAATACAGGTGTTTGCCTCTCTATGTACCTCTAACTCGTTGGTCCACACAACTCACTCCCCTCAGCGCAAACTGCCGCAAGTTGCGGTCCGCAACCTGGCGGGCGCCCGATAGGCCACGGCCGGTCCTTCTTCGTACAGTAGCCAATCAGAAATCAGAACGACGCCATATACATCTGTACAACTCGTTCTAGCGGTGAATCGGCGAACTACTCATTTTGAAATTTCTCTGCGTTCGAACCGGTTCATTACCGTTGGATTTCTTCTTCGACGACGAACGACGTTGCGTTCACGTGCTCTTTGTGGCGCCTTTAACGGGATTTAGCGGCCAGTGAATGCGAGAAATTTTGTGATTTACTGCTACGTTTAAAGTCTGAAGTGTGCATTAAGGCTTCAAGAAGGTGCTGGGTGCCCAATTGCAAAACTGCGAAATTAGCCATTAAAATGACTATTTGGGTTTCCAAGATACGTGAAACAGTAAGTTACATTTTTCTTTTATCTTTCATTACGAGAGTTCGAGTTCGATATATACTCTCTGGTTCCAAGTCTGTGATGAAATTCCTTGTTGGATGTTATGAGCAGTAGTGTCTCTAGAGTGAAGAGGAAGGCCGTTTGCTTTAACTCCGTATTTTTGCAACGTTGGAGTCTGCAAGCGAGCTCCTTGCGCTACTACGTCACCGGACGACCCGCGATTACCACATGGCTCAGCGCCCCCCCCCCCCGTATTGCGAGCGGGGGATCTCGCCCCCGCCCGCTACTGCAGACAGTAACAATCTTCTGAGAATTACACTCCTCCTGTTTTATTTTCGTTATCTTTCTCAAACACTGCCATTTTATTCCATGTCACATTTGTTATGAACTTATTAATTGAACTTCTTTAATTCTGATTATATCTAATTTGTTAGATTCAACTCTGCGCTGAATAACTATTGAAATATCGGAACTCAAAAAAAGAACAACACTAAATATTCATGGTTGCAGCCAAAAGGTAAAAGGCGTTTGCTTCGTGGAGTACAAAGTTCGTGGCTCACGCCTTTTGGCTGCAACAATTTTGAAGCACAGACTTCATTCAATCCAATCCGTTGCGCTTCTTCGCCTTGCTGAAGAGAACCGAACAGTTCGGAAACGTTTAGCAAAACTGGGTCTTTAATTTTTCCCATTTTTCAGTGACCGCCCATTTGGGATCAAAGTTTATCCCAAGACCTTGGCAACCCTAACAAAACTCAAAATTTCTGAGTGGTATTTTGGACCCATTGGTCAAGGTGTTTTAAACAAGATACCCTTTGGTTAACACTAGCAAACATATTCTTTGGTTTACGCCTACGTCATCTTTTGCTATACTGTTTCGACTTCAATTCGTCTCATCAGCTTGGGAAGTGTAGAGATCAGAAACATGGCTGACCGCATACCCAAGGACAGTAGTTGAGAGATTCTGGAAACTTTTAGGATCACACTAAATATTCATGTCAAATGCAACCAGCAACACTCGGCAACTTTAGTTTTAATTCGTAAACGAATTCCTGAGGATTAAAAACTAAAATCGGCCTCAAAGTTTTCACATCGTAATCTACAAGATGAGGTGATCTTCAACATTCTATTATTTTTGTTGGTCCGTTGCTATTGGGTTCACGAAATATTCGCGAGTAGAGTTAACTCAGACTGTGGCATCCACTAATATAGGATATCTTTCTAGAGCAAAAACCTCTACTAAAAGTTTTTCATAATAGTAGAATACGCGAGGGTTTAGCCGCTCTCATTGTTCAGCCACCCATGGTATTTATTTGACAATAGAAGTATTAGAAAGCGACCGCGAAAGATACAGCCCTGCAGGCGTTACATGTTCACATTACAGTATGATTATCTTCAATACAGGATGTAGACATGGCACGGCTCTAAGTTCTTATTCACAGCCTAAGGAATGACTAGTTCCATGCGAAGGATACCACCTTTACGTCCCTTCTTAACTTTAGAAATTGGTTCATAACAGACGAACCTGATCCATAAGTGGGTGGAATAAAACCATTTGACTTTTTCAGCGGAAAGTCTCAATCTGTTAGACTCGCCGCAAACAAAAATACACCAAGCGTTTCACAACACGGCATAACAAATTACACCTGATACTAAAAAACTGGTGACCAAGGCAACTTTCCTGGGCGTCACTTTTGATCGAAGGATGCGCTGGCACTTACATGCCAGGCGAATTCGATCAGTACTTCAATTTAGAGCCCGTCTTTTACAACCTCTTTTGAGGGAACCTTCACTCCCCATGGACCTTTGTTTGGCACTCTATAAAACATGTTGCCGAACTGAAGCAACCTACGCCGCGGCGACGTGGTGGACCACAGCTAAGTACGAGGATGCACTTGAGTTAGATCAGTATAGTTCTGCGGCTCATAGCGCGCCCTCCGTTTCGGAAACGATTGAAAGTACTAAGAAAGGAATTCGACATGGAGTCCTTTACTCAATGCTTGAGATGGTTATCTTGTAATGAAACCTACCAAGCCTTTCAATCAAGCGAAGCACCGGCTACACTCTATGCACAAGATAATTATATTTATACTCTTCAAAAGGAAAATCAAACAGTAATCATCCACTTCAACACTGTACACACTAATTTAAATTCAAGCTAACTTTTCAAAAAAAATCGTTATTTTATACAAGCAGCCTCCACACTTAGGGATATGTATTAAAAAATCAGCTATTATATAAAATTTAAACACTTCAGCAAAATTTAATTGATTTAAGTAGCCAATTTTTCGTTCTCCAGAGACAAATTTAATCTATTACCTCCATATAATGTGGCGAATTCACCCAGAGGTCTACCTATTTATCTATATTTTAAGAAATATTAATGACTATTTTTTTCCGCAAGTTATCTACAAGACATGTCTTCATATTCTTTCCCCTTTCTCGAAGTAGGTTTTTCCCTTCAAAATCTCTCACTAATCAACTGATATTAAGTTAGCCAATGACAAGAAACCAAAGATATTTCAGAGATTAATAAAAAACAAAGTACTTAAGAATTTGACACCATTTGGTTGCTAATGTCAAAAAAAATTGTTGCTCAAACTAAAAGACAATTCTAGTACTGCAAGTAGAACGAAAAATATTTAAATGTTTTTTATAATTTTTTAATTATTCGAATGGTAGATCCATCCAATTTGATTGGTATGAAGAAAAAAAAATTGCAATCTCCACAATTGTAGATGAATCTTATAAGCATTTTTGTGGGAAACAGTTGGTAAATGTAGTTTGTTTTTAAAGACATTTTCTTTGTTTTGTGTTCTCTGCATGCCTTGATACCTTAAATGTAAGAATGAGAAGAAGTCAAAATGCATATTGCCCACTGGTGGAAAAAATCATGTTTTTAATGCATACTACACACTCCTTTCAGATTCAAAATGCATATTTCTTTGAAAACTTTGGTGCCGTTTATGCATTACTGTAAATTTGAAATTAGAAACTTAACTTTTTATGAAATTAGTAACTTTTTTTAGTGTTCGAAAAACAATTAGGAGTCATTTCAAGCAGTTGAACTCACAAATTCAAGTGTTTATAAATTTCTGGAAATGTGAGTAATAACGGTGAGATCTTTTAAAAAAAAATTTTTTTTGTAATTAAAGAATGCAAATAGTACTATCCATTCAAGAAGTGTCAAGAACACGTTCGGAGCAGATTTAGGGAAAAGTGTATTTCAGCATTTCTGAACAATTAAAATTTTGAACTACACTTATTTTTGATGAACACAAGCATTTCCTATTTGCATTTTCAATTCATATTAATCACAGCGTTTGCTTAAACAATCACTTATTCTTCATTGTTTACTTCAGCATTAAGCAAGTTTATCTGCACCCGTAAGTGGGCTGGTACTTTCCAATGTGGAGTAAATTTTTGGAAATCTTGAAATCAGTATGGAAGATTGTATACTATACACACAAATTTTCTTGATATTCCACAGCAGGGGGGTGGGGGGGAGAGAAGGGTTCTGGCTACATCACGCCTTAAAGGCATACCTATTGTAGGCACGAACTTCACGCAAAGCTTGCAACAAGAAATGCTAAGATTGTTTAAAAAGTACAAGGTGGTTGTTGCCAGCACTAAATTAGCAATGTGCCATTCTGAGCAGAACCTCAATATGCTGTACTATACAGCGCTTGTATATCAAGAAAACTTGTTCGAATAATACCAAAACTATATTTGACACTGAAAATGCAGTCAAGAATTTCAGAAGAGCTTTGAGAAAGATTCATTGTTAACAGCCTCTGATGGCTACTCTGAATATGGGCTTTAGTAATAACCATTACCATCAGTCCTAAAAATGCTAATGGCACAGATTAAAATGCAACCATTTCAGTTACGTGATTTATAGGTCCACCAGACCATATTTGGAACGTTATCCTATGAGGACCATGTTTTATGGGTTATCCTACAATAATCACAATTCATCTTACAGAAATTGTTTATATTTTTTTTCAGTCGGTATGTGCAGATCAATAGAATAAGTCAGCCCTAAGTTTGTAGAATTACAGAAATATCTGAAGTGGTATCAAGAAATATTCCATTAATGTTCATAAAATTTCATATTGTACAGATATCATACCTTCATAATTATTACTAGTCATGCCTAATTGAAAAACTTTGATCACAAGGAATTATCTCCACACGACTGAACACTTCAAAACAATGAAATTTATTCTTTCTTTTCAGTTGACATCTATGAAACCAATGCCATTCATATGCCTAAAAGAAACTTCAAAATTGTAAACAAGATTGACACTGCCTTCAAGATGCATATCTAGTAACCAATAAAGCAATGTTGTCCAATATATAGCGAAATATTGCCTGAGTATGACTCAAATAATGGGGGCTTCTATGAATACAAAACTGTGCTAAGGGCCCAAATCTTGTGCAAGTTTTGACTATAAATCTGGTTGTAAGTCTACTAACACGAATAGTACTACTAATGGTAAAAATGTATACAAACCCCCTCGCATATACACACACACACACACAGGTAACAAGAAAAAAATAAGTTTAACTTTTTATATCAATTTATTTGATGAACCTGGAAAGTAGAAAATGAGAATACAATAGCATTGAATACAATACAACTGATGTCTAAAAATCTCATGATTTTTTATTGAGGTTATCTCCTCAGTGGCTATTGTGCCCCCTTGTGCATGAATCTGGTTCACATTTTCCATGAAACAAGAGGGGGGATGGGATGCCAACCCCTACCCAGCTATTGGGTGAAGATTTTTCTAATAATTCTAAAAATCTTCACTCAATAGCATACTTACTTAAAATAATTCACTCTTCAGGAACTTCAACCTCTCCATTGTCTATCTGCTCTATAACATCATGAGGTGGTTTCCCTTCCACAGTGCAGCCTACAGACTGTAAATGAAATTAGTACATGAAGTATACTAGCAGTAGTATATCAACTGAATCTCACTCTAAAATTCAACCTACATTACTACTTACTTGGGCTGTTCCTAAAATTTCTTTAACAGTTCCTTCCATTTTCTTGGACATAGATCTATCTCTCATTGTTTTAGCAATTGCAAGGATGTCATCAAAAGAAAGATTGCCACTGTGTTTAACTAGAAAACAAAGTACATATATGAAGACTAGCACTTTTACGGAAATGATCTCATAGTAGGCAAGCATAACATTGATGTGAGCACAGCACCAAAAATTACAAAATTCAAAAGAAATAAAACTAGTATTCCTTCATGAAGTATTAAGGGAGCCAAATATAATCCCTTCACTACTGTATTTATTACAATCCTACTTTTTATCTCACTACATTTTCATGAAAAATTGCTAAAATAAACACTTGCAATTAAATAAGGAACAAACTTCAGTCATCTTGAGACACTAACAACTTAATATTACCTAATACTACTAAAAGAATTTCACTCGAGATGGGTTCTTTTGCTCTTGTAACCTTACCATTTTCCTGTTTGGCAATACAAAGTAAAATAAATCATGGCATGTGAAACATTATTTCTAGTTTTAAGGCAATGTAACAGTAAAAAGAAGATACCAGTAAAAGGTTCTCCATTTCTTTTATTTAAAATAATTTAAACAGCTAATACTAAAATAACTAAAACGACTATTTAATTACTTTTGGAACAGTAAAACAAAAAATAATTGGTTTAAAGAAGTTCAGAATCATTTGAAAGAGCTAAATATTACAATGAAGCAAATTGAAAATAGAGAAGAAAAAAGGATTCTCAAGAACAAACAAATAAGATTGCCATTAAAAACTGTACAACGCAAACAATATGTCATATCTGATGAAGAAAGGGCAGCCAGGTCAGCCAGAATGAAGAGGTTTTGGGAAAGGAAGAAGATGATGCAAGCTAAATCTTCAGTTAATTCTTTATTAACATAAATGTATTTGGGCTTGATTTAAGTGCTCCAATGTGGGCGTAAACTATGTAAATAAATAGCTAATACCACCAAAGACCATTTCTACATCCACTAATGGCTACCCAAATTTGAATGAGTGCTGTCTTATACTTCAACCACAGATAGGATGAGAGGCTGTCGATAAATTATCTAAATGGAAATTTTATTATTTTGGATACACCCTCTCCCTGTAATATACCAATAATGCAAGCTTGAATTCCCTATTATTAAAAGTAAAAATTAAGATATATAACATTAAAAACTTAGTTTTGCATTTATAACAACAATAAGAGCAAGCAAGGAATGCATTGGCAAAATTTGTTTGCAACCACATCAGGCAGGGACTGTGGTGTATGATGCATGGGTGGGAATACAAGTGCAATTGGATTCTTTTACACCCTATAGTCAGTTTCGAATATATCCTTTGTAATATAAATTCAACAATTTATTATTTTTTTATTTGAATGTTCGTCTTCCTTCAGGATTGGGTAAAGGATTATTTCTATACACATTCCAAAAAAAGAAGTTAGTCACAAAGCTAGTACTCCCTACCCCTACGGTTGCAGTGTAACATGCCTGAAACTCTCCCCCCTTTAGGGTTATGTAATTTTTGACTTCTGCTATGCACAAGAGACCTCCAATCAACCAACCTGCTAAAAGTTGCAATAAAAATAAAGAAAATACTATGCTTTAGTTGTAAACAAGGCTGTTTCACATAAATTAGAAGTTTTAATTTATTTTTATTCAGGCATTATTAAACTAAAACCAGCTATTTCAAGTTCCTAAAGAAGATTGAAACAAATTATCATATCATGCAAAATACCAACCAAACAAGACGTATTCATTGTTCATGAACCTTCGTTTTCAAACTTCCTCAATACTTACTATTTTTCTGCTTCTTCCTATCACGTGGAGGTTCTTTTAAGGCTTTAATGATCAAAGAAGCAGCAGAAGGACACACTGAAATTGCAGCTTGTCTGTTCTGGATGGTCAATTTGACAGTAATTTTAAGGCCCTTCCAGTCTGATGTTGCTTTGGCAATATCATCACCAACTTTCTTGGGTGACTAAAAACAAAAAAAGCACAATCACTATCTGTAATACAGAGTCAAATGCTTGAAATGAGTGTCTCCAATAAGTTCAAGTTTTAGAAATTTGGCAAAATGAGCCACCAAATTTGTTCAAGGTAGAGTACTTGGAATCAGTTTCTCCAAGTTATCAATAGAATACATTTTGAAATCACCATTTTTTTAAAAACTTTAGACCCGTTTATTACATTTACTTGTATTTTATTGGATCACATATATTGGTTGGCTACCAACAAATAAGGTAGACAGGACATGTGGATAGTTTGCAGCATGCAACACAAAAAACCAAATGCAGGAGCGAAAGTGCACTGTGTATTGTATTACAGAACATAACAATGAATTAACAAGAAATTACACATTGAATTGGCTGACAGGAAGGTTCCCATGGAAAGTAAGAACCACAGATCTATTTAACTTCCCTAGTACGTGAATATATTTCACGCACTGAAAGCAATAGGAGTAGATGACCAATAAATCTTATTACTAGAGAAAATATATGTATTAGGCCAAGCAAAAATGAAAATCTATCTTGAAGGTTGAGAATTCACACTGAAACAAAGCAAGAAGATCATGTGTTTATTACAAGATGTTCTGTAAAAACTGTCTGATAAATTAAGAATTAACATTGATAAGAAAAATATCTAAACTTATGTTTGCGGATGACCGTTTTAAATTGTTGATTCTTCCCGAGAACTGCAAGCAATGCAAAATTTGTTGGCATGTGTGGGACTGTAACACACCAAAGTGATAATCTGTATACAAAGGAGGGTAATTTTAGTGTTAAAATATTTACCATAGTATTTTAACCATTACCAGACACTGACAGATGGCACTTAACACCTCTTGCACAAGAAGTGCTGTGCTTACATAAACCGTAACCACTAATTGTTTTTCTGTATTTTATTTCAAATTTCACAACTACAGGCTTCCAGATGTATTATTCTCTTCATATGGAGAGAAGTTAAGACTTGGGAAATTTAATAATTTCAGTGTTCGACAATAACATAGAAACTTCCAACAACCATGTTGGAATCTCTCAATATCATCATTACTCTGGCAAGGTTTTGTAAGGCATCAAACATTTTATTTAATTCCTGTTGCATCTTGCTCTAATTAAAAACTCCTCCCATAATTTTCCCCCATTACCTACACACTGTGGCACAGAAGGTACTTAACACCTCTTGCACAATGAGTGCTGCACCTACATAATGTTACTACTAATAATTTCTGTATTTTATCCCAATTTCATGACTACAGGCTTTAAGACCTATTAATCTCTTCATAAGAAGAGAAGTTAAGACTTAGGTCTTTCAATAATTTCAGTGTTCGATAATAACCTATGAACTTCCAACAACCATGTTGGAACCTCTCAATATCATCATTACTCTGGCAAGGGTTTGTAAGGGATTGAATGTTTTATCCAATTCCTGTTGCATCTTGCTCTATCTAAAAACTGTTTTCCCATTACCTACAACATTTCTCATATCAGCCTTAATGTACACGACTCCGAACCTGCATAACAAACATACCACTTAATTTTTTTTCTGATTTATCTCTAATTTCATTGATAGAGGCTTTGATTTACTAAACCCTCTTATTGGCTGGGTTACTCTACATGAAGGCAAGTAAAACTTGTCCTTTACAAATTTCACTGTTCGATAACAACCTAGAAACTTCCAACAACCATGCTGGAACCCCTCAATATTATCATTGCTCTGGCAAGTCTCAGGAAGGGATTGAACTATTTGTTCAATTCCTGTTGGAACTTGCTGCAGTTACAAACACCTTCCTTCATGTTTTTCCATCCATAAAAATACTTTCTCTTAATATACTCTTAGTATTTTACAAGCAGTGCATTATCCTACAAACTGATTCAACTCAGTGTTAAGATAGTGAAAAGGAATAGGGTGACAAAATTCAATATAAGCTTAAAGTACTTAACATGTTTAATTAGGAACATTTCCAAAAGGAGGATTAAGATTTTGCACATGGAGGCAAGTCTTTTTTTTTAAAAAAAAAAAAAAAAAAAAAAAAAAAAAAAAAAAAAAAAAAAAAAAAAAAAGAGAGAGAGAGAGAGAGAGAGAGCCAATAGCAGCACAAGAGTAATTGGAGAAGATCAAGAATTTCCTAATCCTCTAATTCAAGCTTATGTGAGTACTTTAAAACTACTGCTTGAAGCAGTAAAAGCTAAACGAGAGGATATGTTTTATTTGCTTCTCGAGAAAGCTAACAAAACCTAGCCATCTTTCAATTTTACATCCCACGACCATTCTCTTGAAGAATTGACACTGCTCATATAATTAATAGCAAATTATCAACTTTGTCCTGTGAACTCAGATTGTTTTTGAACAAACTCTCGTCACTTGTCTATCAGAGAGCTGGGATATAAATCATCATTGCACAAAGACTTAGTATTCAAGGAAACAAATCAGCACTAGTATCAGCTTGATGCCCCCATGACCATTCTCTTCAAGATTTGTCACTGCTCATTCAAAATAGAAATTGGTAAGAGTAGCAAAAATGTAAACAAATGTCTTGAACTCAGAATGTTTTTGAACAAGCTCTCTTCACTTATCTCTCAGAGAGCTGGGATACAAATCATTGCACAAAGACAGCTACTCTTCAAGAAAACAAAATCAGGGCAAGTCCCAATTTGATGCCCAATAACCATTCTTGTCTGAGATAAAAAAAATCATTGCACAAAGACTGTTACTCTTCAAGAAAACAAGAAATCACGGCAAGTTCCAACTTAATGTACAATACAGAAATTGTACAGATACAATACAGAAATTGTACAGATACAATACAGAAATTGTACAGATAAGCAATAATGTCATGAACTTAGTCTTTTGAACTCAGATTGTTTTTGAACTAGCTCTCGTCACTTATCTCTCAGAGAGCTGGGATAAAAAAAATCATCATTGCACAAAGACAGCTACTCTTCAAGAAAACAAAATCAGGGCAAGTCCCAACTTGACGCCCAATAACCATTTTTGTCTGGAATGGACATCACGAATTGACATACAGAAATTTGTAAGAGTACCAAAATATAAAGGTTGTCTTACGATCTCAGATTTTTTAAACAAGCTCTCGTCACATGTCTCGTGTGTCAGAGTGCTGGAATATAAATCATTGCACAAAGAATGCTACTCTTCAAGAAAAATATCAGGACATATCCCATGACCATTCTCTTCTGGAATTGACACTGATCATAAAATACAGAAATCGGGAAGAGTAGAAGAGAAAGAAAGACCAAGACAACAGGACGGGCAAGAAGTTACAGGATGACCAAAGGACACTTTGAGAAGGATGGTCCATCAGGATATGGAGGATTTCTTCCAGCTACTAGATCATTCCAGTAATAGTTTAAATAAAATTTAATTACAATGGAACTTATCTGTAGAAATGGTTTTTAGAAATTCTAGGTCTTATTTTCATTTAATGAAAGAAATCGTAAAAAGTTACAATACAAACATGAGAACTGCAACATTACAAAATTTTAAATTCGCTTGCAGCAAAATGAAAATAAAAGTAGAATGCACAAACAATATTATTTAGTTAAATCTTTTGTATCTTCTGCGTTAGTAGCAAATCTATTCTGCATTATATTATAAAACAGGAATAGTTTCAAACAAAAACGAGAACAGAATAAGTTTCTCAAATCTTCCTGAAAAGAATTAAATTTGAAACAACTGTTTTTACAAAACCTACAGGTGTATCAAATTAGCATTAAATACATTGCTTGCATAGTCTTTCTTAAGCCTTTTTTTACATTGTGTTGTATAAGGTATTGAAGTTCCGATCATTAATGTACCTTATTTGTTGCACACTAATTATAGGAAATCTACATTGCTTCACACAAGCCCGTTACTATTCAAGGAAACATCAGGACAAATTTCATCTTGACACCCCGTGACCATTTTCTTTTGGATTTGACACTGCTGATTCAAAATAGAAATTAGTAAGAGTACCAAAAATGTCACCACTGTCTTGGGAACTCAGATTGTTTTTGAACAAGCTCTCGTCACTTCTCTATCAGAGAGCTGGGATAAAAAAATCATCATTGCACAAAGACACTTACTCTTCAAGAAAACAAGAAATCAGTGCAAGTTCCAACTTAATGTCCCATTACCATTCTCTTCAGGAATTGACACTGCTCATACAATACAGAGATTGTACAGATAAGCAATAATGTCACGAACTTTGTCTTTTGAACTCAGATTGTTTTTGAACTAGCTCTCGTCACTTATCTCTCAGAGAGCTGGGATAAAAAAATCATCATTGCACAAAGACACTTACTCTTCAAGAAAACAAGAAATCAGTGCAAGTTCCAACTTAATGTCCCATTACCATTCTCTTCAGGAATTGACACTGCTCATACAATACAGAAATTGTACAGATAAGCAATAATGTCACGAACTTTGTCTTTTGAACTCAGATTGTTTTTGAACTAGCTCTCGTCACTTATCTCTCAGAGAGCTGGGATAAAAAAATCATCATTGCACAAAGACAGCTACTCTTCAAGAAAACAAAATCAGGGCACGCCCCAACTTGACGCCCAATAACCATTTTTGTCTGGAATGGACATCACGAATTGACATACAGAAATTTGTAAGAGTACCAAAATATAAAGTTTGTCTTATGATCTTAGATTTTTTAAACACGCTCTCGTCACATGTCTCGTGTGTCAGAGTGCTGGGATATAAATCACTGAACAAAGACTGTTACTCTTCAAGAAAAATATCAGGACATATCCCATGACCATTCTCTTCTGGAATTGACACTGATCATAAAATACAGAAATGGGAGAGTCGAAGAGAAAGACAAAGAAGACAGGACAGACAAGAAGTAACACGATGACCAAAGGACACATTGAGAAGGATGGTCCATAAGGATATGGAGAAGATTGGAGAATCATTGAGGGGAATTAAAGGAATAGCAGCAAAGAAAGAGTTACATGAAGTGTCTCTGAGGTCCTCATTCTATCCTATCCCCGGAGTGGTAGCAATGGGAAGCTACAAATTATCGACGCTGGTCTAATGGGCTCAGATATTTGAAACAAGCTCTCGTCATGTATCTCTCAGAGAGCTGGGGTTTATCATCACAGCACAAAGACTACTCAATCCAAAAACTGGATTTTCATTAAAAACAAACTTTTCCTTCTGGTAGTAATCAAGACTGTTTTGCTTATACAAACTGACAAATAGTGCAAACTTGGTTGTATTGTAATCGTCAGTGTAAAGGCTACTTGCAATACATCCAATTTACATTGTGTTCTAACAAATTATGTTGAAACTTGTCAATAACCATAACTTGACAAATTTCTTCCAGCTACTAGATCGTTCCAGTAATGGTTTAAATAAAATTTAGTTACAATGAAACTTATCTGTAGAAATGGTTTTTAGAAATTCTAGGTCTTATTTTCATTTAATGAAAGAAATCGTAAAAAGTTACAATACAAACATGAGAACTGCAACATAACAAAATTTCTCAATTGCTTGCAGCGCAATGAAAATAATAAGGTAGAATTAATTTCATTTGTTCTTAGGTATCTTATGCGCTAATAGCAAATCTATTCTGCGTTAAATTTCAACAGAGCGGTTTCTTACATTATATCGTTAAAATGTAACAGTTTAAGGCCAGATGGACAAAAATTAATACAATGCGCTTGAAGTGGATACCCTAATACCAAACAGTAACCTTTTCAAAATACCCTTCCTTGCAGTTATAAATTACCAAATTGTCACAACCCGGTAATAAAATATTTGGAGAAAAAATAAGCTATGTTAACACCAGCATTTAAAATCCCGATCAAAAAATAAATTTTACAAGCACTCCGACCGCGTGTTCAGGAGGGTTCACTATGTGACACGTGTTTCGGGGCCATAAGGATAGATTTATGATTTATTTAAAACCAGAGAATGTAATAATAACTTACCAGACCAAGAGGACCGATTTTGGGGGCGAGAGATGAAGTAGCTCCAACTTCTCCACCAACACACCTCAAGTACACTAAAAAGTTACCAAAAGCATGAGATAGTTGAAGAGAATCAATCATAAAAATAAAACACTTCTCGAACACTTACCGACTTTAATTTCGTTTGGATCGAATTTGGGAGGCATGATTGAATGTTAACGGATTAATCACCAACAAATCCGGTCTTCTAGCAGTCGATGCCCACCGATTCACACAGACACCACAATGTACGGCCACAACCGCTCGTGGCACGATGGCTCCCTCAAATAGAAATGAAAGTAGGCGGATGTCGACAAGGAGATCGAAGAAGATAGTGGACGACTCCAGAGAGTATATACGACTCAGCAGAGAGCGCTGAGAGAGCGACTGGCAGAGGAACTTGTTTGCTTTGCTGACCGGAAGTACGTTTGCTCTTCAATGCTACCAACAAGCAAAAATTATACATGAAGTAGACAAATATTTCTTTCATGTAATTTAATTTAAGCATGATAATTTATAATTAATGATGGTCAAAGAAACGCGAAACTTCTCAATACAAACTTGCAATTAATGTTAGTACTTTCAATCAATTACTGAAGAATCATGTTAGATAGTGAGTTGTTGGTAGTAAAAAAAAACACTTCTCGTGTTTGGATCGTTGTGACAAAATAATTGGAATTTATGTAACACGGACGAATTGAAATCTTTGTGTTCCCTCATAGAAATAAATTAAATCTGCGATGTGCATTTAAAATAAGATGGCTCTCGTCCTTTCTTATTATAGCGACTTGACTTCGAGGTTCAAATGTGAATGGAGCGAATTGATTCAAAAGATACTTCAAATGACGCATTTTAAATAAAGTATTAGGGCATAAAATATTTAGAAAATAATGCATTCGACAGGTTCAAGAATTTTTATTAAAAAGTTGCCAGAAATCGTCATTAATTTCGAGTGGGTTGCAAAACACTTTGGATGTTTATCATAATGTTATTCGTCATTTTTTGTATGTCAGTCACCTCGTGAAATTGGAGACGCGTAGCGATGAGTAACTGCGCCTAAAAAATCAGATATTAGTACTTAATATTTTAAAATAACGTAGTAATTTTTTATGTACATAAAATACTCGAATTTGTATTCATACTAATGATATTTTTATGTATATACCAATAATAGAAAATTCCATGCAAAAAGAAAACTATATTCTTCACGGATAATTTAGGCAAAACCATAGATTAACTTTGATTTTCATGAGTCAGTTTAATTGAAATATATGAATTGAGAGAATGTTCATTATGTAACCGTGTTTTAGAAAATGGCGCTTAAGCGCTACACAACATTCGAAATTTGAAGCACTTTTTCACAGAAAATTTTTGAGTTTTCGAAAAATTTATTTAATGTCGTTTGAAGCACTTTAACTCATAAATACAATAGTATTTACAAACTGCTGGAAAAGTGCATACTAACGGTGTGAAAGATCTTCAAAAAATTACATTTCTGTAATTTTTGAAAAAACAATACAATACCCCGAAATGAACTTTACGTCATATTATAGAGTGCAATTAGCACTACCTTTCGAAGAGTATGAAGCAAAAGTTTTCAGCAAATTTTTTGAGAAAATGTCATTTGAGCGATTCTGAAAATGCGAAATTTTGATCTAGTTTTGACATAAAAAGTTGAGTTTTCGACAAAATTTTTTATGAGACTATTTAAAGCACATATACTCAAAAAATAATAATGTGAACAAATTGCCGCTAATATAAATATATACAACGTGATAAAGTGAAAAAAAACAAACACTTTTGTAACTTTTGAAACAACAGAAGAATAGAGAAATATGGCGTGTATGTCATCTTATAGAGTACATTTAGCACAATCCCTTCCAAAAGTTTTGAAAACACTTTTGGTATCAGGGGATCCCAAAAGGTGTATTCCCCTTGAAATATCGAAAACGAGTTTTCAGCATTACATAACTTTCCCTATACTACATATATTAGTCCGTATATACGTACGTATCCGGGAAAGCAAAAAGTATGGAACGAAATATAGGCACGAGAATGGAAAATTGCATCTCACAAGCAGCGCCACATAAGGCATGGTTGTACCTAGGGAAACAGAATAGCAGCACGACTCCTGAAGAGGTCGTCCAGTTCTTACATGATAATGAAATTTCAGAAGAGGTAGAATGTGAAGAACTACTGGTGAAAGGGAGAAATAAATCCTTCATTCTGGTAGTACAACTAAATGCCCTGCAAAGGACACAAGCCCCAAATCTCTGGCTGGACGGTATCGTGATACGATCCTTTCGCCTCGCTAGGAAACAGAGAGAAAGGTTTCGCCTGTCAGCAGTAAACTAAGTTCAACACCAGCAATCAAATGCTGCAGAGCAGCCCATATGTGAATCAGCCCTGCCCAGCGTATAGAAGATACGGCTTCTTCCAGGAATACGACATGCTATGTCTTGTAGAAACAATGATAACAAGAGAATGGTCCGAGGGGAACATGAACACTAGGTGATCAAAAGTTTCTGGACACGTGGCTGAAAGTGACTTATTAGTTTGCGGCGCCCTCCATCGGTAATGCAGGAATTCAATAGGGTGTTCGCCCACCCTTAGCCTTGATGACAGCTTTCACTCTCGCAGGCATACTTTCAATAAGGTTCTGGAAGGTTTCTTGAGGAATGGCAACCCATTCTTTACGGGGTGCAGCATTGAGGAGAGGTATCGATGTATGTCGCTGAGGCCTGCCACGAAGTCGGCGTTCCAAAACATTCCAAAGATGTTTGATAGGATTCAAGTCACGACTCTGTGCATGCCAGTCCATTACAGCGATGTTATTGTCGTGTAAGCCACGTGCAGAAAGTTCGATCGTGTTCGGTCGTGTTGAAAGATGCGATCGCCATCCACAAATGGATCAACAGTGAGAATAAAGAAGGCGTTTCAAACATCAACGTAGGCCTGTACCGTGATAGTGTAACACAAAACAACAAGGGGTGCAAGCTCCCTCTATGAAAAACATGACCCCACCATAACACCATTTTGGACGTGTCCGGATACTTTTGAACACGTATTGTGTACAATTCACATTTTGCCACCCAAGGAAAAGGACGAGACAAAGGGAGCATCACTTGTCTCTTGAAACAAATCTTCATCGTTCCGTGTAATATTCTCCTGTGAGCACAGTCAAGCGATCGACACAAAGGTCTGCACAATAACCTGTATATATTACAACCCGGACGCTCCAACATACCACATTATAGAGCAAGTAGACATCCTAGGAAAACCAGATCCCAACAAACCACTGATTCTGGCGGGCGACCTAATTTCAGGACCGACATACCCAAAAACCCATCCCCGCGTCTTGATGGTGGCTTAATACACCTTCCGCGTGAGATACGACGCCATCTTGTGTTCGCGTGGCGACTCCCACCACGTGAGCACCGCGCTGCTACGCAGTTTTGGGCACCACTCCTCATGGATTCTTGCAAGTTACCAAATTACCTCGGGGCGCTTGCGCCCCGGCTCCTTTCTATTCAATCTCTCTCTACTCACCCCCTGGCGTTTGGACCTGTCTAATCCTGCCCGCGCGCCACCACGGCCCTAGATTTCTTGTCAACGAGGTTCGTTTCGCAATACGTTACAATAAATGCTCTTGCTCTGTGTTCCACGACTAAAAAACAGTAATTTAAAAGCGGAGGGACAATATATTAGGAAAAAGAATTGAGAGACTTTAAATACACGTTGCTTCCTGCATGGGCTATTGCCATAAGAATGGAAGCTATTGAAATGTAATTGTAGTTAGTTTAAAGCCCGCGGGGAAATAAAATGATGCGTAAAATTGCCACCTGCTCTTATCAATGTGTTTGGGAGGGATCGTCAAAAAGTTAATCTTGCATGCCAACTGCTGTAAAATCATGTTGCGCAAGATATATACCTCATACTTCATGAACAAGAAATATCTAATTTTAAAAAGTTAGAAAATGGTGTGTTTGATGTAATGAGGTCAAGGATTCAGAAATCTGACGATCGTTCTATTGTCAAATGCTTTTGGAATGCAAATGCAAGCTCTAGAACAATTACTGTAGCCATTTTGTGCAGCTTGTGAGACTATGCGGTTTAGTAACAAAATCACCATACTTCCAGTCCAAAATGGATTCATAATATAAATTCGTTCTCTGATTTCTTGTTACAAAGAACTTGAAAACTATTGCAACATCAAATACATCCTTACATCACGATTTAATGAAGACGTGAAAAATTTGTCTTCTCTGATAAGAGCAATAGGAAGAACATACGGTCATCCTCTGCGTGTTGAATTAAAAATTTGATTTCATCTAGTTATAACAAGCAGAAATGTTATAAATATAACATTAAACAGTTGACCTGTAGCTGTTGATCAAGATGATAATGCAAATCTCACATCTTACTTATTTAATTCCCAATTTGTAAGAACCATCAAAAGTGGTACGTGATGACTCGCAGGTAGAACACGAGATGATTTTAGATGTTCCCATATCAGAATCCACCTCGTAATGGACAACTGAAGGTCTACGCTGTATAGCTGGGTACACAGCACAGCTTTGTAAATCATATGATTCTCTCTTGGCATAGATAATGAACAAATGGAGATACTTTCTTCTCATTCAGGTAGAATAATTTTCTTCTCAGGGTGATCTGACTGTCGCAACAAATAACTGGCTAAATACGATAAAAGAGTTTGAACCTATATTTTCACAATTCAATGGACAGCATAGTGTACTCAGAGACCCTAATTTGGTACGGAGACTGCAAAATTTCGCCACAGAAAATCTTTGAATTCTCAATTGGTAAAATTATACATCAGGACAAAGGTATTTATTAGGATAAGGCATTTAAATATTGAAGCCAAAGCACTATCTGCTGAACTTTACAAGCGAACGTCAAAAAAGTGGCAGGCTTCAGTTTCTTCTGTTTCAGAACAAAGTTAAGGTATTCGTTTACTTTTTCTTTTCTTATTTTCGTATTTTGCAATTTTTCCTGAATAACTTGGGGTGATTGATTGCCATAAAATGTAATGTAATATCGTACTTTCCAATTAAAGGGGTTAAGATCAAGTTAAATCATATGAGCTGATTACATTTCAAGTACACTTTAGAATTAGCTATTAGAAACACCTATGGCTGATTATCCCTCACTTCAAAAAGCTCCTATCAGAAAACTAGATAATTGATTTAAGATATTATTGTCGTTCTTAATTCTGAGTAAATATGAATAAATATTGTTCTTTATATTAGAATATTTATCGTTACATAACTTTGTCTTAAAGCAGCTGCATGGGCGCGACGACGACTTGTTCCCGATAGAGACGTCATTGGCAGAAGCCATTGCGCAGTCTCTCATTTCGTTCTACCTCTTTATTGTACGTACCTTGGGGTCAGATACTCTATGTAGTATATACTAGCTCGTTGAGAAATGAGTATAGCTTGTAGATTACTGAAGGCTGATGGAGACTGGGGATATGGTTTTCGAAGAGAATCGTATGTTACTGCTTTAGTACAAAATATAATAGTTATTTCAATTCAAAATAAAATGTTCTTCCCTCATTACTACATTTCTTAAAATGTTCCTGCATACAATGCTTTGCCCCTATTGTTCTTTCGCCTGATTATGAGTACATGCAGTACAAATCCTCAGCATGCCATCGGATCCATTGAACGACACTGAGGAACGGTGTTAGTTGCACGTGCGACTTTCACCTTCATGCTTGCTATTTTATGCCGAAAAGAATCTTGTAAATGCAGCTTTACCGTTTCCACTACTGCTTCACCCAAACTCTTGTTTCTTGCAGGCTTCGTGGTGAAGTTCGCATATGTACCTCTTTAAAAAGATCTCCAGCATGACGTCACCTCGTTTGGTGGAAAAGTGTTGGGTGGCAGCCATACACTGCGATTTTCACAACTCTGACCCTAGTAGGTATCAGCTGTTGACAGTTTCATGCAATCGGGAGCTCGATTGGATGAAACTGAATCGAGCTTTAAAGCCTTTAAAGCTCCCGATTGGATGAAACCGTCAACAGCTGATACCTACCAGGGGCAGAGTTGCATAAATCGCAGTATAGACAAACGGTGGTGACAACCTCTACTGTGCGCGTAAGCGATTCCTAGAGAATTACGAATTGTTTGGTTGAATTATGCGGTTGCCGAGGTGTGTGTCTTATCACATTTGTTATTTACAATGATATTTGCTTTCTTTCGATTTATTTAGGATCTGGCTGCAAATTTCGTCGACAAATTGGATTTTAAAAAGCACTATTTTTTAACATACGTCATGTCGCTACATTTTCTTTATGAAAACGGTTGAAGTACATATCGTGAGGAAGCTAAGGTGTTGTTTTATAATAAAATGAAATGTATGAAACAGTTGGTTCCATGTCAACGAATTTCGAGTCCCTGTGCCATTAGTGTAAAAGTAACACATTCCGTATATTTTTATAAACTGATGGCTTTTAAAATATTTAATTTAGAGATTTGTATTAATTATTGCCATCGAGAGAAATATTACCGACATTAAACTTTAACAATCGTTGGAAAAAGTCCAAAAAGTTCATAAATACAGTCCCAAAATGTTATATTTTGTAATGTTTGCAGTTTCCTGAGCTAAAATCAAATGTTGATGGTTGAATTTCAATATATATGTCATGCACTTAAAATATTACTTGTTATTCCAAGTGATTTTAATGTTAACATATTTATGAAACGTATTTTCAATATCTTTTAATAAATATTTGATGCCATTTCTTGCAATACAATTGGAACACGACTTGATGGCTCTGGTGGCAGAAAAAAAGTTGATTTGGTGTCCTAAGTATGTTCATGACTTGCTTCAAAGCAGACAACTACTTTTACTACTTTGTTTATAGTATTCATAAAATATATTCTGAAAACAATGTTACATAATATATAGCCATACAACACAGGTATTACACGCGCACGTTAGTTTGATCCTCGGAATATCTAACCCCACTCCATTGGTTGAATGAAGAATAAATGAGGAAACGAGCGTTGTAGTCAAAATTCGTTAAACGAAACTATTACGCCCTGAGGAAGGTCGCAGAATGGCGACCGAAACGTCGGCACCTTCGCCATGGACGCGGCGACACCCAGACAGCCAATTAAATACGAACATAATTTGTTAGTTTAAAACATGTTATCTTTACTAATTCATCACATTTTCATTCAGATCATACAATTGAAGGAGTAATAAACAGGCATGATTTGTAGGCTAATTTCAATAAGGACCGCAAATGAGAACACATAATTTGTAGAAAGTTAGTGGCAATTTTTGTATAAAAGAAACTTTTATACAAAAGAATACTACAATTGATTTGCTGTCTGATTTGCTGTTCGAAACTGTCTTACTCAAGGGTATTTTCATGCAATTCAGTTCTCTTCTTCCTTGACTTCTCCAGCTGACCGGATTTGACACTTCAGCTTGCAGAACAGGAGCCACTTTGGTAGCTGTAACGAAAACATATATTTGAAAAAACAATACACCCAAATTTTCAGGCCTAGTATATTACGGATGTCACACTTTTGCGCATTACTTTTATAAAACAATGGTTTGTTGCGTCTCCAAGCCCCGGGGGGCGTTAGCCGCTTTGCGCTTTCGGAGTACTCCTCCATTAACAACAGCGCGGGAGTAATGCTCCATGAATACGTCAATGTCATAACTGTCACGTCTCGTCGCGGTCAGTTTTCAAGAGGACCGCCAAGTAGCATCTCCGCGTACGCGCCCCTGCGTCACCACTCAGCGGACAGAATTCGGAAGGAATTAGGATTGGGGTAGGGTTTAGGACACTCCACAGGGGTTGGACTTGTGAAGCATGCAAACTCGTTTTGTGTAACAAATTTCACATGAGGCTCTCGGGAGATGCTACGGGAATCAAACCCGGAACCTCAGTGGTGAAGGCAAGCGACTTCGCCATTGAGCCACGAGAGCTGCTACTAGATGGAAATGATTCAGGTTACCACAGGTTACGAACTAAACCCAAATTCACTTAATAATAAATTAATTTCTTGTTTCAATTGGGCCGTATGGCTGGCAAATGCAATTTTTTAAAATTAATTTGATAAAACATTCAATTGCAACAGGCAGTAATTGATTTCCCACTCACTCACCGCAATTCGTTACCATAACGCGAAATGTGCCACTCACCTTCCCGGTCCAAAGGGAAACGTGAGGAAACTCTTCTCTTTATCCTGCCGAACAGCGTTGGCGAATCCTGGCTCTCAACATTTCGCCATCGAGATCTGTGACACTAGATGACAAAGCACACCACCAGGCTCGCAAACGAAATATGTTGCAATGTGCAATAGCCTCTTCACCGGGAAGAAATGAATGGTATAAGTTTCGTAAGCTCGCACCGCTTCCTTAGTCAGGAATCCTGACACGCAAATTTTGCGTTTGAAATTACGCGTGAACCGAAATACATGCAATTCCAGGAAGTTATTGTCCTGTCAATTATTTGTACGAAATAATCTTTGTCACACTTGAAATGGAGATCCTGGAAAAAAGCTAATGGGCAACCATTTTTTTGGCTAAGTTTTGTTATAACCTGTATCGATTTTATTTTTACAAGTCATGCATCACATGTCTTCACATCTCCATAACAGATGTGAAGTTTATTTTTGAAGAATATTTTGCTTGCGTAATCCAGAACACTAAGAGAATATACACAAGTTTTGAGATGGGTATTTGTGATTCAGTACAACTAATTGGAATTTTTTCAAAATTTATTTTAAAGTAGTGTGTTACAGGAATTTCTCTGCTTCCACAAGACCAACCACTATTCCAGAACAAAACAGTAACAAGCAGAGCTGTTTTACATTCATATTTAAAAGTTTATCACTTCACAAATATCACCCACTAAATTACATAAGTAAATAACTGCAATACAAATTTGAAAACTAAGAACTTTCCATGTACACCTATATTCCATAAGGGAGGTACTGTTACAATAAACACATACACACATGCACTCTTTTGCCACATACATACCATTTTAAGCTGCGAATTCAGAAACCAATAGTGGAGACAATATTTTAATAAATACACAGAAGTGTATATTTTTCAACTGTATCACAAGTCTTCAATTCAAAAACTAAAGGTTGGTCTTCATTGTGTGAAGTTACTCATGGATACACAGAGCATGCTAGTGTTACAACCTGTGATTAACGCTGTTTTGAAATTCACTATAACACAGCCTTTGACAGTTCAATGTTTAGCTATACAGGTCATCATCCCCGTCATCTTGGAAATTACCCTGATCACCACTTGTACCCCCTTGGGAGGCAGCTGCAGGATTCGCTGAAGGAAATCTGCCATGAAAAAGAGACGAAAATGTTATTGAAGTATCAAACTATATGGATATTTCATTTACCTCTGAATAATAACAAAACAACCATTCACTGATTAAAAAATACATTAAAATATTCTCCAATGGAGTTAACATTTTTAGGTCCACATTACAAGTGGAATGCATAAATACTAGCTAAAAAGGAGTTTAATTTTAATTTTTTTTAAAAATTAGTTTAATTTTACATTAAAATACAGTGGCAGGAAAGTCTCCCTGCACAGAGCCAAATCAGGGTATCCTATTAAAAAATTGCATTTATGTTGGTGTAGCAACCATATCACTGGGGAAACAAATTAAGGGACAATGTTTCCAGCATGAATTATGATTGTAGTGAAAATGCAATTTATGTTTTCTTTTGTTTCAAGCACTCTTGCCAGCAAGGTGCCACTGCGGAGAGACTTTCCTGGCATTCTGTACAATGCTTGAGGACTTTGGCCATTAATGGATGTGGATAAATGGACTTAGGCAATAAGCTGCCAAAAGCCAACAACCTTCACAACTACAACAATAAAAACTAAACATTAAGAAAGAAAAATTTCAAGATAAATCCTCCATAATTTATATAAAAGATTTAATAGATAAAAACTTTAATACCACATTATTAAGAAGCAATCTTAATTTATCTTTAAAATGCATTTAAGAGGACAAGAAAAATGTTCAATCTGACATTTCCCCATAAATCAGTGTATAAAAATCAACAAAACTATTGTTTTAAAATCAATTGGAAATAAGACAAAGAATTACAATTACTGTGTTTACCAAAATATAAGATGAGTTTTTTCCCTAAACATCTAATTCGAAAAATAAGAGGTCATCTCATTCACAGATAAAACATAGCCTGTTAGGATTTATACATTTACACTGTCTTTCCATGCCAAGAAGGAACTCAAATGCAGATGAAACAAAAAAACTTGAAAGACAATAAATATCATGTGCACCTGTAATGCATAATTACAAGCACGGAAATATGTTGGCACCCAGTGCAAATTTGCTGATGATTCAAACCAGAAGTTTTGAAAGCACTACTGAAATTCAATGTGAAAATGAATAAAAATCCTTGCTGAGATTTCATTACACAATGTGCTGATCAACGAGACTGCAGAACTCTTGATTTGACACCCACAAGGGCAAATTTGCGATTTACAACATGGAAATGAAAATAAAATAAATCACATTGATAGAAGTATGCATTCTACTAACAACCAGAGAACCATTATTTAAGAATGTGTAATAACCGTTAAAGAACGAGAGGCTGAACAAAAGTGTGGCAGGAAGAAAATATGGTGTCACAGAAGGAAATGTTCGTAGATGTTATTAGATAAAAGATTAATGTAGATTCAGAGCCCAAAACTTTCAGGGTGGCCTAAAAAGTCTGAAAACGATGTAGTTTGGGAGAAGGATAAAAAAGAAAGGATGGTAGTCCCAAATTTTAACATTCAAGATAATTTTCAACAAGACAATTTTGACTCTATATTAAGAATTAGTTCAACATTTCTCTTCAAAAATAGAGGGTAGTCTTATATTCTAGTAAGAGTAAATTATATTTAACAACTGGCTCAATTTACTGAGGTTTTACTGTGTACACAAATACTATAGTTCACAAGTCCCCTATTATATAGTTTCATGTTTCATTCTTGATACAAAACATTTTGGAGATCCATGGGAAGAAATACTGAAAGAGATTTTGACTACTATAATGAATAAACATTTTCATTTGAATGATGTGTAAGGAGGATGAACAAGGAATTTTAGAAAAAATTTCCCTAGAAATCATCAACAATTTACCTTCATATGTAGTAAGGAATTCAGGAATGCAAGGAGTGGTGGGATGTAGGTAGCCTTGGTTTTTAAAAAAAGAATGAAGTTATCAGTAGCAGACACTCTGAAAAGAAAATTAAAAAGCAGTAATTAAGAGTGTACAAACCTGAAGTTTGTACCAAAACCCCGAGATTGTTGCAAAGTCTGAGCAAACATCTCATATTTGCGAATGTCATTGTCAGATACTGATCTTCGGGCAAATCTCATTGCTTCTTCAAAGTGAGCACGTGTTATTTCAGGGACAGGATCCTCTTCATCCATCTGCAAATGAACAAATGGAAGATAGTTGCAAAACAATACATTACATTTCAATTAATGTAAATTCATTTCAAGTTGACTTACATCCATAGCTAAATTCTGATTATTAGCTCTCTCTCTTTCTCGCCTAATTTCAGCTTCAATACTCTGACGAATCGCTAGTTTACAAGCTCGTTGACAAATTTCTGTAAGATCTGCACCAGAGTAACCATGTGTCACCTTGGCAATGTAGTTCATATCTACATCCTGAAAAGTTAATTTGTACATTATAGAAACCATAAAGTGTAATGTAATTTTAATTAAGTTCATGTACAGTTCTAGTGTAAGACAAAAATGCATGCCGTTATGCTCTTAAGTCTTGTCACAAATAAAGACGTGTGTTATTATAATTATGAGGATACACTGATAGAACTGACCTTTGAAACAGGTGATTTGCGTAGATTAGCCCTGAAGATAGCCTCCCTTGACTTCTCATCAGGCAGAGGAATGTAAATTAACTGGTCAAGACGTCCTGGCCTAAGAATAGCAGGATCAATAATGTCTGGACGATTGGTCGCACCAATAATAAAGACATTTTTCTTTGCTCCCATACCATCCATTTCAGTCAAAATTTGATTGATAACTCTGTCCGCAGCACCTCCGGCATCACCAACATTGCCCCCTCTTGATTTTGCAATAGAATCAAGTTCATCAAAGAACAAAACGCACGGAGCTGCAGCTCGAGCCTATAGAAAACAATATGAATACAGCACCTACCAGAAAAGCAAATTACAACAAAAAATTAATACAATGATAACAATACCTTATCGAAAACATCTCTGACATTTGCTTCAGATTCTCCAAACCACATAGTCAATAATTCAGGGCCCTTTACAGAGATGAAGTTAGCCTGGCATTCATTGGCAATGGCCTTGGCCAGCAGAGTTTTACCACAACCAGGAGGACCGTAAAACAAAACTCCTCTAGATGGCTGCATTCCAAATTTCAAAAACTTGTCAGGATGTTCAACTGGATACTGCAACAAACAGGTGAATTATAAAAATAAGATTTTTAAAAGATATATGCACAACTTTTTGTGATATTTATATTTCATTTTTTTAGAGCATCTTATTTTTACAAAATCTCCCTCCCATGAAACAACATCAAACCATGTCATGGACAACATGTGGTTACATTTACAATTTTGATCAACATTTTGTTAATTATACAGAAATACCAATTCTGAATACACAAATAAAATTCACACATACCTGTACAAGCTCTTGAAGTTCACGTTTGACATTCTCAAGTCCACCAATATCTTCCCAAGTAATGTTGGGCACTTCCACAACTGTCTCACGGAGAGCACTGGGACTGCTCTTACCCATTGCATACTAAAGGTCACACATAGTAATTAATTATCTATATTTTTGAAAAATCTATCTAAATGCAAGTACAAAAATATTTTTTATTTACCCTGAAATTATCCATTGTCACAGCAAGAGAACTTAGAACTTCTGCATCAATTTGATCATCTTCTAAATCAATGAGGTCCATTTTTTCTCTAATTTGCTGTAATGCAGCTTCTGAACACAAGGAGGCCAAATCTGCCCCAACATGACCGTGAGTTTCTGCAGCAATCTGAAAACGTATTTTTAGATTTATAATTTGAAACTTCTTACTTAGAAGAGATCATGATTGGAAGATATTTTTTACCTGTTCTAAATCAACGTCATCAGCTAATTTCATATTCTTAGTGTGGATACGAAGAATTTCAAGGCGACCAGTGGCATCTGGTATACCGATATCAATTTCCCTATCAAATCTGCCAAAGCGGCGCAAGGCACCATCAATGGAGTTGGGTCTGTTTGTGGCAGCCATAACAATAACATGGGAACTTTGCTTCAAACCATCCATTAAAGTTAGAAGCTGTGAAACTATGCGACGTTCCACTTCTCCATGAGTCTAAATTAGACATATTAGAGTAATCAAATCACATGTTAAAAACAATTTAATGATTTTTTAAAAAAATAAACACAATTAAAAATGTGCATCGCAAAGGACATACTTTTTCTCTTTTAGGGGCAATTGCATCTAGTTCATCAATAAATATAATTGCTGGAGCATTCTTATCAGCTTCTTCAAATGCCTTACGCAAGTTGCTTTCAGACTCGCCAGCTAACTTGCTCATTATTTCAGGACCTAAAAAACAATCATAAAAATTCTCTCATCTGAGTGCATGCTGTGTATTCTCTCACCTGAGTGAATTGATTCGTATAATTCTTACCATTAATTAAAAAGAAGAAAGCACCAGTTTCATTGGCCACAGCCCTAGCAATGAGAGTTTTACCAGTTCCAGGAGGCCCATACAATAATATTCCTCTTGGTGGCTTAACACCAATAGCTTTGAAGAGACTGGGATGTCGTAACGGCAATTCTACCATTTCCTTGATCTGTGCTAACTGTTTTCGGCAACCTCCAATGTCATCATAACCAACAGCATTTAATGCTTCTTCTTCCTCCTATTACAAAAGGGGGTTAAATTAAATATGTTTTAAATCCATACAGAACACGTTCCTTTAGCAAACAGACACACTTACTTCACGTTTTATTGGATCACCCTCACAGTGAATAACAGTATCTGGAGCAACAATGCAATATGGTGATGGATCTGTTTCCACAACTTTGAATTCCACTGCTCGCATACCACCACGAACAATAAATGCATCATCTTTGTGAATGGGTCGGTATGCTTCAAGAAAGTAAGGTTTTAAGTACACCTCAAATAAATTCCTGAAACATAAAATAACTTTGCTACAACAATTTTATAATTACTATTTATTGGAGCAATCAGTGTAATTTTAAAATGACTAAAAAGAGATTAAATAGGCCCTTCATTTTTCATACGTCCTAGTTCTATGGGGTTAAAAACCACATTTTAACTTCTAACAAATGAAGAGGACTTTGTTATGTTTAATTTTGCCACGTCTCATCAGAAACACAACTTATCATACACACAAGAAGGGTTGCTGCAGTTTGCAATGATAAACATGTTATAGTAGACATATTACAACATTTTAATGACTATTTTCAGTTTGAATGGTTTGAAAGTTCAGATTTCCTTGATCTGCAAATAATTCAGACACCTGTGAAACCTGTTTTAATCATCCCGTGAAGTAAGCAATCCTAGATATCACTGCTGAATTATCATCCCAAATAATGTCCAACAGTCTTCTTCTTCCCATAGGCAATCTGGATCAAACTTGCAAATTTGTTCAGAAGTTGCAACGTCCAATACAGGTGAAGCTATGAAACATTCCTAGGCAATAACAATGGGGCCAGGTGACTGCTTAACCGAGTCTTGTGGGAAAACCTATGTAATAGAGCGACGGGTGTAACATGGGAAAATCAACGAGTTCTATTGAACAAATTGGTCTTAGGTGATCACTTAAGGAAGATGGCTGCATCAGCACTGCAGGTGACAATTTTTGAAAGAAAATTGCAATTTAAATAAGAAAAATGGCAAAGGAGTTCTTTAAAAAAATAAAATTCTAAATACATGTGACATTGAACCAAAACTTCAACTTCATTAACCCTTTTCATTTCATTCACCCTTTTCAAACTAAAACTTCATTAACCCCAACAGCTCTAGACCTGTTGATATACAAAGTATTTCCGTGCATTGTAGTCTTTGAAAGAAATATCACGCTCAGTCAGGTTGTCACTACGAGCCTCCAGACAAGATCGTGTGCGGAACCACAGACTTGGGAGCCCCTGGACGAGTCTGCTTGTACGGACTTTGGCTACCACTAGGAATGTTTGATAAACAAGATGGCTTGCTTCATATCTATATGCGAGCGAGCTCGGCTCACAAAGAGTGAGCCTCAGTGAGAAGCAGAACGCAAGACACGTGACTTACAGTCGGCCAGCCTGAAGCAGTTAAAGGGTTAAAACTAACCTGCACATGAAGGGCCCACTGAACAACAAGGGAGTCAGGATTTTCATTTTTTTGAGATAACAGTTTTACAGCCCCATATACAAGGGTGTGCCACTTCAAGTAGTAGTAATAGTAATAATAATAACGGAGGGGAAAAAAAACAAAAACACAAAGTCTTCTCTTTAATTAAATGAACAAATGATTAATGTCATTTTACTGAGAAATGCACTGTAACTGGAGAGCAGTATTATGACCTTCCTGTTTCTTCAATAGCATTCAGAAAGTTAAGTGCAGTCTAATTGCTTTTAAGAACTGAAAAGTTCTTGAAAATGCAAATATGAGGATTGATGAAATTGGGGCATTAAATTCACCACCTGGCAATCAGATTTGCAATGCACCATCTTCAAAAAGGTTGTTTCCTTTTTAAAATAGTGGCTGTCTCACCACAAAACATAAACCCATTACCACATGTCAAAACATCAAGAATTTTCTTGGGGTACATTGTAAAAAGAATGCCCTTCCTTCTCACAGAAGGACTTTAGGACATCCTTCCCCTCCTCCGTTAAAGAGGAAATACAATGATTCTAGTTAGACCTGTGTGAATATTCCTCACATTATAAATCAAAATAACTTCATACTGAAAAATAACTGAATGGCCAGGGTCAACTGCACAATTAAATTGCACAGAAGGAAAAGTTAGAAAAATTCACAGAAATAATATTAAATTTAATTTTACAAAGATTTGAAGATTTTGCATGTTTCTGACCATTCGTAATACATGTTAGGAGTTTCCAGAAGAGTTAACATAACACCTTCTTTTATAAGATTATTTCCAACAACTATCCCGATACCTGTAGGGGAAAACCCCACTAGGCGATCTAGGTCAGTGCCCGATCTCACCACCCAGCAGAGGATGATCACCGCCACCTCCTGTGATACAAAATTCACTAATGACCTTAGCAGTTATGCCCAGAATCACTAAATAAAAAACAACTCTCCCAGGCTTCATGAACAAATTAGGGATGTTAAACGTTTCAAAATTTCCAGATTTCTCTCTGCGGACCCTTTACATTTAGAGAAAAAAATGTTAATGTAATTTTGGTAAAATCAGCTTCTTTCTACAATGACTTTTTAGTCTGAGTAAGTTTATACACAAAAGAAATATCTATACATGTATATTTAAATAAAATAAATGTAAAGAAAGTTTAGCATACCCAGTTAGACCTTCTACTGTATCATCAATTGGAAGTACATGTATCCTTTTTCCATATTTAACATCAGGACAAGGTTGCACAGAGACCACATCTGACAAACGGACACGTAAATTGTTGCGTACAACACGATTCATTCTTATTTTTTCATCAGGACATGTGTCATCTGATAACACTATGCATACAGTTTCTTTCCTCCTTTTTCCTTTAAGAAGAACAGTATCTCCTCTGAACAGTTGGAGTTCATCCATTTTTGTCTAGAAATAAAGGAAATTTATGATTAAACTTTATATTACATTTTAAAACATGATCATAATCAAAAGTCGTATTTACCTGCGACAATGCAACCACAGAATTATCATCGTTTACAGCTTCTTCAACAAGAAGTCTGTTGGGTCGATCCTTCTTGCGCAAGATGGCTGTTGCCAAATCATCAGGACTACAAAATAAAGTAAATAAATTTTAACATCAAAGGCACAGAAGAATAATTAATTGATGTTTTAATAATGTTTTAACTTTATATTAGATAAATTAGCTGGCTCTAAATATATCCTCCTAGTAGTTATTAATAATAAATTACTAATAATTTTTGTTTTGGAACCATTTTTATTCACATCCTTCCCACTGAAGTGGTCACAGATTCTTAATATTATATTTCAATGACATGGCTAAAAAGTCTTCTTTGCAAGTTCATTAAATATGGTGCAGTGACCAGAAGATGACTTGTCAAGATGCAATTATAGATACAGAATAGGCAATTCTGGCATAAAATCCTCAATGTAGAAGTAAATGGTAAAAATTAATTTTAATTGAACAATTTATTGGAAGCTGTAAATTGATACAAAATTATATTCCCAGTTTTTAACCCTAAATAAATTGGTGTTTAACAGCAATAAACCAATTCCGAAAAGTTTATAATATTTCAATGCGTAAATTTCCTTATTTTGCATTGAATGAGCATAAAGTTCTTGATATTCGTACAGCAAAAAAAATTCGCATCCCTACCCTGATAAACAAGTGGTCATTATCAATCTTTAATGAACACACTTTTTCTCGTAAATTAAGCTTCAATTAAGCACCTGCCTACGATCAAGAAGTTCAGCAGGTGCAAATACATGCGCGTAATAATCAAATTGCAAATAAACATTTAATTTTATAGAAAATTGTAACTGTAAGCATCTTGAACAAAAGCGTAGCGACACGATGACAACGTACAATTGAGCACATCTGAGTAACCTACTCAATTCTGTCCAAGCGAAAACTAGTTCACATAAATGAAAACTGTTAGCCCACTAACGAATTTAAACTCAATTTTTGGATATAAATCTTACTTTCGTCCTTCAGCCATTATTTTCTCCTCAAAATGATGATCAACCAAGAACTGCTTCTCTGAAAACCAATATCAACCAGCTACCAATCTTCGGCCTCCACCACAGCACAATGCGGAAGCAGGGTAGCCAAAACCAAAGTAGTTGGATTTTCTGATGATGCTTCAAATTACATGTTAAATTAGTTCCAAATTAATTTTTCAGAATCAATCATTTGAAAAATATTACAACATTAATTCGATAAACAAAGCAAATTATTAACAATTGCCACTGAAAAAAAAAAGAAGTGGCAACTGAAAGTACTATTCAGTCCTGGAAACTGAAACGATTTGTGAATTAGGATGACCTTTTAATGTTGCTCTAAGCCTGTTCATCGTTTCATGTAACCATCAATTGTAAATAAATTTGAAACGCTTATTGAATATTTTCCTCGTTAGGTAACTTTCATTTTCTTAGATTGGCTGCGCGTAAAGCGAAGTGCATGTGACAGGTGATGTCATGCTCGTAGACTGTCAGTTGTTTAAAAGATTTTAGAGATGGCTGGAATTAAAGGTGAATATTGTTTTGTATTTAAGTATGTTGAAGGAGGATATTTTGCAATAAAGGAATCTGGATATGTGATACTTGCTAGTTTATTCTAGTTTTGCTGAATGTAAAGAACATGAAAGTGTCGATTTCTCTTCCTTTGATCTGTGATAAGTAAAGTGATGCTTGACAGTTCACTTTCGAGAGTATGCACTAAATTAATTTAGAAATGACGAGAATAACATGTCAAATTTACAGGTAAAGAATGTTTCACTTATTGTGTAGGAAAATGTATCCGTGACGTGCGCAATACAGTAGAATATTAAACTACTTTCCCGTTTTGTCGTATGTTTATTAGAATGCCAACTTTAAAACATTTCAAGAGTTAAAATTGTAGTTTTGTTACGTTTGATGGGTGTTCGTGGATTCACTTAATTAAGCAATAAAATAAAAATAATGCTATCTGTGTACTTTAAATGACGTTTAAGCAATTGCCCATAAGAATTCTACCTGTTCCCATGTCTGGAGTTGCAGTGTTTGTATGCAAACCATGGCAACACATGTGAACTGTTTATATTAAGTTAATATAAGTTTATTGAAAAACACTAATGGATATTACTAACATGAGTTGGGACAAGTAAACATTACCTACTACCAATAGTTAATTTAAAATTCTGAAGTGTTATTGATTTATTTATGTAACTGGAAATTGAAGTGATGTAAGGAGTCGGTGGTTGTGGTTGATTTTCACCTTTTATTAAATTTACTGTATTTATTTCTGTATCTTTAAACGGTGTTATAATACTAAAAAGCAAGACAAAAATGAAGGGTTATTTTGCTTACAGCAATTACATTGGAGTGTTTTGATCCATGCTTTCAGTAATTATTGAGTGGTCAGCTGTTAATGATGAAATCTTCAGTCTTCTACTCTTTAGGTGCCTGATATTATTTCATGAGTTGTGTATTACAAATTGCATTTCTTGTTTTGTGTATTCAGTATTATGTTATTATTGTTATTTTTATTGAATACTTTTATGTTATTTATTAAAATTGGAAAAAATCCAATATCGGAGAACATGGTTGTCTGATATTAGATTTAATTATTGAAACTTTTAATATATTGTGACTTTCAATTTGTAAATTAATACTCATTCTTTTTGTTTTCATGGCCATCACCAAAATTATAGCGTAAGTATAGTTTTATTATTTCTAAATACTTCCGTAAATTTTTAAATAAATGTGAATAAATTTGGTTATCTGTGAAGGTATGAAGAGTGCTGTAAATGATTTTGACATTCTTATATTGCTTGATAGTGGTTTTTTGCATATAGACATTTTTTTTAAAGACAACTGTAAATTAATGAAAATGAAATTGAATATTTTTTTTCCAGACTGGTCACCCTTGCCTTTGCTGGCTCAATTGGAATGACTTTGGTGATACTGGGGTGTGCATTACCACAGTATAAGTAAGTGAATGAAGTGCTGTGAATAACATTGATACACTTAATGAAATAAAAATAAGTTTTGAGTTGATGTGTTTTCCTTATATGTTATTAACCTTCCAGAATATGGTGGCCTTTCTTTGTTGTATTGTTCTATATTTTGTCTCCCTTGCCAACGCTAATTGCCAGACGTTACAATGAAAACGTCGGTTCCAATGGAACTGGGCCTTATGAATTGGCTATATTCATTACAATGGGCTTTGTTGTATCTTCGTTTGGATTGCCTATCATCCTTGCACGATCTAACGTGGTGAGTATTGTAATTTTGAATCATATTAACATATGCTTCCTTGAGAGGTCATAAGAAATTGTACTTTGAATGTATATTGAATTGTCAAATATTTATGAGAGCTTGAGTTTTGTAATTTTGTTTTTCTTGTTATCTTCTTCTTAAAGTGTCTTATCCATTACTGTAGGTTGTCAATCTTAACCACATTTTTTGCAATCTTGCCCCTGTTAAATAACTCTAAAATATTAGTGATACCAGTCCGATTGTGGATGTTAGCCAATCGAGACATCCTCTTTCTTCCAATTCCTTGTCTTCCCTGAACTTCCCCCCTAATAATTAACTGTAAAATTCATATATGTGATTTCTGAGTTGTCATCTATGAAATGATGCATTTCAAATTTTCATAGGTTTTATATGAGCATATTCCCTTAGTAATAATTACTGACTTGGTCGGATCTGGATGTTCTCAACTTTTGTTAATCACCCTTATTTCAAATGCCTTCTATCTGTTATATTGCAGTTTTCACATTTTATGTCTTAACACTAGAACACCTGGGATTCTGCATCCCCCTATTCCTTCTACAGGTATTGCTTTGACCCTTATTTACAGCTTCTTGCTGCAATGATATGTAATTGTTGTTTTATTGCTTTTTATTACTTTTCATAATCTTTTTGATAATTTATAATATTCATAACTTTCATACATTTATAACATTCATGATTAAAATAAAATTTTCCAAGGATTGAAATACACAATGCCAAAGAACACTTATGATATTCTGGTGTAAATTATAGGAACTCACATTTTACGTTTCATAAATAAATGCAATGTTGTACCTCTTTCTTCATGAAATGAACTGCTCAGGCCTTGACTTACCAAAGAAATTGTCATTTGTTCTTGCAACCTCTAGTAATATTGAGAGTAGTACTTTTTAAAATCAATTTTCTTGATTTAGGTTCAAAAGTTATGCGATCACCCCAAAGTGTCTCAACTATGAACTGTTCACAAAATAAGGGGGAGGGGTGTCTGGTCATCCTTATTTTATGTATGGGAAAGGTAAAAACGGATGGGGTGCAAGACAAGGATCCTGGAATACACCTTTAGCAATTGAGTAAACTCAGGAAAAATCTCAAAGTGTGGTGGCTTAAGACCAAATGTGAAAAGCTAGATAAGTGAAAGGGGAAAGGGAGTAAGAGAGTAAGAGGGAGAAAGGGAATAAGAGTAGACAAGAGGGAAAGGGAGTAAAGAAAATAACTAATGGAAGTAATGAAGAAGAGTGTGGAGGATGAGAATGGAAAGAATGAGGAAGTAAGGAAGGTACACAGTGTATAAAAAGTTTTTGTAAATAATTACATAACTAGCAGCTATTTAGGACAAATCTGTAGACAAAAAAAAATGGGAAACAATATGACCACAGAAATGCAAATAGTTCATAAAATAGCATTTAGAAAAATCAAATAGTTTCAAAAGAGTCAGTTGTAATTTTATGAAGTGATATACTGATTTTGCTTGTAAACAATTACAAGGAAGAATAAGAAAAGAAGCTGTACATTATGATTTGAATTAACATCAATATCAGGGCTGGCGATTGGTGTTAATTCCGAGCGGATAGTTGACCGGTGGGGGAGGCATACCCACTTCATCTCCCACCAAAAATGTATGTGAAGGGAAAATTACAAAACAGAATTTTTTCAAATTGTCATGTTTATAATTAAATTGTTATCAATTTATTTTCTGTAACTTCAGTTAATTTTTGCAATGTAAAGACAGTGCTGAGCCTTGCATTTTTTATGTAAACTCAATTGACAAATCAATTTTTTTGGTCATGTCACTATTAACATGTAAAATCCCCATGCTGTTGAGCTGATCATGCAACATTGATCGCGTTAATGTTTTGAGTCGCTGCAATACTGAGAAACTATGTCCGTTTCTGGAATTTAATGTTTATGGAATATTTTTCTTACCCCAAATTCCAAGTGCATATTTTACCCACTCAGAATTTTTCATGGGGATACCCCATGAGCTACCCTGAATTCTCATTATCCACTGGGTCAGATCAATATAATTTTTCTTATTTTATGTCATGAACCTATTACTTTTAGTGCAAAAATATACCTTAAATATTGCAATGTAAGTATCCTTATCAGAATAATAAGATTTTCTTTTACAGCTGTCAGAGTTAATGCAGTGAGGAGAGGATGAAGTGGGAAAATTTTTGGAAAAGATCCCATATGAAATGTGGATAGATTATAAAAATTTTGTGCGAATGGAAATAAGGGCAAGAATGAATGGTTTTGTGTATTTTATTAATTATAATGATGGCAGGATGTTATAAAGACATAGTGTGACACTTTTGATGAAAAGGAAGAAGTTGATTTAAATCGGTTGTATTTTCAAATTATTGATGTAAATCACTGAAAATGAAATTCAGTGATTTAAATCTTTGCAACCCTAATCAGAAGTGTTTCGAATTTATTTAAATTAATTTCCGCGTGATCAGGAAACATTTATGATGATATTTCTGGAAAATTGGGAAAAGTCAGAACAAATAGTTTTCCGAATTTTGCCTCTAATTGGAGCATCTGTTGTTTTTCTTTGGACTGGTAGGTGCACTAGTGAAGAAAACCATGTGCTCCATTCAGACAGTTGCACAGAACAAGGATGACCTAAGCTACAATGTGAGAACTTCTTCAGTTACCCTTCATCTGCCCTCCTCTTTAAGCCAATGTGTTTCCACCATCTCACTCTGGAGTCTAAATGTATTTTCCTTTCTTCATATTTTTTTTTCTTACTTGGTTGATCTGGTATTCCTAGTTCAACCATAAACTTAAAATTTATTAAATCTTGACTCCAGAATTTTTCTTACACTTCTTGCCCATTTAAGGCTTTCTCCCTCTCTTGTGCTCATAACTATCTCCCCTCTCCCTACAAAACAGTTCTCCATCTCTTTGTCAATCTGTGCTGTGCTCAATCTCATCACATACTTTTCTCTCTCTGCTGTCTACAGAAATATTCTATTTTGACCTCACCTCTAGTGAGGTTTTGGATGTGCAGGCAATATATTAGGTTGCTTGCAAGCATTTTACCTTTGGAACTGTGGTTTGTATCTTCAACTGCAGTCAACCCATGTGCATTTTGTAGTGGACAAAGCAGTTCTATGTCATATTTCTCAGTTTTTTCCTGTTTTCATTGTTTATCAATCTTCATTATCATTATTATATTCACGTATCTGCTTGAGGTTTATGTTAACGCTTAGCTGGTCATCCCTTTGGTATATTTGGGGAACATTTTACACATACAAGGTAGACTCACAACTTATGTTAGAGTGAGGAATGAGCACAGAAAGAGAAAACTTTCGGAGATGTAGATTGCATCATGAATAATTCAAGTGCTAGCATAAGGCTGCGAAGATGCGAATCCAAACTCCACCCTCCGAAAGCGAAGTATCCTATTGGGTACCTATATTAATAAAATTGAAGTAACTTTTTGTGAATTCAAAGTAACTGAACTTTTATAAGTTTATATAGTTATTTACACAATGGAAAATCTAGTCTATTGTTTTTAAAATTTTTGGCCAGTGATGTTTTTGTTGAATATTAATACAGAATTTAACAAAGCACTCTTTCTGTTTGTCACGAATATCTAAAGAATGTGAAGAAGTAAACCAGTGCATGTGAATTTCAATTCATTCTGACAATACAATTTTGCATTGATTAATTCATGGTCAGAATTGAAAATCTGTTAAGACAGAGGAGGGAAGGTGGAGTGTGGTAGGTTTGGTAGGCAGGCCAAATGATTTTGAGAGAGATGTGGTTTCAATAAAATTACCTAGATTTTACACAGTATCTAGAAATCATTGTTTCCTGTTATGTAATGGTGATATAAATGCTTGGGTAACAGCAGGCTATTTCTGGTAATGACTATTTCAACTTGCTGGAAAACATTAGGATGATATCCTAAATGGAAATTGTCTAGAGTTTAAACCACTTAATCTGGTGGAATGTAATGCATCGTGTTTGTGATGTCACTTGTAGGTTATTTCAAATGAAATTTTTTGGGAAAGAAAGAGATAAGAATGGCAGTAATGGGAGAAAAGGAAATGGCATTATCAGACGTTGTAGCACATTTGTAGAATAGTTGTATCACATTAATAGTTAATTTGTTTTCAGGTTGAATGGGGTGCTTGTTACTTGACCTTGGCTGGTAATGTGGTGGTTTATGCAACTCTGGTTGGTTTCTTCCTGACGTTTGATACGGACGATGCTGATTACAGTATGTGGTGATCAATTTAAGTGATTTCGCACTGAACAAGATCTTACAATGCAAACTCCATAATGTGAACATGGGACTACTTGTCCATCTGACACATTGGAATATATAGCTTTCTGTGAAAAGCTCCAGAAGAATGGTGATGTTTTTGTTTGTTGAAGAAAATTTGAACAGTTCTGAGAAGACTGTATATTAAGTGTGATTGCTCTTTTTGAGATGTATGTGAATTTTCTTTCCCTTTTGAATACTCGTTATTGTATATTTAATATATAGTTTAATTTGTATCTACTTTTTTCTCTGTGCCTGTTAGTCTTGGCTACTTCATATTAGCTGCAATGTTGCATCTAAGTGATAACGTTTGTGAATATGTAAGATTCTTTAAGAAAGAGCATTGATGATCTAAGAAACAAAAGTGTGGCAGTTTACAATTGAAGTTACTTTAAAAAATGATGCAGGACATTAATTGAATTGTAAATCAATTAATACATTTTTAATTTTAGTGATGTGTTGTAGTAAACATCAGTCTTACATGGTCTGGTAGTCAGTTGTCAGTTATTTGGCTACATTGAAATGTATTACGAAGAGATTTTGGCAACTTCAAAAGGTAATTTGAGAAAATACAAGGAAGTATTGAATGAACATATATATTTGTATGTTCCTGTCAATTATGCATGAAATAATATTACAAATAATACCTAAAAGTTCTTTAATAAGAAGAGTTAATTTTCAAGAAATAATGTATGCTTCTTACTGATTAAAACTTGTAAAAGCTTTGGAGCAGAAGTTAAAAAAACTTATTTATTAATTTCAAACAAGGTGATTAGGCTTCAGTCAACCTTGTGTATTTATATTATTCTTTAAGGATATAGAACTGCTTTTTGTGTAGATGTATCAATTGAATGAAAGATCTTCACATTGTACAGTGGGTACATGCAGTTGCTAATTCTTTGTTGTGACTTAATAGAACAGTTTTGTCATTTACTTTTTAAAATTCTTTGTGGAGTTCTTTGATACATCACAAAGAATTCTTGTATCATGTAGTAATGTATTTTTTTTTTTTTTCGTGATAAAACATTTTTCATGAATAAAATATAAGTCTTTGTATTTAGTTTCATTAATTTAAACTGGGTTGTTTGCTTTGAGAGTGAAAGATGATAGGTCTTCAGGAAATTTGAATGCTGAATATTGTACCAATGGTTAATTTTGATAATTCTAATGTGTATGTTATCTCCCTTGCTGTGATGGTCTGCTATCCCATGAAAAACATGAACTAGCAATCAAATGGTTCTTATGGGTCCGAAAAACCTGGAAGTGGCAAGAAAAAATTAAAAATGACAGATTCAGGGAAAAGTCAATGCATTTTATGTAAGTATCTGGAATTTCATTTTGTCCAATAAAAAGTTTTTATGTGCTTAATGAATAATTGTTGAAGTTTTCATGTTTTATAAGTTTTTATTGATAGCTTATAAATGCTATTTTTACTTCTGGCCCTTACGAATATAAGAAGAGCAAGTATTGTAATCGTGGGCTGGAAAACTGCTAATATTTGTGAGAAAAACTCGTGCTTTCGGGACCAGCAACACAGCGGCTAGTAGAGCCGGACAAAAACGCCCTCAGTTCCGTTTGTTCTCAGCGTCGAGACCTGACGCGTCGATACTGCTGTGTACGAGAAAGCCAATTCCGGAACTGCCATTATCAAGAACGAACGATACCGAAATTTGGCCTGTTCTCGGAGTGCGCCAAATGCTGCGGCGTCACCGGATCTCTAGCAATGTGCGATTTGGTAAAATGTTGACCAATGTATAAACAATCTTGCGGTACCTGTAGTTTTTGAAGATAGCCTTAGGCTTTTGGAATACATGCAAAAATAATGAAAAAATAACAATTCTGACGAATATGTATTTTGCCTATTTTCACGTAAATGTATTTTAATGCATATTTAACTTTCTAAGCCTTTTTTCTTGAAATTTACGTATATTTCCAAAAACGCGAGAAAGTATGTGATGTTGAAGCCTCACTAGTTTTAATTTCTTCGTTGTGACGATGTACAGACAACCGAAACAGCTCGCTGAGACTGCATTCAAATCTTTGTTTACGAAACAATTTGAAATTTATTAGGGATAGGATGTGAGAAACTTGAGGTTTTATGGCGAGTCTGTGCTTTGCGAATGTTGTGAAGGCCATCGAATCCTCGTTGCGTCCTCACGAATTTCTTTTTAGAAAATAATAAACATGGCCAGCAGAATAATTTATTGGTGTTTCTGCACCTACTTATCCACGGAACATTCTCGTATATTTGTGCTCGAAAATGTCATATGAAATTCTTCTTCCCTTTCGAACGACACTCAATATGAACTTGTGGTGTAGGTTCTCCAGTCGCAATAATTTTGTATTTTTTCCTCAAAAGAAGGGTTTGAAAATGCATTTTGTTTAAATGTCCAATTGCACATCCCACACCAGAGTCGGCATTGCATCATCACCGCCGTTCAGCTCGGGGCGTGCCGCGACCCCTTCCATAAAGGCCCATTCACAATGCAAACGTAAACATAAGCATGACGCATAGGCGTAAACATCAACATAAGTGATAGCCTGAAGTATTCCCAATGTCTGACATAAACGAAGATTGTCGAATCGATTTCGAGGTATAGGCTGTGTCCGTGGCCCATATGGCGTTAGTTTTTCTATCGACTTCGCTCCTCTTTCGATTCTCGATTTTGAGTTAACATACTGTGATTGGTTCATTTCTTATGTCTGTCTTAAGCATAAGCACAGAAGCTTAAATCTTGCAAGCCTTTAAGTTAATGTCTTACGTGTTATGCTTATGCGAACGCTGAGTCCGCTTGTGGACGTAGTCCTACCTTTTATGTTAACGCCATGCTTATGTTTGTTTGCATTGTGACTGGGCCCTAATGCTCTGGAAATGTCGGCCCGGAGCTCGTGTCTGCCTACAATAACTTATGCAAAGAAACACCTGCCAACAGTTACAGAGGAATCTCCAAAATTTAAAACAAAATCGTTGTCAATGAACAGTGTTGTAAACAGGCGTCTTGATGCTCAGTCCACGCTTTATTCACAGTTCAATAGTCACGTTTCCACCACTGTCATTGTTAAGGCCCATTCACAATGCAAACGTACACAGAAGCATACCGCATAGACACGAACATTAACGTAAGTGATAGATTGAAGTATTCACAATGTCAACATAAATGTAAGCAAAATAAGAGTTTCTATTGGCTATGAGGCATTCTATTTTACTATTGGTTGGTTGTGAGAATCGATTTTGAGGTATCGACTGTGACAATGGCCCATATGGCGTTAGTTCTTCTATCGATGTCGCTTCAATTTCGATTCTCTATTTTGAGTTACCGTTCTGTGATTGGTTCATTTCTTGTCTTAAGCATAAGCACAGAAGCTTCCAAGCTTTTAAGTGAACGTCTTAACGTGTTATGCTTATGCATTGTGAATGAGTCCGCTTATGGACGTATGGACTTTTATGATAACGACATGATTATGTTTATGTTTTCATTGTGAATGGGCCTTTAAGCAAAACACACTCAGTCGTGTGCGTAAAATCTTCGTAATACGTTTTGCTTTGCCTACAGTAAAAGGTGTTGGTAAAAGTACATACTACATATGCATGAACTGGACTCTTCTGCTATAGAGCGATTTTTATGGGAGAGGACCGTTTTGACAGTTGGTGCTGGTGATATTACGTAAGGTTCTGTGGTCTTTGTGTCCTTAAGCTCATTTGACTCTCCTTCGTTCGTTCGTTTGCAGTTGGTAAACTTGTAAATCTTTGAGTTTTGAGAAATTGGGGCGCGTTTTTGTAATTAGAGGCGAGTTTCAAAATGTTAAAAGGTGTGTCAAAGTGGCCAAAACTAGCTTGTTGACTCACTATAAACATTTTTGAGTTTTGAGAAAGTGGGGGTGCTTAGCTCTCCTTTCTCCACTCCTCGCGCTGTCAGACAAGATATCTCGCGCACATAGCACACAAAAAGACTTAAATACCCTATTTTATCAAATGTATCCCCCTCATGCACATGCTTCTCAGTTTTTTGGATGAAAACTTGAGAAATCTTCAGTACGAAGCTCGTATTATTCGTTGCAATAATGTTTAAAATTGACAATTACTTGCAAATTTCAACTTCAGCATGTTGTAAAAACGTTACACTTGGATGTCCATTTCCAAATCCATTTGTAACATTGAAAAATAAAATGAAGTTTTGAAAGAAATATTTCTCTTTTCGCGATACTCGCGTATTAGGCCCCTCCATTTCTGAAACTATCCAACAAAAGTTTATTCGCACTTTACAGTGAAATTATGGACCTCGCTAATCTGATTTAAGAAATGCTGGCGCATAACAGGAAGAGGCGGCCAAAGAATGAGTTGACGTAACACTTCTGATGGAATTTTACGAAATCCTGGAACACTAGAAATACTGAGAACTGTGGAAATGCAATATTTGTCAAAATAATTTGAGAAAACCTGTCGGTAACACAAATCGGAGGAAATACCCTAGTAACCTATCACGATTTTGCAGCCACTGAACCCTATAAATAAAAACATAAGTGTAGGCTTCATCAAAGACTTTTGAAAAACGCTATCGTATAACCGACGTGCACATATATAATACAGGCGTGTACAGTCTAAAACAATTCACAATTCTGAAACTCCCTTCTTGATACCCTTTTCCATTATGCTTTTCACAAATGATATATTTTATTAATTTTTAGATAAAGCATGATGCAATTAATAAATAAAATTATTTTTTGTGTTTAACCACTTACAGGTTGCCAGATGGTTTGGAGAGCCTCGTTTCCAAATGTATATACAATTGTAATTCCCCAAATTGTCGGCTTAAAAAAGGGGGAAATCAGCAATTTATCATATTGCTGGAAATAAAATGTTATTGTACATGGCTAAGGTGCCCCCATGTGAGGGGGACACGCCCCATGTGAGCACGCCTGTGCATATAACAAACTGTCGGATGGCTGAGCAGAGTACTTGTAACATAATTTTGCGATACCTTTGAACACTGGAAGTATATGTGTTCGTAGAATCCGCTAAACTAATTTGAGAGGCGCTGCCGTATAACAGGACCCGGTGGCGGGCGGGCGCCAGCGACGAGGCCGTGTTCCAGAGCGACAGGGGGCGCCCTGGGCGTGATGAAGCTCGCAACATAAATCTCCGTAAATCGCGCGTCGCGTCCACGCGCCCGACAAATGAACTTTCTGCCGCCACGCCACGCCGCGCCGCGCCACAAGCCACGCGGCCCTCGGAGAAGAACATCGAATAGCGAAACGAATAGAAGTTTCGCCTTTGTAATTCAAGAAATAGATAAATGAGAAATAAATTAAAGAAAAAGTAAATAATAATGGATGTAAAATAAGTAATATAATAAAGATAAACATAATAAAAAAATACTACGTAACCGACCCTGTGCGAATATTCAGCATTTTGTAAATGTTCATAGTGGATACTTGGTATTTTAGGGTCGGATAAATACATTTGACAGCTAGCGGTGTTCCCAGACTTCGGCCTGGGGGTAGGGAGATATGTGGCGAGCGTGAATTCCGATCACCATGTCTAGCATTCTTGGCTTGTATGTGGTTTTCTTTCGTCACACAGCAATAGAAATTGAGACGAGTGTGATAGAAAGCAACTTTTACTGCGACCGAGAAAACAACCCGAGGTCGCTCCACAGACAGCTTCCAGGCTGTCCACCCGAGCTTTATAAATCTTTGTTTTAAAAGGGAATAGTATAGCATCTTGCTTGATTTCATTTCGAATGGCCAGCCCTGAATTGTGCGTTAAAGAATTCTAGGACCGTCAATAGTAAGGGTCTATTTACTTTTTCATAGACTTCGAGTTTTTGCTAGAATCATTAAATACTTCAGAATATGGTGCCACAAACACGTTGTGAACAAGTAAAATATGCTTCCTGCATACAAGTAGTCTTCCCCAAGCTTTCCAATGTGAGTTGGGCTTATCTGATCGGCGGAAAAGGCAAGAAAGTTACTGAATTCTCAAGATAAGATATCGTATTGTGCTGTTATCGTGTATGCTTGAGTACTTACGTGCCTCTAACCCTTCTTTAGTTTATTTCAATCACACTTATAACTCTTGGTACTGGAATTTGTCATGTACGGGACTATAGCATTATAAGTACTATAAAAAAGTCACTTCACGTTCTTTTGATATGGTTTATACTAACAAATTATAAAACTGAGTGAGTTATTGTCCGATTAATTCTCATTTCATATTGAACTCTGCCGTGACCTCTTTTCATAAGCATGAAGTTGGTCGCAATTGAAGCAATGTAAAAAGAACATAATGGAGACGCAGCGTTATCCGTGACATTCATCAAAAAGCCATTTCGTAAATTAAATACAGACAGGTTAAACCCGAGCGACTGTATCTCACAAAAGGAAGATTAGAAAAGATACAATAGAAAAGTATTAAATATGTACCACAAGGAAAATCGAAAAACCCAAAGATGCTGTTTCATGTCATTCTGTGATTATTATTTAAGGCTAATGAAATAAGTCTGGGATAAATAAATTTTGAAATAATTTCTTTACACATTCTCCAACAATCACTATTCACTCTGAAAACAGTTAAACATATGTCTGAAAATGTAATAGAAATGTTTTGTATTTACCAAGATCTCTACATGTTTGTTTGTAGTGGTAGTACTAGGGTTGCCACCTTGCCAATTCCAGAAAACCGGAGACCGCTGCGACGGGGGGGGGGGGGGGTAATTACTGAAATCTAAAAAGAAATTGACGCAGACTTTTATTTATTTCTTTAAAATATATTTACATATCTTTGGTTTCTAGTGATCTATAAATAATTAACATTTATTCAAAATAGTGTTACACTTTGCTAACATTCTACTTTTTCCAGCTATACATTTTCGTTGCTCAGAGCTTTTTTTTAGCAGAGATATTTGCTCAGGTTTTTTAAGCGAGACAGCGGATGGCGATAACACGAGAATCGCAAGACCAATTTTCATGTTCTGCTCTTTATCTTTCTAATGAAGAAGGAAAGGACAGATTTCTGATGAAATAGAAAAAGCTTTAAATTTTAAGTTGAAAAATCTATTTATTTTCTAAAAAAATTGAAAATGTATTGAAATTGAAAAACAAAACGGAGATAATTTTTCAAAAACCGGAGACCGGAGATGAAGCTCAAAAACCGGAGTCTCCGGTCTAAAACCGGAGAGTTGGCAACCCTAGGTAGTACCCATTTTCAATGGAATTTAGTAATCTCCGAGATATTGAAGAGTATAATAACTAAAACGGAGAAGCATTATAAATTGTGGGGTCACTATTAAGTATTTTAAGTGCGTGAAAACCAAAATAACCTCAAACATAAAACGTCAAGAATGTTACATTACTAAATGTAATTTTTGACCTTTGGGATTTCTCTAAAAAAGTATGCAAATAAATAAAATCTTATCATTGCTAACGTTATGAAGGAGCACGTGATGAACACATTATTACGTAATCTTCTTAGAATTAGTGTTGTCACAATATTCAAAGTCTGGCTACCATACCAACTATATGATTTTAAAAACGCATTGTCATACTGGACTGTTACTTCTTTCTATCACCATTTCCTTGCTTAAACATTAAATTGTCTCATCTGAAGTCAAAAGAGTAGACCCTAAAGTTTAGAGTTTGACGATGAGCAATACAAATGATGAGCAATACAACAGTAATGCAAATGATGTTTTAGGCTATCAGTTGTCTTTTCGCACAAATCTATTCCAAAACGCTTTCCTCTTTGCTATGAAGAGAAAACTCACGAAAATTAACCACACATCTTCAAATTTTACAATGTTCTGCACATCATGTAGAGTACCTTCTTACTTGTGAAAAGTAATTCACGCCTTCGCCGAATGATTAAACAGCAGTAAGCCTCACAAGTAACCATGACGAACTGTTACGAGAGCTTGTTAATTCGATCAAGGATTTAAATATTAAAAAAGTTTAAAAATAACACACTTCAGCTCGAGGGGACCTTTAAGCGTTTTGTGCTCAGCAATATAGCGGATCGCTGCTTCAAGTTTGTGCCGTCATACCCTCTCCCTCTATTCCTGGATCCATGTGTGATTGAAACTCGCACAATGAAACGATGATCACCAACTACTTGTAGTTGTTCTTAGAAATTACATAATGCACTAATGATGCTACAGACGGCACAAACTTTCCCATTTTAGTTTTCTATTTCCTTTGGTTCCAAAGTACATTTTTTTGAAATTTTCTCAATTTTCCGGCCATATTAAACAGTGCAATTAGCACTATTCGTTAGAAAAGTTTGAAGAAAAAATTTGGAGCTGGTTTTGACAAAATGGCGTTTGAGCGTTTCTGAAAATACTTAATTTGGAGCTCGTTTTAACACGAATGGTTGTGTTTTCGAGAAACTTTATACGACATTATGTAAAGCACATGTAGTCATAAACATAATAACGTGAAACAATTGTCATTAATTTAAATATTAATGACGTGAGACACACGCAAAAAAATACATTTTTGTAATTTTTGAAAAAGAAAACAAAAGAATGGCGTTCACGACATCTCATAGAGTATTTTCGTAGTATCCCTACAAAAAGTTAAAATAAATATTTGGAGTAGTTTTGAGAAAATCTTGTTTTTGTAATTTTCCGTGGGTCTTCATGTAATGTACCCCCAAACTTTGAAGAAAGTTTTTTAAAATTTCGGCGCCTCGAGTGGAGCCAGATCGTCCGGGGAATATCCATTTAAGAAAGGTATCTACGTATGGTTTAGTCGCTAGTGGTGTTCACAGACTGACAGACAAACCGACGGACGGCCGCTTTGCCGTCAATTCATTTTTCGGTATCAAGGACCCACAAAACAGGGATTCTGACAACACCACGTGTTAGAGGATTTTTTCTTAATGTAGCAACTGGAGTTATCCACTTATTCGATATTAGGAGCCAGCAATGAATTTTGTTTGCTGAAAATCCGTTTTTTTTGTGCAGCATTACGTAACTTTTCCTATATTACGTATATTACTCCGTATATACGTATGTATTTGGGAAAGTAAAAAATGACGACGGATAAGTGTTCATTCCATTATTGTAAGATATTAAAATGTAATATTTATACTGTAAATCAGGTTAAAATTAACAAGCGACAACATATTTTGGGTCTCTACTTTTCATCTGAAGCAAAACTCGAAAAATGTGGTCGAGTGATAGTTCTTTCGAAGTGAAACCCATCGGTATTTTCAATATATAGATCTTTGTACGGGTTGTAATAGTGTATGTTGTTGCAAGGCCGAAATGAAAGGTTCTAGGTTCGAGTCCGAACAGTTGCAAATTGCGGACTCGCCTATTGTTGCTTGAATGCAGTGAGAGAAACGCGGGAGATTTGATGCTACAATTTTCGAAAATATCCTCTTTTCGTTATCAGGGCCCGACAATCAAAGTTTTTCTGACAAAAATTCGCTGTTTTATGGCCACGATTACGATACTTGCCTTTTTACGACGTAAGATTCTAAATCAATTTTGAAAACCCTGTGCGTGTATCATGGTTTTTCGATGAAAGTTTGTTTTTCAAGTTCTACATGTCACGACGGAATTTTTGTGAATTTGTATCTTAATACGTAAGAAATACGTTTTTAGATATAGTGGTTTGTTCGAAAGCTGGTAGCGTCGTCGTACAAGACGACTGTTAAATATTCGCAACTTTGAGAGACAATATTTCCTTCTCCGTTGTTAAACTAATGACACTGCGCTTTCTGGAAACTCATCATAAAAACACATTAAAAACCACAAGACTTTCTCAAAATTCTGAAGAACAAACTATTTAGAAAAAAATTAATGAACACTATGGTTTACTTTTCTTCGCAGATATTTTACATACTGGGATAGAAAAAACGCCTATATTTTTCATGATTTATTCACAATACAGACCCTATAAAAGTTTAATACAAACGAGACTTCCGGAATGTTTTAATATCATTTCGAAATCAATGGGCCGCGGCACTCACAGTGTCAACGGATGACAGGAGGGCGAGTGCAGAACTCAGCAACTCTGGCATAGAGACAACTGAGCGCCGCACCGCCTCTCCGGTTGAGATGGTCGCCATCTCGACCTATCACGCTCTCCGGGATCCACCCGTTTGGATCCACAAATGTGAACCCAAGGGTTCTAGCTACATAGTCCATGTCGCGATTTGCACTTGCGACTTTACGGGACCAAACACCGGCGGCGAATGACGCCAGTTAGCACCATGCGGGCGGATGGAAAGCGCCTTTAGCTGCTACGCCAAGTTCATAAATATCGCCCAGGAGGTAGTCAAACGAGCGACACCTCCGGAATTTGAGTCTCCGTGAATGATGACAGTTTCTGGGGCTTCTACGTCGCTGATTTCAATTTGCAATTTCAGCTGCTCAATGCGGAATACCGGGAAGCATTTCACACGGAGGGTCGTGGATTCGTATGCAGCAATCGGGGGTTAGATTATTTAAATTTCGATACATAACATTATATTTAAAAAAATGCCGAATGGCATTAAAAAATGTGTATGGATTCAATATTGAAGAACATGCTCGAAAAACATGGACTTTTGTAATTTTACAAATATTAAATATTGTAATGAAAATGGGAACTATTACGAATTCATAAGCATACTTTGGTCTACTTGAGCAAATATTTTTTTTCTAATCTGGATTGTGCTACGTTGACCAATATTTTGCTCTGTACTTCTCAAAAGAATGAACATTTCCCCTCACAGAACTCGAATGTGCAACTTGCCGCTTGAAAACGCCAATCGAGCAGCGCGGACGTGCTCTATCTCCGGGCAGTGAAGGTCGCCCGGGGGGGGGGTGTTGTTTGCACGGGCGGCAACGCCCTGCGGGAAACCGGCGCGACGGCGGCGGGCATGGGGCCTTGGCCCCCATGAATATTGATGCGGGCCGGCGCCCCACGCCGCAAACGAGGAGTTAGTGGCAGCGGAGGCGTAATGTCGGGGCGCTCGCGACCGCCGACCGCTGCCCGCAACCCCGCGCCCAGGACCTTCCCATTGGATGCGATATTTCCGTGTTATATGAATCGGAATCAGCAATCGATATTACAGGGGTTAGATTATATAAATTTCGACTGGAAGTTGAGTTTTGTTTTGAAACAAATCGTGCTTTAAATGTTTCTAGTGGAAGGACTCAAAATGTGATGAATATATTCCCTTATGAAATTCGTATTTAAAAACACTTGCAATCTCAGTTTTGCTAACAATAACTTCATGCTCGCTCACTTGGGTCGGATGATGAAAGGTCAACTGATTTCGATGGATTGATTGCAACAAAACGAAACCGGGAGAGGTGACTCAACTGGTGTCACTGCAGTGCCTCTGATCGGTGGCGAAGGCAGTGACGAAGGGCAATGACGTCACTGCCCTGAGGAAGCCTGCGACATGTCAGGCGAAACGTCGGCACCCCAGCCAACAACGTGGCGTCTCCCGGATAGCCGAGAATTTATTATTGGAAGTCGTTTTGAGCAATACCTCTCACAAATGGAATAATCTCTACAAATATATTACTCGTAAATACTACGTGTATTACTCCGTAAACGAGAAAGTAATAAATAGAAGGATGTGGAGTAAAGGACGGAGGGAAAGACCGTGGGCAAAGGGAGACGGGCGAACTTCGCGTGGGGAAGGACATGGGTGATGGGTATGTCGTGACGGGCGTGGAATGTGAAGGGCATGGAGCGAACGGCATGTGGCAAAGGGCACGGACAAAGGGAGTGAGGCAAACTGTGCGTGGCGAAAGATATGAGTAAGGGGCATGGGCGAAGGGCGCTGGACGCTAAGGTCACAGGGCGAAGATTGAGTGTCGAAGGGCATGGGGCGAAGGCCGTCTGGTGAAGGGTGAGGAGTGAAGTGTGTGGAGCGAAGGGTGTGAGGCGAAGTGTGTGCGTCGGAGGGCGTGAGGCGAAGGGCGGGGAGTGCGAAGGGCGCGTGGCGATCTACTCACGTCGAAGGGCATGGGGCGAAGGCCGTCTTGTGAAGGGCGAGGGGTGAAGTGTGTGGAGCGAAGGGTGTGAGGCGAAGTGTGTGCGTCGGAGGGCGTGAGGCGAAGGGCGGGGAGTGCGAAGGGCGCGTGGCGATCTACTCACGTCGAAGGGCATGGGGCGAAGGCCGTCTGGTGAAGGGCGAGGGGTGAAGTGTGTGGAGCGAAGGGTGTGAGGCGAAGTGTGTGCGACGGAGGGCGGGGGCGAAGGGCGGGGAGCGCGAAGGGCACGGGGCGATCTGCGCACGTCGAAGGGCATGGGGCGAAGGCCGTTTGGTGAAGGGCGAGGGGTGAAGTGTGTGGAGCGAAAGGTGTGAGGCGAAGTGTGTGCGACGGAGGGCGTGAGGCGAAGGGCGGGGAGTGCGAAGGGCGCGTGGCGATCTACTCACGTCGAAGGGCATGGGGCGAAGGCCGTCTGGTGAAGGGCGAGGGGTGAAGTGTGTGAGGCGAAGGGTGTGAGGCGAAGTGTGTGCGACGGAGGGCGGGGGCGAAGGGCGGGGAGCGCGAAGGGCAAGGGGCGATCTGCGCACGTCGAAGGGCATGGGGCGAAGGCCGTTTGGTGAAGGGCGAGGGGTGAAGTGTGTGGAGCGAAAGGTGTGAGGCGAAGTGTGTGCGACGGAGGGCGTGAGGCGAAGGGCGGGGAGTGCGATGGGCGCGTGGCGATCTACTCACGTCGAAGGGCATGGGGCGAAGGCCGTCTTGTGAAGGGCGAGGGGTGAAGTGTGTGGAGCGAAGGGTGTGAGGCGAAGTGTGTGCGTCGGAGGGCGTGAGGCGAAGGGCGGGGAGTGCGAAGGGCGCGTGGCGATCTACTCACGTCGAAGGGCATGGGGCGAAGGCCGTCTGGTGAAGGGCGAGGGGTGAAGTGTGTGAGGCGAAGGGTGTGAGGCGAAGTGTGTGCGACGGAGGGTGGGGGCGAAGGGCGGGGAGCGCGAAGGGCAAGGGGCGATCTGCGCACGTCGAAGGGCATGGGGCGAAGGACGTCTGGTGAAGGGCGAGGTGTATGAGGCGAAGTGTGTGCGTCGGAGGGTGAAGAGCGCGAAGGGCCCGGGGCGATCTGCTCACGTCGAAGGGCATGGGGCGAAGGCCGTTTGGTGAAGGGCGAGGGGTGAAGTGTGTGGAGCGAAAGGTGTGAGGCGAAGTGTGTGCGACGGAGGGCGGGGGCGAAGGGCGGGGAGCGCGAAGGGCACGGGGCGATCTGCGCACGTCGAAGGGCATGGGGCGAAGGCCGTCTGGTGAAGGGCGAGGGGTGAAGTGTGTGGAGCGAAGGGTGTGAGGCGAAGTGTGTGGGACGGAGGGCGGGGGCGAAGGGCGGGGAGCGCGAAGGGCACGGGGAAAAGGAAGCGGTGGGCAGCGTGCAGTGCGAAGGGCGTCGTGAGGGTGTGTCGTTATCACGAGGGAGGGCTCCGCGCCGCGCGTGTCGTCTTGAGGCGTCGCGATGCGATGCGATGCGATGCGACGATCGGATTTCACTTAGCGCGCCTTAGCCTTTCGCCGGCGCACGTGAACCTTGTGCTTCCACAGGCGACGCGAAAAAGCCGTCAGTTCCTTTGTGTACAGCGCAGGGACGTTTCTAACATTTGCCAGACGTTTTCACGCGAGACCCCTGAGGAAAGAAGTGAGTCAAGAAGCGCGCCATTTATTACAAGTGAAATATTTACGCAATAGACCTAACACGTGATAATTTGCTGTAAGGAGACAATGTTTCGGAACTAAGTTGATCAATTTTAGCAAAACTAGAAATTTCAAAACATTGTCCTAATTGTTAATAGTTATCTACACTAATAAAAGTAAATTCAACATGTGAGCGTCACCGATACCATAAAAAATTAGCGTGTGAATAGGTTTGAAGGTTATACAGGCTCTTCTTCAAGATTGTCGCAGTGTCGTTGGAAAGTTTGGTAAATATAAATACAACATAAATGAGGAAAATAAATAATTTAAATAATATGTAGGTTGATGCACCATGATCATAATTTTTTGCTAAGAGCAGATTGGTCCCTAATATTTTCCCATAGGCCAGTAGTGATGCGGAAGAAATGATACCTACTTGTTTGCTAGAGGCCAGTGGCATTGCGTAAGATAACAATTAATCTCATTGCAATATACTGTGAAAGAAAATTATAGTATTTTATTAAATTTTGATCCAATTATATTAAAAATTTCAATACCGTGGTTTGTATTACAATCTTTTCCCTCTGGCACAAGAATTGAATATGAAGAAAGAAACATAAGGTATTTTGCTAGTATTTTACACTCTACAGTGTTGTTTTTGCGAACATGTTTGAATATTTACAAAACAATGTACAGTGTTCATTTACTCAGCATACTGGACTATATAGATCATTAGCCAATTCCATTTTGAAATGTGAGAACTCGGTTCGAGACTAGGATATTAAGACATCTGCACTTTCAAACTGACTTTCACTTTGCTAAATAGTAAACTCAAAGTCATCCTCAATATTCGTCGAGTGGCTGACTTCTCCAAAGAGCTTTTCGTACTCTCTGTGGGAAGCGGAAATGGTACTGCAATGTGGAGCAACTTGAATTAGCGGTGTTAATTTAATCAGAAAGCACGCAAAAAATACTGATTTTGACCACACTGATTGGAGCAATTTTTCACTGAGAAGAATTAGAATCAGATTTGAAAGTACTGATTTGGTACTGTAATAATCTATCGAGAATAATGAAATAAATAGTGTAGATTTAGCGTATTTCTACAGAGTCAACTTGTGTCAATAATCACGTTCAGTATACTATGTGTGTACTACGTATTTTTTGAATCTGTCAATGGACCCTTACCTCATAGCCTGTAAAATCTAATATTTGACCAGAATGGATAACATGCTTGGTCGATAACAAAATAATATTTTGGTACACTCAAAAAATGATCTATTAAGATAATGTGTTTTGTTAAAAACGAATTTAATATAAGATTGAAATTTGTATTATATTCTGAGAAAAATAAGATGTTTCAAATAGTTATGGGGCGCGGGAGATCTCCTCGTCTCTAACGTTTTCCACTCCCAATGAGAACTGAGTGTTTGCTTGGTTATACACCACCAAATGGCTCAGACTTATGCTATTGTGAGTCTCCCGGTGAATATTGCGAGCAAACAGATAATTCTCTTTGCAATAAGTCTTTTGTTAGAAACAAAGGTCAATATAAGCTACAGCAGTGCAGGTGATAAAGAATGATATCAATGAGAATTCGCAAATAATTATTGTTCCTTACCATTTGATGGATATACATTAGCTTTTACTTTCTCGCCTTACTTCGTTAGAAGAAAAAGTATTGTAATCGTGTGTTGGAAAACTGAGATTTCGACAGAAAAACTCTTATTGCCTGGCCCTAGGAAAAGTGGATAAGTTTTGTTCTCCTTCTGATGAAAAAAAGTTGGAACTGGTCCCATTTTCGACAAACTCTCTGGATTTTCGAAAATTGTAAAAAGGTAACTTTGCATAACCACAATATTGAAGATACATATTTGGGTTAAATAAAGTATCTTCTAAACCTCAGTTCTTTAAAAATGTGAATTTTTGAAAAATCCATTAAAATTTCTTTTTCAATTTGTTCCGTGGATAGAACAAGAGACGCTTGAAAGATTAACTAGGAGCTCATTTCTTTGAACTCTTCGACACTTTCGTTGAATTTCGAAAAATGCAAAAGCAAAAAATGATAGGAGATAGTATGTGCTGTTGTAGCACCACTGGTAAGTGATTCTTAGCAGACTATTTTTTATTATGTGCGTATAAATGTATGTACATAAAATGTAATGTACATATACTCGTACATAAAATATTATATGCTAATAAAACAGTGAGTCATAATCTGCATCGGGTCTGTCCATTTTTTTGAAAGTTTTTGCTTGAATTTTAATTGTTTGCGATTTTATACTCACAACCGCTGAAATAGGTTTCTCTATCGAAATGTTTGATCTCGACAAATATACGCGAGTCTAGAAAATCATGATTCGCAAAGGGTTGAGATGTAAAGCGAGAAATCACATAGATCAAACAATGATGAACTACTGGTACGAAATTTCTTGCCGTACAGCCTGAGAATCTTGGTGATGTAGTATATATTAGTACATATGATTTCTGATTTCAGAAGACAATCAGTGAATACTAAACACCTACGTTTGTTGCTTAGAAAACTTCGAAAAGTGTCATTTTTTAAGGTTTGCACATCGTTAAATATTGCTTGAGCGTACGAACGCAGAGATGCAGACGGTAGTTGCAGCGTCTTGAAGCGTTAACCCCTGTTCGTGTGAAACTTCAATAAACTAATTTTCCAATAGTGCTTACAGATCGTTTCTATCGCGCCACCGGTAGAAGTTATCGCAGTTTAAAAGCGAGGGGACTTTATGAAGACAGGCTAATTACCGGCGGCTGAACAGGGGAGCAACAACAGATCGGCGGTGGCGCGGCGCGCGGCAAGTCTGGGAGGCGCCGCGATGGAGGTGTTCCATTAGCGCAGCCTTCGCCCCCGCGGCCATGCCGCGCTCATCACCAACCACGACGTCCCCTTCTTATTATAGTGGCCAGCAGCTGCACAAATGCTGGGCAAAACCACACAAGCCGGTTTGCCAAAAAGTAGCACGCGTACTGCTCATGAACAACAAATAACATACTCTCGTATCTTTCTGCAATAACTTGAATATTTTCACAAAAATCAGTCTTCACAAATACTGAAATGACAATGTGCAACCTACATAGTACAACAATTCATTATATACAAAATGTATCAAGAAAAGTGCTGTTCCATAATTTCCCATCAGTGATAATGGAGCGATCCCAATACAGGATGTGCCATTACTTTGAAGCACGTTCTGAGGAACAAATTAATAATTCGGCAAGGAAGTGGTGATTAAGCCCGTTTTCATTAGTGGACTTGCTTCGCCAGTTCATCATGCTTCTTTCTGTATATTCCAACTGCGCGAGGCCGCTACATCCACTTCTACAAGTGCTGGAATGGATAGTCAAATCCCTCAGAATATGTTTCCAGTTGTTTAAAGCTGGCACCACTGGGTCTTGGATAACTATCATGAAGTCTTCTGTCACTGGAAAGAGATCCCAAAGCTGTAGCCATGCCTGCGACGCTGAGATGTCGACTACTGGTTTGCTCTGCTCATCTTCCGTGCAATGTCTTTGTGTTCCATGAGGTTATCGTCTCTTCGGTTTCAATATTATTATTATTATTATTATTATTATTATTATTATTATTATTATTATTATTATTATTATTATTATTATCAACATGCCGAAGGCCCTGTTGCTGGCAACCACCAACATTGTGCGAAAGGTTCTCTCTCTTAGTCATTGAAGCGTAACCTAAATGCAGTGTAGCAAGAACTTCTCCCCATATATCTCACCATATGTATTGACGTTCTGTACGTGAGTTATATCTGGAAACTCCGGACGAGCGTGAAATGTTGATAATAATAATAATAATAATAATAATAATAACAACAACATTGAACTGCAGAAAACACATTCTGAGAGATTCTACCATTCATTCCGACTCGTGTAGAAGATGTGAGGCTGCAAGCGAAACTATCCAACACGTGACAAGTGGATGTAGCAGCCACGCACAGTTGGAATACAAAAAGAGGCATGATGAAGTGGCGAAGCAGGTACACCAATTATTGGCATTGAGAACGGGCTTACTCGCCACTTCCGTGCCGTATTATAAATATGTGCCTCAGAATGTGCTTGAAAGTAGTGAGCACACACTCTACTGGGATCGCTCCATTATCACTGACAGACATGTCGGCGGCAATAGACCCGATATAACGTACATTGATAGAAACCATCAGCAGGTTTTCCTTATCGATATATCAATACCCAATACCCACAACATATCGGGAAAATATCAAGAGAAGATCCAGAAGTATACCGATCTCGCCCATGAAGTCGCAACTCAGTGGAACTTCAGTAAAGTGACAACTGTGCCTATAATAATATCAGCTACAGGAGTGATCCCGAAAATGACACTTCGGGCACTGGAGTGTCTTCACTTGGATGCCAGGAATGTATATAATATGCAAAAGTCAGTAATTTTGAATACTTGCCGTATTGTCAGAAGCCATCTGAACCTTTAGTAAAGCAACCACACACCTGGTCATCATTCCTGTGTGTGATTGACATACCGACCAGTAGATACTGTGAATAATGTAAGATAATAATAATAATAATAATAATAATAATAATAATAATAATGAAACCGAAGTTGCACTAACGTATTCTTTTTTTCTTTTGTCCCCTCCACAGTAACCCTGTGAAGGAGGGGAATTCATTATCTATAAATTTTTTCATTACGCTGCTGCCTTGCGGCTTAAGCAGCTACAGGCGGGGCTTTTTCTTACAACTAACTTACAATCTAGACGTAAAGTTATCTTAATTGCACTTTGGCATTACTAACTTAACTATCCTTTGTACTAACTAACGTATCCTTTGTACCCGGTCTCCTTCGCTTGAACAGAATACGCAATCGGCACACTCTCCGGTCCGCGGTCGCTTCTTCAAGAGACGCTTTCTTTGCCTTCTTTAAGAAGCCAGGCAATCGCCCTTCGATTTCTTTGGCTCCAAAACCCTCTTGCTCAATAGGCCGCGAACACCGCGCGTGCCCGCCTTGCAGCATCGATTCATAACTCACTTTTAAGGAAACAATACGATGAATGGTCTACAAACCACCCACATCTTGCCCTCCCTAGTGGCCCTTCGACTCCTTTGTCAAAGACAGCTCCTGCTCCCCCACCTTGCGCACGACACGCATATTCTGCAATACATCTTCAGAATTATATTAATAAAAATGTTTAAAGTAAATAATTGTGATTGATAGTGGCTTTTTATCTTGAACTTTTTACTTTTTCGCTGCGGAGGAAACAGAAATATATGTAATGCTGACCGGGAAAACGGCGAATTTTCCGCAGAAAAGCTTATTACAGGGCCCTGGTATCGAAAACTGGATATATCCAGTGGCTAAATACAGGGAAAAATCTCAATCACTTGATAGCCAGGATACATTTTTTGGAGTTCCTTGATACAGAAAAATCGAATGATGGCAAAACGTCTGCCTGTGCGTCCGTCTGCCCGTCTGTGAACAACGCTAGGGGCTATACCGTACAGCCGATTTTGTCCAAAATCGATATTCCTCAATCGATCTGGCTGATCTGGTTGTCCCTTGAATTTGAAATAGATATTTTAATTTGGTGGGGTACTTTACTCTTTAGGTCCTAACTTAGCTCCTGGGACATTTTCCAAATTTTCAAATAACGGTTCAATCGTTTTTGATTACATTTTGTTGATGAATAGTGTGAAGAACGTTTAAGCGCTTGTCATGTTCGTTGAAAACCCTAATTTTTGGCAAATTGCAAAACTCCACAATTCCTACAACTTAAGTATTAAAGATCTCGATTTTTTCCCTTAATGAAATCTATTCCTTATAAAAATATATTTTGAAATAAAGTCATATATAATTTTTCGCAAGTTTGAGTACGTTTCACGTAATTAGGCGTGAAAATGCGGGCGAGAAAGTGTGTGCTGTTTTAGCCGCACTACTTATTGAAATGGTCAATAACTTAAGTTAATAACATAATGTTATTAACATAATGTATTTTTAAGGGAAACGAAAGTCATTCAATATCTCACTAGCATACGTTGCAAATAAAGCAATTAAAATAGTTTTAATTTTAGAAAAATACGCAAATTTCTGTATAAGAAAGCATCGAGTCAGTTGGACACTACTCCGTCAGCCACCCAAAGAAAATCCTAGTCGCGACAAATGGACTGAATGATTTGAGGAATTCATGACCGATAGCACGGACGGGTTATAATAGGTTGATTGGAATGGCTCGGCGGGTATGGAGCGGGGCGAGTGGGGATGGGGAGCAGGGGGGCGGGGGGGCAAGGGCAGGGTGGGGTGGGGCTGGACTGGATGATTTGAGGAATTCAGTTTATGAATCATGGACAACACGTTGCGGTGATTTGTGAGGCAGTGTCGATGACGCAGTTATTCACGCATCAGCACTTGTCTTGGTGGATGTACGACAGAACGTTTCGAGGATAAGGGTATAACGGATGGCACGGAGGGGTTATGAGGTAGTAATGGCTTGAGTGGGATGGCTTGGACGGGGCGGGGTGGGGCGGGTAGGGGCGGGACGGGGCAGAGCAGGGTGGTCTGGGGCAAGGTGGACCGAGTTTATTCGGGACAAGCATTTGCTGCGGTGAGAAGGGTCAGGATAATGTGGATCCGACACACATACTCGTGCTTTGTTCCACACAGGTTTCTTTCTCTTGTACATTGTGACCACATTTTGGTTGTGACCCATATTCTCTCGGTGTCACATTTCAACAAAATTTGTTTTGCGCACATTTATGTGTCTTAACATGAATTTAGTCAACAGGTTTACGATTGATTACTTAAAGGCAGCGATTCTAAACATAATTAAAGCAGGATAAAATGGATCATTCCCTCCCTCTACAGCTATTGATCGATATTGTTATCGCACTTCCCTTCCATATTAAGCTTGTATTTGCCATGATCATCATAAGATACATTGATCGTACCAACTTTTCTAAATACGATGCGTCGGGCGCTGGGAGGAGAAGCAGGGAGGGGCAAGGGAGGCTGGGGGCTCTTGAGGGTGCGGAGGCGCAAGGAGCGTGGGTGTTGGAGGCGTGGGCGGCGCAGGGGACGTGAATTGAGGGGTGGGCGCGAGTGCGGGGGTTGGGGTGTGGGGTCGCGTAGGGGCTGGGGGTGGGTGGGGGCGTGCTGTGCGTGAGGCGCAACGAAGGGAGCGAGGGGCGGGGTGGGGTCGGGGAGGGGAGGGGAGGGGGCTTGGCGTCGTGAAGGAGCGCGATCGTAACGCGGAGGGGCGATGCTGGGGGTCGCTAATTGAAGGCGATAAGCTGCCGCTAATTTAATGGCGCGATCGGGCCGCGCGGCGCGCCTGTTTCGAGGTGATTCCTTTCTTTTACGGCGCCCCCGCCAGGCGCCCTCGGCGAAGGGCGGGGGAGGGGATTGGGGGCACTGCGGACTGGCCTGCAGGGGCGCAAGAAGGATCACGCCGCCAGGAATGTCGATGCTTTCCAACAATTACAGTTACGTTTCATTGACTATTCAAAATAAATGCAATTCGTTACACCCAGCCAACATTCCGTACTTTGTACATTTTTCTTTTAAAAGTGAAAATAGCTTCATAATGAAACCCAACTTAGGAACCACCTGGCTTTGAACTATCGGATACATCATATAGATCCTTTAGTATTAGTGAGTAAACATTCTAATACTGTTAAGTGTTAAGAAGCAGCAGAAGCAGGAGAGAGGGAGAGAGAGAGAGAGGGGGAGAGGGAGAGGGAGAGAAAGAATTAGAGAGATATAGGGAGAGTGAGAATGAGAGAGAGAAAGCGAGAAGGAGAGAGAGTCTGTACTAAAATATTTTAAATAAAATTCGGGAATTGCATATTTCTCACAACCCGTATACCTATGTGGGGTTATTGGAATTACTAAAACTCGTAAAATATATTGAACGTTATTAGTTTATAGATTTCAGCGGAAGAAACATTATTTGGGGTCCAACGGAGTCCTTCTTTTCCGAGTTTTAAGGGTATAGAATGTTCCGTAATGCACGACCGCGGAAGAATACAATACAATGTGTGAGAGAACTTTTACATATGCTTTTTAATGAAACAAGAAAAGTGAATGCATTATAGTAAAAAATTATTTAATATATCTTTCGTTCGTTTGACACTTAACTGTCATTGATCGTTATTTTGAGAATATTCTGGTAGAATTATAAAACATATGTTTTGGGGTGTTCAAATAACCTTCAGTGCTGAAACGCTATGGATTACTATACAGTCTTTTTAGCTTAATGAGAATTCTTAGAATATGAATCAATATATTGACGACTGTGTTTCCTTACACTGACTGTAATTATAATGTAATGAAACTTTCTTTTTAAACATTTTTCTGTCAATACTTTTTCATTCACTTTCACTTTTACAGTCTCTGTTCCTGAGGATAAATTAATTAGAAAATTTTATTGTTTTTTAAATTTCGTTTTATTATAAAATTGCACATCACAAATAAAAATTGTCAACGTGAAAGTAACCGCGGACGCCAGGCTAAGCTAGTATGCAATATTAATTAACTGATGATCTATTTCGTTCGGCGACCTCGAGTAACTTGTGCGACAAGCCGAGATCCGATCGGAAGTACATAACTCCTGCTTCAAATAGACGGCATATGCTCATTGATAGTTTCTCTGCGTACTCCTGGCGCTACATCCCTGATAATTGGGTCGGAAAGACGGTTTTGGACGCACAAAGGATGTGCGAATCACCGTATGAACCCGGCGACTTCACATTCACAGCGTCCGCCCATTGAGTACGATGCCGACCTGTGAATGGACTGCCACCACACGATTGATTGATTCATTAGTGTGGCGTTATATCAGTCGCCTTGTACAAATGTGATAAAATATTAGCCACGTGCATTTCATGCACACGGGAAGTAGTTTGCGACAGCAGGCAGCGCTGGCGGGAAGGGACGCCGGGCTGAACAATGGCAAACCTAAGGAGCGGAAGGGAAGGGGTGCCGTGTCGTGGGTGGCCACTTGTGAACCCCGTAGACCACTTGGGGTAACTTGTGAACCCCGTGGACAGGCTAGCTGTGGAGACACGTCGGCGGAAACCGCGAGATGACGCAGTTCCATCAGCCGGCGCAGAAGGTAATATAAAAGGACCCCGGACCTAAACTCCTGCTTCTGATTCTTAGGCGCGTCGGTAGGAAGTCGTGTGGGTTGTGCGCGGCGATGCATTTCAATGCTTAGGCTACTGAGGCAGGAAACTAAAGCCGGCGTGCTACGTCGAGACGGGAGGTGCGGCATACTCGCGTGTATGCTCACGTAGGCTTCTGGTGCATCACACCGAAGAAGATATCTAATTATCAGGCCAGCGGTGGTGGTGACCAGGAACATTCCTTCTGGTAACGGGTCAATATTGTTTATTGTAATTATTGTAATAGTATTCAGATGTTGGAGCATTTTTCAAATAAATACTCAATAAATTACAAACAGTTCACGTCTGTGATTTATTGCCCCGGCAAAGACGCCACATTACTAATTCCGGGCTCGTCACTAGCCAAGCTCATTAGTCGCGTAAGTGTAGTGCATGTTTTTATCGCAAAAGGTGACGGTGATCTTCCCGGGCTGGATGGCGTCATGTGTGTTAGTGTAATCCATTTAAGTGTAAGTAAAGGTTGAGGGCAGGACAAGGAAGAGGAAGGTGAGATCGCGCGCGTCTGTGGGTTGTTAGGATTCTGCTCCAGCATTCGCCTGGTGTTGATCGGAGAAACCACGGAAAACAACCGATCAGATCAGCCGGCCACTAGAACTCTCCTTAAGAGTGCGGCTGAATTCAGCCGAGATACGTAGCTAGTGTCTAAAATCCTGCCATCACCGTAACCCGAGCCTAGGCCCTCCCGGTCTGAGGCACTGCAGTGACATCAATTGACGCCCTGAGCCACCTTAGCCTTTCCGCTGCCCCACCTAAGCTGCTACCTGCTTGGGGCGATGACCAGAGGGAGCCGCAGCGCACAGGGTAACGAATCTCATTGAATCGATAGAACGACCACGTTATTTCCCCTGCGAAATGTAGATTCAATGTGGTCTTTTATGATACTCGTATTACAGAGCAAGTGATCCGCGTGCAGAGATGATGTCAAACATCTAAAATGCATCTTCTTTCCTTTTAAAGCCATTTACGGTTTTAAATTAATGGGTGTTTGTTCAATACTTATATGCAAGTTTTGTACATACATTACACATTACTTCCCCTACCCATTAGTAAGAATAAGTCGTTTTAAATTAATTTAACGGCTTCTCGGTTGGCATTTTTAGGATTATTTTACAAATATTACTTTCGCATGTGATGCACACAGTATTTCGCGTGATCGCTTACATAACAAAACGTGGTGAGGTATGGTTGCGTGGTGAGAGCATTTCATATATAATGAATGTTAGACCTAGTAGTACAGAAACAATATAATCAAAACAGTCAAAACATCTGGACTAAAAGCTTCTATGTATTTTAAATATTTTGTTTTTGAAAAAATGGATATTTATGAAAGGCTTTCACTGAACTGTAGGACATCATATTCAGATTTGAATATCGTTTACTAATTTTGAGTTCTATGATTTATGAAAATTTCCGAAAAGTTACTGGGTGTCGTTTTGAACTGAGAACATGAGTTGATAAGGAAAATACAAACATTTATAGAAGCATACGTCACACACAGTTTTACTGCTTTTTGACTAAAATCTAATCTAATCTAATCATTGCGGACATTATATATTCAAACTGTTATGAAATATACATTTGCATTTGAATTTCAAAATGATTTCTATAGAACAAATAAATGTTTAAATAAACTTGATAAACTCATTTCGTACGTATTCATGAAACTCTTTGAAGAAATGTTTTATTTTGTATATTTATCTCAATATACAAAACATTTTTATGACGTAATGTGTAATATTTTCAGCGTTATCGCCTTTATAAATGGGTAAGTAATGTCCGCTGGAAATATGCCACAGAAAATCAAGTTGTAATTTTCTCAAATCGTGTAGAACGAAACCTACCATTCAAGCGTCGAGTGATTTTCGTGGTTTTCCGGCATCGTTTTGATGTCTCATTCGTCGAAGACAGACCCGAATAAGTGCACGTGTGAATTCGCTTTTACTTAAACGCGAGTTCTGCCGCAGAGTGTGGCGTGTGTAAATGCCATGAGGGACGTAATAACGGAATGCAAATTGAAATGTAATATATGACGTTTTAACACGCGAACTCGCGGTTGAAACTTCCGGTTCGACTGACGATCAACTGTTTTGCCTCCGGGAAGAGAGGGCGGGCCGCATCTCTCCCTCGCATTTTGGCACAATTTCGCATCAGCTAAGGCAACGCTGTAAAACAAAAATAGGAGACCCAGTTAAAGCGGACGGGCCGAGAAAGAAAAGTGTATACCACGTACACTCTATGTAGAAAAGTCCGCATTCACTTTAGTCTTCAAGTATGTAAGATTTTTTCAGTTATTGATGATTATTTCACGTGCGCCAATTTTTTTCCTACCTTCCTGAATAAAATAAAAAAAAAAAAACAAGAAAAAAACAACTGTGCATTAAAAACCGAATTGAACGTAAGATAACAGTACATGGGCATTTATGTAAATGTGAACTTCCATGTTCAAAATTATTCATAGTTCAAATTATATACAATCAAATACACACATTTTCTTATTTTTATATTCTTTACGTCCCATTTAATTTTTCATTTACACATTTTATTGCACATTCGCTGTTGTTGTTCGCTCTCTATTTTCACCTTCTTTTTCGCTCCGGGAATATTTGAAGGCCGAGATGGCCAAGATCATGTATCGACTCTGCGCTTCGGTCGGAAGGGTCGCGGGTTCGCGTCCGGCCTTGGACATGGTTGTTTGCCCCTGGTCTGTCATGCACGTGTTGTCGCGGAGGGCCTCGCGTTCTGCAGGCCCCAAATCAGAGGAGCCCGCAAGTGTGTTGGTGTCTAGTGTATGTTCTAATATGCGTCCCATCGGAACATGAAGGGTAACCGGCTGTCGGCTGGGTAAAAGACCTAGAAAAAAATATATTCACAGTCATATCCAGGAAATTTTAAATGTATTGATTATTTTTTCATGTCCACTCTTCTAACTTTGAAACTTTTCTTATCTCATTACAAAATGACTAATCAATAGAGCATCAGCACATGACTATAAATTGAAATACTTTGTACATTATCAGGATTATTATGATTTTACTGTATGCTTATGTAAATTGTATAAAGATATTCCGCCTTTTTTTGAGGCGGGGCTGTTGAGCCATCATTTTGTTCTCTCTTCATCTCATAAGCCATTCTGAATTTTTTCTCTACTTGTCACAGCCCCTTCAAATTTCATCAACCTGAACTTCGCGGAAGTTCACACATCCAGTCCCTCCATGAGTCATTTGCTGTCGATCTCAGCTGCCGCCGCACCTCGCGCCACCTCTTCCGCTTCCAAATTGCCGCCCTCCACTTCCCCGCCCATCACCTGCTCCACCCCTCCATCGTCCTCGTTGTCTCCGCTACGGCTCCTCCGAACGTTCTCTCTCCGGCGTTCTCTCCCACGTGACCTCCTCGTGGCTGTTCGTTGTGAGAGACTCCACCGAACCTCCTATTTCCAGGTGGTGTGTCCTTTCTCCACCCGCAGTGTTGCAGCTGCTTCAACGCCGGGGGGCTCTGCCTTGCTCACGTCGTGACTGCGTGCGTCCTCGCACACACCTTTCTCTGTCTCGCCTTCGCCAGTGCCTCCCCGCCTCCACCTCCGGTCCCGCCTTCTGCGCCCCTGCGCTTCGACACTTGTCCGCTCCTCCGCCGGCACCTCTGCGCCATGGTGGCCACTGCCGCCGCCTCTGCCCCCGCAGTTGCCTCCGCTTTCGTCGCCGCCTCCTCTGTTACTCTCAAAACTGCCTCCACCTTCACGTCCGTTCCCCCTGCTCCCTTCTTTTCAGGGGCCACCCCGATCCCCAACCCCGTCCCACCGCCGTCCCATGACCATTGTGCTCTGCTCCGCCTCCCCAGTTCCACCCACAGCTCTCTCCTCTCCCCTTACCTGCTCCATTGCCTCGCTCGCCACCTCCACCCTCTCGTCCCCCACCGCTCTCACCTCTGCAGCTGCCACCCGGGCCCTATCGTTCCCCACCGTCATTGACACCGTGCCCCCACCATCGCCTCTGCAGCCTTCACCCCAACCCTACCGTCCCCCACCGCCCTCACCTCCGCAGCTGCCACCCAGACTCTGTCGTTCCACACTGTCTTCGCGTCCCCACCGTCACCCCGACCCTGTCGTCCCCCGCCGCCGTCCCACTATCGTCGACGGAGCCTCCGTTGCCCAGTGCGCTTTATCGCCGCCAGATCGGCGAAAGTTACGCGTCCCTCTGGGGCCGAAGGCGCGGCGCGGCGCGGGGCGGGGAGGGGCGGGGCGGGGCGGGGCGGGGGGGCGGGGTGGGGCGGGGCGGAGCAAGGCGGGGCGGCGGAACGAACGCTCCTCGCGATAAGGGCGCGCTTTCGCCCAATTGGGCCCTCGCTGCCGCCCTCCCTAATCCCCGCTAAACTGCCCCTCCGTCTTCATTGGGTCCGATGCGAAAATCCGGCCCTTTCTGCGCCCGTTTATCCCGGTACTAATCCGTTTTTGAACGCGTAGAAATTAAAATTGAAAAAAAAGTTATAGTGGTTAAAAAATTTCGCCCACTAATTCCTGGAACTCTGCCTCGTCAGCTGGCAACGTTGAGGAGAGAACTGTACGTAATGGTTTGCTGGCTAAAGTACTCTGGGAGTTAATTATTCTGTGACAAATTCCTTTTCATCCAACGACGATTTTTATTCAAATCCTAGATGGTCGTCAGTAATGTAAAGTATTCTTTCAGGAAAGAAACTTTAGTTGAAAATTTATTGTTGCTCCTAATATTTTCCATTACTATAAGAGGAAAGATGACCTATCTCCTTAGAGCTTTTGTTTGTTGTTCGAAAATGCTGGGACCAATATAAACATTCTGTTTTGGGATGAACCGAATCAACGATTGGTCAGTTGAAAAATGAAAGGACGACATTATTTGCTCACATGAAAATTCCATTAACTATAAATTCGATTTAGCAAGCTAAGCCATATTTGTCATGTCATGGCAGTGTTTCACTAGATTTTCACTTAGTTGGTATGGGTACGATTGTACACTATCTGACTCTTGTTGGACACGTGATCAAGCGATTTTTTTTGTTTGTTATCATTTTTATTCCCGTTCACATATATACTGGGAACGGTTGTGACAAAGATCGTGAAGTTTTGTATTTTAAGTACTATTGTTGAATGTCATTGAGATTAATACATTCAGCGTTGCAATCATATCATCGGCCGCATATGGAATAAAAGCAGTCAATTTTATTTATGAAATCTGTTTTAGAAGGTATTTTATATATTCAGTCAGCGCTGTTATAAACAGCTTGAAGAGACATAGCTATAATATTAGAAGTACATAGCTTCTTGGCTGTCAGGGACACATCGCGTCTAAGGCACATGTGTCAATGTTTCGGTCGCCATTCTGCGGCCTTCCTTAGGACTTATACTTAGGACTTATTTCCTTGTTATCCAAGTAGCTACTGACTCCGGTCGTGGAAGCCTGCGCTCTCATTAGAAGTACATAATTTACAATATTTCTCATCCTAGTCATAGTTCAAATTTAACAAATTATACGTGAGAATAAGTTTCCCATTTCGCAAATACCAACTACCCACAGCTACTAATTATTTATGTAATTATTGACAGTTATGTTTTGACTGTTTAAAAATTTGACTGCTTCAACCGGGAATCAAACGCGGGTGTCCCTTTCTAGAGGTACACACCAACTAAACGTATACTTCAATATCCGGGTTTGATTCCCAGATTTCCAAATTCTTTGAATAGTGAACAATAATTTAAAACAGTGTAATTATCGCTTTACATAACCGTGGCAAATTATATGATAACGCTTAAGGCTTGTTCTAGAACCACTAGTTTAAAATAGTTGCTTGTAAACTTGGAAATTAACATCTTAAGCAGTAACGTATCGAAGGGTATAGGTCGCAATGGGCTTCAGCTCTCCCAGAAGCCAATGGTATTCAAAAATATAGCTTTTACTGATTATTATCTATACTAACGAAAGTCATTATATATTTTAATTGTTAATGTTATAAATATTAAATATGAATCAAGAAATGAAAATACATGCTATATTCAGCAAAAGAATCTCAACAGGAAAGGACAAAGGTAACATCAGGCCGGCGGACCATTAAACCTGGAACCCCTCCCCCATGCCAAGAAAAATAAGGGGTACTCCACGATATTAACAAACTCTTTTGGTGTCCTTGGGTTTACGAACGGTGTCTATTTTGATTTTCATATTCGTTTCTGAACTCTGCACATTTATTTGTAATTCTGTTCAAGGAGCAATTCATGTTTCTTTCATATTTTCAATTTCATATTCATATTCAATTCATATTTTATTAAAGCATTAATGAGTCAAGACATGAATGTTTACTAACAAGAAAAGGGAATTGGTCAATTTTTAACAAGGCTGTTCGCTGGGGTTTATGGGGAGTAATGGGGAGAGGTGAGAGGTGAGTATTGTAATTTTTTGTTGGATTTTGACGGTTTCTCAGTTTTGGTGCCTCTGAGTTCGAATTTTAGTGTTTGAAATTATGTGTCGAAGCTCCATTACAATACCGCACCTTTTAAGACGACCCCCAACGCGAGCGGCAGGCAGCGTTGCAAACATTTTTGCAGCGGCCTTTAAAAACGCTGCTGAATTCAAGCAAGGTGCCGTGTGAATACGGTCTCGTCGGAACACTCGAGGAGGTAGAGTAGATGTATAAGTTTATTGTGACTTGAGGCCTTGCAATGGCCTTGCTTCAACAAGGATACTCGTAGCCGGGCGTTAGCCTCTATGCAGGTCAACCAAGTTGCTTCACATTGTTGGCTTTGCAAATTTCCAATTTGTGATTGAGTTACAATTTATGTAGAGTTACTATCCTAGCTTGTAATATTAGCATTTAACTTATAAGTTGTTGATTACTACACAGACATTAGTGCGAAACAAAAATAAATGAAGTGCAGTGTAGACAAGTGAATAATCGTGTTTACGCTCAGTATCACCACAGGAAGAAGTTACACTCGCTGGGGGCACAGGAAGTGGTGAGTGGCCGCCAGCTTTGAACATGCTCGACTCCCGTTGAAATCCCCATCACGTGACTTATCGTCTTCTCTCTCTCTCTCTCTCTCTCTCTCTCTTTCTCGTTCCCTCTCTTCAACTGTAGTAGTAAAGTAATGCATTAAGCTTACCCTTTTCGCGAGTTATCGTAAAGCATTAAGATCACTCTTTTGAAGACTTTTCACTTGGCACGCTCCCTCTTTCCCTCAACGTCTATTCATCTCGTTCACCACAGTAATTCAAGTACGCGCCTACCTAAGAAATACTCTGCAGTATGTCAGCTTCCAAAGAGGCACATCACAAAGCCTTGAAGAGACCCGCGCAGCTAAACAGGGATGCCAATACGCTCATATCCTATTTGACGTGTAACCAAAGTGAGTTTAAATAAAAAAGAATACACTAAGAATAGGAAGCAAATTTGAATGAACTATTTCGTCAGATCTTCCTCTAGTTGATGTTGTTTCAGCATACAATGTTTGTAATGCATATTTAATAGTAAGTTGTGTATTTGGTTGCGTAATTTCTATAGCCTAGTACCCATACACCCTCTATTGTACGCGCAAGAGGTTTCACATTCTCTAATGCGGCTGCCAGAAATCACTCAATTTTTAATAAGTTTTCTATTATATTTGCAATTTAAACATTGCCTTGTATGGAAACATTTAACATTAAATATAATTTTCTAATTTTTAATTTCGTCAAAAGTTGTAAATAGAGGTTGATGTAAATGGAATATTTGCAAAAACTGCGCGTACACGCCAGACAAATAACTACAATTATTGTTATAATATCCAACCGATTGTTGATCTTAATCGATAATCTGAAGGATTAAAAAAATCAAAGCGCCTTGTACTCTTGTCTAATATGTTCTAAAATGACTACAAAGATTGTGAACAGAATGAAAATTACTGTGATATTCTACTTCACTTCTAAAACACAGTGGGAGGAAACATGATTGGTAAAGCTTCTCTAAAACTATCTGACAAGATATTAGCTGATCCAGAGTATAGAGCTAAAGAGTCGATCATTGCAAAAGAAACGTCTTTACTCACAGTCTCACGCGGACCTTGGTTTGTCAATGTCTTACGGTAGGAATCCCATTGTCGTTAAGTAGTTACACAAGTCGTTACCCCCTCATTTAATTAATGAATCGTGTAATATTCATGCAACACATAACAACTGGAATTACCCGCTCTAAAGTCCACCTCCTAACACCGAGCCCAAGTAACTTTGTCGGGATCGAAGCTTGATGCCGAAAATGGAAATTCCGGGACCGGCGCCAAGCCCTTAAGACGCTCGCGGAGGGGGGGGGGTTATGGGCATGCGCAAAGACACTTGGCCGCACTGGGGCCCCGGCAAACGCATTAGATGCGATTTGGTCGCTTCGGAAATTGCGAGCGGAGCGGGCGGTCCAAGCATAAAGAGCGACGCGCCACGGAAAGGCAGCGGGATATTGGGGCCTTCAAAAACTCTTTCATGACAAGAATATGAAAAAATAGATGAACCCGTCAATCTTTATTACCGCGCAGAACTCGCCGCCGCCGCCGTTGTCTGATGCCAAAGGCGCCGCGTGTTCGAGAGGTAAGGGCAAGATGGCGGCGAAGTAAAAAGTACACGGTTATTGTGGAAGATGATTTGAAGGTAGATATTGTATAGGACTTATTGTTGATGATATTATATGTGCCGCGAAACACTTTCTCCGTAATGTTGTCTGCAGCATCGAAGACTCAATCTCGACAGTGGTGGTGGAGTCTTGAGCCCTAAATGGTGTGAGCGAGTAGCGAGGTAGTATTTTGCTCTGTGGAGAAATTTAGCAGCCAACTGCTTTGATCGGTTCTCCTTGGATTTCTTTGGAAAATATATCAAATCTTTATTTCACCCTTTTATATCTTCACTATGCACTAATTGAATGTGGCGTTGCGGATGCTGTGAACAGTTTTTAAAGTATTTTCATGTGTTGAAATTTTCTTCATACTTCATTTTTTCATGTCTTCATGTTTCATATTTTGTAGCTTTGTTCAATAATGATCTTACAGTATCTGGTATTACACTTAACATATAACCTACCAATGTTAATGTTGTGCTGCCGTTCAAAAATTCCCAACACCCAATAGCCTTGTATGCTACCTCCATGAACTGGGATATGAATTGGTAATACTGCTATTTCAAAATTAAAATAGTCGTAAAAATACTTGCAAAATACTTGCATCGCTCTTTTGCTAACATGCACAAAAATGCACACAAAATAGCACCTGTAAACTGTTATTCTAATGCGATTTTCTCTAATCCTAATATAAGAGTTTTTCTCAATTAGTTCCGAAAATTCTGCCGCAAAATATTCTACAACTACATTTGACTTTTCTCCCGAATTTACTTAACATTTCCATATCTTTTCCTATAATTTTTGAAGATATTAAAACTCCGCAAACTCAGTCTAATTTGTGTTCTCTTTTACTTCTGCAGTTGCTATTAATAGTTTTGTAGAAGAATTTAAATAAACATTTAAAGGTAACTGTTTTGTATTTTAAGTTATGATGTTTGTTACGTTTAATGAGAATAAGTTGTTAGCAACATCCATTTAAAAATATGTTTTCGCACACTTTAAGAACATAAATGTGGGAAGTCGAACGTAAGAGTGTTCATTCATTGTCGAGCTTTGCTCACAGATCTGGTTTTCTGGGTATTCACTTGAAGTTTTTCAAATTTAATAAGTTCCAAGGCAATACTGTTCATAGTTTTTGTAAGTTTATTTTTATAAATTCAGTAAAACAGATGAAAAGTGAATGAAATCTGCCACACGATACACTTGGTAATTCACTAGTTCACTTAAAGATGGCAATAATCAGTGTTGCCATCCTCGTCAAAGAAACGTATGGCGCTGTAGAGCGATTATGCTTCTGAGTTCTGGGGTTTAATTAACGCCACCTACCTAGACCTAGTTAGGTGACGTTAGTTTTATTTCCGGCATATAAGATCGCAGCGCCAAACCATGCAAAAATACGTTTCTGGAAATTTCTTTGAATCATCCGGCCGGATCCGAAAACAAAGTATTAGTTCCCCACCAAGAGACGTGCGTCGAATGCGTCGAATGACATCTCGGCTTTAGAGCGTAGGCTTCCGCGGCCGGAGTCAGTATTTACTTGGCTATCCGGGTGACGCCGGGGCTATCCGGGGGCGTCCATGGCGAAGGTGCCGACGTTTCGGTCGCCAATCTGCGACCTTCGCATTACGCCCTGAGGAAGGTCGCAGAATTCTGAGAAGGTCGCAGTCCTTTCCAAATTTTTACACTATGCATAATTTTGTGCGGATCCCAACAAATTGTTCTATATCCCATTATTCGACGAACAAGCGATAAATAGGCAATTTCCTTCGCGTTTGCTGTACTTTTTTTAAAGATACGCGTAACAAAGTGAAGAGATCTTCAAGCTTTCCCTACAACAAAATCTACGTGTTTTTTCCAGCTTAATTTACTATCGAAATGAATTCCTAGGTTCTTGCATGATGAAACTCTCGGAATAATGTCATTCAGTTTACGTTATCAATATTAACGATTGCTGATAACAAAATAGAGTGAGACAAAAATCTTGTAGTTTTAAAGCAGCTCACAACTGAATGATTGAAAGAAAATGAACGAAATCGAGATATCATGACGTATGAGAACAATTAGCCACAACAGGCGGTGCGACGAGGCGCTTCGCGGGCGGCCGCAGAGCGACGCCAATGAAGTCACGCTGTCGCTAAGTATTTATCACGAGGAGCGTGCTTTTTGAATACGCAATTTTAAAATTAAACAGCGCGCCGTAAAAAACGTAATGCGTGTCCCGCGAGGCTGCGGGCCGCGCCTGAGGGACCTCATGCATATTTAACGGACGGCGCCACGCCCCGGCGGGCAGTTCCTCTGGTCCCCTCCTTGCTACTTCTGCCCACTGCTCTGCTCACCCGCTCACCTTAATAGATTTATTTATTTATTTATTTATTTATTTATTTATTTATTTATTTATTTATTTATTTATTTATTTATTTATTTATTTATTTATTTATTTATTTATTTATTTATTTATTTATTTATTTATTTATTTATTTATTTATTTATTTATTTATTTACTGATCTGGTGAGTTTAATGATCGTTTAATTTATTGATTTAAAAAGCTAATTTTCTACAACAAACTATTTTGAAACAAAAATATCTTCAATTTTACAGTTTTGAATTGTTTTTGCTATCTTCGAAAAAACGAGCAATTCCCGACAATTAAATCAAATCAATAATAAATTTTCACAAGTGTACAACTCTCTTGTTTTATTTTTAAAACGTATGTCACATCAAATCAATTTTTCATTACAATACGCAAATCAATATAATATTGCCGAGCCTTTCGATGCATTGCGAGAAAGTATATGCTTTGCAGTACCACTAGTTTACTTGTTTGCTTGTTTGGTTGCTTGCGTGGTTGCTTGTTTGGTTGCATGTTCGGTTTTTGGTTTGTTTGTGTGTTTGTTTGTTGGTTTGGTTGGTTGGTCGGTTGATTGTTTGTTTGTTTTCTTGTTTGTTTGCTTGCTAGTTTGTTTTTTTACATGTTTGTTTGCTAATTTGTTTGTTTGTTTGTTTATTGCTCTGCACACCTGCCGGCAGAAACCATTCTTATTCACAAACTAAGACTTTCCTGTGAAGAAGTAAGTCCTATTCCAATTTTGATTCAAGTGTGAGGTCTTTTACGTTCCTAAATTTTGCATCATGAGACGAACTCCGTTTCCTTTGTATACAGACTTGTGAATTTTCGTCTCTCAAAAATATTACATTTTGGCCGGAATGAGCATTGTAATCCGCTACGACGCGACGTAGCGGCTAGATACGTCCCTCAAAAATGTTGTACTTTTGTAATTTCGATTTTTAAGAAATCGAAGAAAAAATATTTTTCAAATAACTTTGGGAATTAAACAAAAGCATTAGTAGTATTATGATGTTTTGAAATTTTCAAAAGCTTTGCTTGTATTGTAAGACTCATTGGTGCCATATAATTCTCGTATTTATATTTCATTGGTTTCCTCTTCAAAAAATGTTATTGACTGAGTATGCGGGAAAGTTTTGCATCTTCCATCTTCTACTTTGCTTTGATATGACTACTTATCAAGTTTTGCTGACTGAATTTAACAACTTCTCTTCATAACTGACTACTAATGGTTTCATGAAAGTAACCTCCAGTACATAATGCATCACGAAAGTTGTATTAAGATGAACCTGATTTACGCGGAAAGTCTATCGATTTTAGCCGTTGCCACATTCTATAGCACCCTATTAACCGTTCATCTGCTTCGACAATCTCTTACCTGCCCGAGGAGGGGGTTTCACTCTCTTCCTACTTTCCCTGCACCGCAAGAGCAGCTGATATAGACATCCGTATAAACGAACAAGCCCGCTATACAAACGACCAGGCCCGATAGTGGCTGGTGAATAATTTACGAGGTCGTAAAGACTGCGAAATATACAACCTCTAAAAATAACGGACCTCGCAGACGGGGTGTCTGTGAGGCCGGCAAGGGGTAATGGGTCAGGTTTAAGGAGATCGTTGAGAATCCGAGAATTGCTGTGCTGGGCGCTTCTTAGAAGGCGTGCCCCAAGGCTCGCTTCGGCGCCGCGCCCCATTTGATTTTTAATGGCATCTGCCAGAGTTTAGGTAAGAGGAAACTTTCACAATTCTGCTGCACATTGTAGTTTCACATACTTTCGAAGAAAACATAAAATAGGAATTCCCAAAATTAAAAAAAAAATGCTTCTCTGGGTGCTATAATACTCAGAAAGTGGGACGTAATAATTTATGTGCTGAACATGTTACTGTCTTTTTGAATACGAAAAGTAAACGCAAAGATATTCCTGTGAGGTAAAGTTTTCTCTATTACAAATTACAATTTCTTTTATGATTTGCTTCTTCTATGGCGCTAGAATTGTTGGAGCGTGGCCTTGGATTCCTCCCATTCTACTGATGGTGCTTTCTACTCCAACTTCAAGTGATTTGAAAATACTCTGAAAATAATTTTGAAAATAGCTAGAAAGTGATTGAGTTTCACGTGATCAAGTTTGTTCGTTTACCACTTCAGTACCTGTTAATGATGTTTGAAATTCTATTATTTTCCATGCCAGTTCTCTTATTTTTGAATTTCTAGGCTGCTAGAGTGTTCTTATTTTGATATTTGAATCAATTTATTAATCTGTATGCACACGCTTGAGTTTTTTCTTGGATGTTTTTCTCTTTGATCTATTGAATCAAGTTATTGGAAAATAGCACTTCAGGAAAATGATTTATACTGTGTGTTAATACCATAAACGATTTCATCAGGTACGAACGAGTTGAGATTGTTGATTATAAAATCTATCTTGTTCCGATAAGGCATAAAATGCACATTTTGTTAGAGCATAACAACCATTATTTTGTATTGTATGGACGGGTGCCATATACTTATTCTGGTATTACAGCTTCGTTTTTAATTGTTTTGAATGGATTCCGAAGAAATTATTACAAGCGATTTGCTTTTCAAAGAAAAAAAAATATGACACCTAAAGACAGGAAATGGATTGAATCTGTTACTCGTATACAGAAAATAATACTTTTCATGTAAAGATAACATGCACTTTTTATTTCAGTTCTATCATGTATTTAATTTTTTACTCATTGTAAATTGCATTGGATATTTTTATTTTTATTTCATGTGCTGTTATATTTCTTGATAAACTGTTCTTTAAGCATTATTATAAAATATGTTGCAATAATTAGAAATATATAATGATTAATAAGTACTCACCTCAGCAAAGAGTTTGCGGCACATTTTTTTATGATTTTTTCAATGATTATATTAATAAAACATGTATTAATTTACAAAATTATACTTTTTGTGATGTATCACATGCAGATATTTCGTATTATGCATTTGACAGACCATTTTTGTACCTTGAGTTGAAATAGTTTGAATGAAAGCCAATGATATTGAACTCTTTTTCTGGTGGTTCTTCGAAGACCGCTATGTAGAATGGTGTTCTTAATATGGTAACCTCCAACAATACTGGGTAGTACCCTTGGCTGTTTATAAACTATCCTCCGTCGTAGTTCAGCAGTGGGTGTCTCATTGACGTACTCGTAGTATGCGGCACTAGGTACCGATCGAGTGACGTCGTTGTGACGAGCCTATGGTATCGTTTTAAACGTGTGTCGAGGGGTAGTAATTTTTCTTTATGAAAAAAATGTAAAGGGGTATTTCAAGAAGAGTCTGAATGAACAATCCGAAGTATATTTGATAGTGAGTGATTGCTGAGTGATTAAAAAGCAAAGAAGTATTACTCCAATTATGAAATGAAAACCAACATTTGAATATAATTACTTGGTCAGAAAGGCGTCTTATTGTTTTTTATAGTATTTGTATCTATTCCAGCCAACCTAGCAACTGCTGATTGTCTTAAGATTTTTTCCACGTCCATCACATCACTGCCTACGAAAACATTGCCTACATTTACGAATGTTCTTTATTTTTTGTTTTTGTTCACCTTAGTTAATAAGCTTTTTCGTTGTTGCTTCTCCAGACATTTTTATCCTTTGAAGATCACTGACCAGCCTCCTGAAAAATTGATGTCTAGCGACTCTCGGACAGAAACTGCGAAATAAGGCGGAGTTCCAACTTATAAATAGATGGACGAGTTTTCAAACTCTCTGTGAATGTATTCATCATATCTCTACTCTGAATTTGATAGTTATTTTATGATTTATTCAATTGATTTGTCGGTCAATGAGGGTGGTTTTCCGAAATACTGTAACCAACCTTCTATTTAATTTACTGTCACACCAAGAACATTCAGTTTGACTTCATTTTGATTTGGATGCGGTGGTAGAGTCTTTGTAGGTGTAGTGGGAACTCAGCCAGAGCCTCATCCACAGAATTCCTCATGGTGTGCGTGTCATCGACGTGCGTGGATCGAAGATAACTAACCCTGAGGTTTCATAGGGCAGAGTTCAACGCCGTCATTCAAAGCTCTCTATACCGAAGTTTGCAACAACCAAACTGATTGATTGATTGATTTGTCGGAAATTGCTCGTTGTTTTCGAAAATTGCAAAAACAGTTCAAAACTGCAAAATTGAAGATATTTTTGTTTCAAAAAAGTTTGTTGTAGAAAATTAGCTTTTTAAATCAATAAATTAATCGATCAATAGTAAATAAATAAATACACAGAATTGCCCATTCTTACATCGCCCTTCGTACAATCCTTCTGTTCGAACTATGAATACAGGAGCTAAAGAGCCCCGGCTCGCCGCGCAGATGCGTGCTGGCGTGACGAGGCAGGCGCATGGAGGGTCATGCGGGCCCACGGATGCCCGTGGCCGCAGCGGTGGCGTTGGCTGCCGTTGGGGCCCCGGGGGCCCGCGCGCCCTAATTGCAGGCGCGCGCCGCAAGAAGCAGCGCTCTTCCATTTGGGAAACGGCCCTGGGCCTCCGCCGGGACCGCCCTGGCCGCGGCGCCCGCCTCGCCCTTTCGGCCGCCGCCGCCATCCATCCAGACGCCCTGCCGCCGGTTACGCGCTCTGCGGTGGCTGGGGTAAAGTGTGAACTCATGGGTACTCACAGCGAACACACACACGAGCTTCATTGTTTCAAGATATTCATTTGCAAGAAAAAAACAAACAAACTACTATTGAATATACACTTTACACAATAGCTTTGATAGAACTGCTATCCCCTGATCGCGGGAGCGATCCACATCCGATTGATGATCGGTTAAATTGTGGCATTCGCCACTTCTACATCTGAAGCGCGTACAAAGCCAAGCTTCCGTGACCGGATGTCACATTAGGACACAAAGTCCTTACAGACGCACCAACTAATGATTTGCATTGATCGCAGGAGAGACATTACCCGAATGACGATTGGTGTGACTCGTGGCTCTCACTCCTCACCTCGGAGCACGCCCACGGCATCGCTCCCACGTGACCACGGTCACACATAGACACAAAGTCCCCACAGGCGCGTCAACACGTGACTTGCCTCGCGAGCCCTGCTCCTCCGCTGCACCGCCCTGGCGCAAGTTTTGAGCATCAGTTTGAGGTTCTCACCCTTTCTCCAGACTCCACCTACTAGCTCCGTACAATCCCTTATATACCGTTTCTCACGTGACATACTGCGTCACTACGCTTCCACATCTCACTTACGCTTGCAAGCAGCCCTGATGTTTTGGTCTCCGTTCCCTAAAATCGGAGAACCCCAGAGCGCCTCGTGTCTCCCTTTGCCATGTACTTCAGGAAAAGACCTTCTCTCCCTCCTGTGGCGAGGCGTTTTCCTGTTGCTAATCCCTTACTGTCCGTCCCCAAATAGCTGCCAAGAGATTCGATCGCTAGTACATTACAAAAGAAATAAGTCGAAGGGCAGATTCTAGCTTTCGGCATTTGGCGGGGAGTGAGCAACAGTTCGCTGAATCCTAACTAGTGATTATTTTTTTCTTTTTCCTAGGGCTTTTCCCAGGCGACAACCAGTTACCCTTTACGTCCCAATGGGACATACATTCGACAGTACACTACATACCAACACATTTGCGGGCTCCTCTGATCTGGCGTCAGCAGAACACCAGGCACTCTGCTCCAACGCATACCTCCATAAGAGACAAGGGACAAATAACCATCCCAAGGCGGGACTCGAACCCACAACTCTTCGGGCAGAAGCGCTGAGTAGGTACGCGCTCTTAGCCACCTCGGGCATCCAGGTAGACTAGTGAATATGTGTTGCTTGCTAATTGTCAAGCGTTAAGCGTTCGGTGCTCGTCCCACCCGCTATATGCCACCGAAGGAAGCGAACAGTTGCCGAACATGTCGAGTATTCGGGACCGCGCGAGCAGTCGCATTTCCGGCATTAGCAATTACAATTCGGTGATGAGTGTTTAGAGAGCTGGAGCTTGTACACAATCCTTCGCTGGCTTTCGGAAATTGTGAGGTACTGCTGCGGTCGTCTGATGGTTACTGACGGCGCAGCGCTGCCATCAACCTAGGATGCGAGGCAAGAGACATAAGGGAGAGATCATCTCGATACTTCAAACCATCGTCAAGATATTTGGCCAACGTAAGTGATCAAATCTGTATAGTCAATTTGTCTATTTCTGCATCGTATTCTATCAAAAGGTACTAGTTAATAAATTTGTTAGTAAATGCAATTCAGAGTGAACGAAAATATACTGCGCGACGAGAAATAATTGAAACTAGGACGTGTCATGCTATTAGTGATTCTTTAAAGAATCCTTTTTACAAACGTTGCGTTACACAGTATTTTTGTTATTACACGATATTTTGTAAGTTTTACAATTTACCTAGATACTAGTATTTTGTATTAATTTAAAATAACGATTCACGCGTTTTTTATCACATATGTTTTTAAAATTGGAGAGTAAATGTTCATTTACTTCGGTTAACAAACCTAAGCTACTAAATTACACGGGCAGCTACATTCGAAAATTTTTATGGACAAAAACATTGGATGCATATTGATCAGGATTCAAACTCTAAAGTAAAAACATGTAGGTAAAGTTCATTGTACATCTACACCACAGTCACTACACCGACATACATACAATTCATTTTGAACAAAGGTAGAAATGGCACGTGCGGGAATTTTCTAGTTTCTAGGGTGCCGTATGATCACTTGAGAAAATACTACTAATATAGTAAATAATTTGGGTCCACCAGTTTTTTGACGGCCAGATAATATGATCTGGTCTCACTAGCAGCGCCCGCCATCACTGGCTCTCCGACCGTGGCCGCAGTGAGTAGCCCACTGCCCGACGCCCGATTAAGGAGAGCTCCGCCTTTCCCCCTCGGGGTCTTCCCCCGGTGGGCAGGTCGGCTTCAAAGAGGGAACGTAAGACAGATCGGCCTCTGATATGGACTCACTGTGGAACTGTAATACGCTCTTTGGCAATTGATTTCTCTGGAACGATCCACTTTTGTAGGATCCACCTGTTCCACTAGCAGTGCCAGTTGATTGTGTAATACGAGGAAAGAAGCGTACCTATTGCACATGTACATGAAAGATGTGACTGTCCCTCTCTCTGTCTCTCCTAGTCTCTATGTATCTCCCTGTCTCTCTCTGCCACCCTACCTCACTCGCGCGCGCACCCATCCGGTCCTCCTAGGCTTTGCCCTGCGTCACATGGCAACGCCCAGCAACAATTAAGCCCAGGTGGAGATCAGTTTGTATGAAAATTGGATTAAAGTTGTGCTGCAGCGCCATCTAGTGGAGTTACAACACAATTAACAGCATAAAGACTTTCTGCATAAAAAAACGTAAACCATATATAAATGAATGTTGGGTGTACCAGAGCAGTGAACTCCCTCGTGTGACCGATCTCCATGAAAGGTGGCATATTCACGTTTTTTACGTAGAAAGTTATATAAGTGTATTAATATATAAACATTAATACACTTAACATATTTGCAACCATATATTCTCAGACATAACATTTATGGCTATTTTTATATTCTTGACTGTTCCTTGCTTTTATTCTATGGTGAATATCATTTGGCACAAAACTTCAGCTTCCTTCAAGATTGTGAGACTGTCTCTTCAATTCCCTTTTTGTTGTCCCGGTCTGCCTTCTTGATCAACGTAAGATATAATTGAAGGCTTGAGTGCAAGAACCAGATAATGACAACGTTTTGTGAAAATGAGCATATACACGAAGCCCGACCGACCCTATATCCGCAGACATGGTCATTTTCGACAATGAATTCTTAATTCCCTCAGGAAACGATGACGAAATTTTATTTTCTACTCACTGAGTGCAAGAAACAGATAATATCCGGAGTTATCCACTTCTTGTCCTCCGACCTGGACGAAAAATGAAGCGCAATGAGAAAGAACTACACAATAAAGGAAAAGACTACGAAATCTTTTACTTGTGCCAGGTAAGTGTTTATAAGATGTGTGTCTATTTATATAAGACGAAAATGTCCTTGTACGACGAAACTAAAGAGAAGAAAGATTCAAATTAATCTGTATCCATTCTTAAACATTATACTTACATACATGCCTGAAAATATTAAGACCCTACATCTCTTCAGTGACAACGCCGGACTAAACAAGAATATCTTGACGGCCCAATTTTTTAGCTCACTTACTTCACCGAAATTGTTTTCCAAACACATTACCACTTTCCTAACCTTGGATATTCATTTATGTCTTTTGATTGGGTCTTTCATCAAATTGAGAACATCAAATGGAAAATGTAATGTCATTGTCCCAAAAGAATGGTATCTTCAGATTCGTGGACATTTTCAGTTGTTAGAGTGAATCAGTTTATGCTATTAACTTACACATACCAGCTACGACCATTATTCAAAAAGGTCGCCAAGAATACAACTGAACAACATAATTAGTAGATATCGAAACTTCATTTATGAAGGAAGAGAAGAGACTGATTCTACTGAGCATAATGGTATTATCAAGTCCGAATTTCGCATATTTAAACGGAAGCAGCTCCATCAATTGAATGCACACAACGCATTTAAATCTAGAAAGTAATATGATGTAGGAACCTGTGGCAGAAGTACATTCCGCCTGTACACATTGACTATTACAACAGTCTACTATTATGAGTCTACTCTCTATAAGCAACAAAAACCTAAAAGAGGAATTTGAAACACTGACGTGTCTTAAAATGACAAACATTTTTTGGTGATTAATATTAATATGATCAGAACTTTCGTCAATAAAGTTCATTTGTTTCATATTATCACTTTTAAGTTAAATATTTGTAAGTATTTTTCAATAAAAACACGGAAATAATTAATTTATATCTAATTATTCTTGCTTGAATCTTTTGTAGATATTTTGACTGCGAAAACCATATCTCTCCAACATGTATTTATGTAATTATTGCCTATGTCTACCGAAGCTATTGCATTAAAAATTCGAGGAAATGTTGACATTGTTCTCTTCCTTCACCTCGCACATGAAAATGTGATGCATTTTATATTTAAAGTAATGTGAACTGTTTTTCTTATTTTTCTCAAAACTTTACTTTTGGAAATGAAATTATAATTTTGCAGTCAGGTTTTCAATTAGTCCATCACCCTTCTTCACTTCTATCAGGCAAAACATCGTGGTACCTCCATCTTTCTTGTCCTAATTTCCGAAAATTCTGTTAAATTCCATATTTAGCGAAAAACGGTCTTCCTTTGCCCCTAATCGATTACTTTTTAAACTCATTTAATTTTAAAACACTTTGAAATTATACTACCGTAACGCGGTCATATTCTCTTCCTTCAAACTAACAGGACAGGACAGGATCTGTAGTGTTTATTCCTGGTACGCCTGTCTCTTACGAGACTCTACGTCCAGTTTCTTCTTCCGGTGGTGTGTTTTGTACGTTGCGACTCCTCTCCCCCGTACAGGGACGGGGATTGGGAGTCGGGGAGAGGGAAGTATAGGGTGATTTTTGTTAAGGGGTTTTGGGGGTGGGGGAAGGGGAGGGGAATGGATTAAGGAGAGGAGTGGGATGGGGTATAGGAGGGGTTGGGAAAAGGTCAGTGTTATTCTTTGGTCCGTCGTGGGTCAGTATTTAGTCCGTAGTTTTATGTCGTTTGTCGGTTATTCTATATCCACCCTTTGGCCTAGGTGATGGGAGGGGGGAGTTGCAGGATATCAAGGGGGTGTTTTTTCCGTGTGTGTCTGGGGGGATTTCGGAGAATATGGTGGTGGGGTATGATTATGTTTCTGAATTGGGGATCGGTAATGAACTTTTTTATGGTTTGGACTGAGGAATTATAGAGGTAGGTGAGTATGTGGGGCATACTGTATAGGTCTCTTAGGTTATTGAAGCGGGTTAGCGGAGGGGGGCGGATGACTCTGTTTTCGGTAACGGTGAGTTTTCTATAGTTAATTATTGAAGTATTAAACCATGTGGAATGGGCGTAGGACAGGGTTGGGCGGATGTAGGTGTTATATGCTTGGATTCTTTTGAAGATTGGGATAGACGGGTTGGACAGGATAGGGTAAATGGCGTTTGTGATGCGGTTGATTTTGATGGTTGTGTTAAGGACGTGTTTGGACCAAAGGAGTCTGCGGGAGAGGGAAATGACAAGGTATTTGACATGGGGTTGCCAGGGGATAGGAGTTTGGTTTATAGTCAGAGGGGGTGGGTTTGATGGGTAGGTTTTGTAGGAGAAAAGGATGGCTTGAGATTTGGATGTTTATGTTAATGGAGTTTTGGGAGGCCCAGAGGTGGAAGGTGTCGAGGGATTTCTGGACGTTTCGTAGGGAGCGGGTGAGATTGCAGAAGGAAGCAAGGAATGCCAGATCGTCGGCGTAGAGGAATTTCTCTACTCCGGGAGTGGAAGGGATGTCATTTATGTACACGGAAAAAAGGAGTGGGGAGAGCATGGGGCCCTGTGGGACGCCGGCTTCGATGGGGTGGTTGGGGGATTTTTTTGAGTAATATTGGACATAGAAGGATCTGAGGGTAAGGTAGCTTTGGAGTAGAGAGTGGATATGGTAGGGGATATGGGGGCGGATTTTTGCTAGGAGGATTGGGTGGGATATAGTGTCATAAGCTTGAGTGAGATCTGTAAGGATAGTGGGGGTTTCTTTACGGTCTTGGAGGGGTGTGGCTATGGATAGAGTTAGGTTCAGTGTTTGGAGGGCCGCAGAGCGACCCTCGTGGATGCCGAATTGGGATTGGTCTAGGATTGGGTCAGTGATAGGGGTTAGGCGGAGGAGGATCACTTTTTCAAATATTTTACTGAGTATCGAGAGGAGGCTTATGGGTCTGTAGTTGGTGGGGTGCCCATGATCTTTGCCGGGTTTGGGAATCATGGACACACGGGCTGTTTTCCAGATGGAGGGGAAGTAAGAGAGTTTGGATGGGAGTTGAGAATGAGGGTGATGAGGTCAATGGAATTTTTCGGGAGGTTACGGAGTTGGGTGGGACGTATTCCATCGGGTCCGGGAGCTTTTTCTTGGTTTGTCATTGTCAGTAGTTGTCCAGTTTCCGTGTTGTTTGTCGTCCAAGTCGTTTGCTGATTGAGGGATAGGGTTGGGGTTCTGAGGCGTTAAGGAGTACGTTTTGGGGAATTGGGATATTGGGGTCGCGGAAACGGTCGGCCAGGGTTTGGGCAAAGGTGTCAGCAATGATTTGAGGGTCAAAAGGTAAGGAGTTTTGGGTTGTGTAAATGGGGGAAATTCGGGTTGGGGTGTATCGTACTTCCTTTATCACTTTATGTATATTGTTGGGGCTGCTCTTGTCGTTAAGTAAGTCGTTGTATTTGTTTGTCTCGTAGTTTTGAAGAAGTCGGTGTACTTGTCTTTGGGTCTGTTTTAAAAGTTTTTTGTCCTCGTCGCGTCTGTGTTTGTAGAACCGTCGTTGTATTTGTCTTTTCAGTTGGATAGTTAGTATTATTTCGTCAGGGAGGATAGGGTGTTGTTGCTGGGTGTGGGTGGTGGTTCGTTTGTAGGTGCGAAGGATATGGTGGTTTAGGTGTTCAATGGATTTGTCTATGGAAGGTATTGTTGGGAGATTGGCTGGGACTTGTATCTTTTTAGACAGGATATGTTTGTAGGATTTCCAGTTGGTGTTGTGAATGGTTGGAGGTTTGTGGGAAATGTAGGTTGTTGTGGATGAGGAGGTGAATATGATTGGGAAATGGTCGGGAAAGTCGTAAAGGTAATATTTGGGGTTCGGTGTGGTGACGTGTAGTTGGGAGGAGTGTAGGACAAAGTCGAGGATGTCGTGAGGGTTTTCGTTGACAGTGTGTGTGGGTTCAGGGGGACATTTTATGTGGATTTGTAGGTTGTTATTCAGAAAGTCTTCAAGTCTCAGTCCGGCTATGTTACTGGTCGAGCAGCCCCATCCGGTGAATTTGGAATTTACATCGCCTGCAGGGATAAAGGGGTGGGGTAGGTTATTGAGGATGTTCAAGTCAGAGGTGGGAAACGAGAAGTGAGGTCTTTTGTAAGCTGATATGATGATTATGGGAGTAGTGGGGGTTCCAAGTAGGATGTCAGTACATTCAAGGGCTGTGAATTGGGGAAGTTGGTAGGGGGTGTGCGGGAGGGATCGTCTAATGGGGATGGCCGTGCCGCCTCCTGGGGCAAAGGTTCTATCGTTTCGGTGGGTGAGGTAATTCTGGATGGTGAAGGAGTTGGTAGGTATCAGCATTGTCTCTTGTAGTAGTATCCCGATGGAGTAGTCTTTTAGAAACTGGGCGAGGATGGGTTTTTTTCTGGGCTAATCCGCCGCGTGCATTCCACGAGGAAAAGGATAGGATTCGGACTGGGGGAGGCATTAATTAAGTATCTCTACAAGTTTGATAGCGGCAGTTATTAGTTTAGTTAGGATGTTCTCTTGGCTGTTCGGGATGTCTATAAAGGTTCGAAGGTGGGGCAAGAGTTTCTTGAGGGTAGGTGATTGTAGGAGTGAGAGTAAATCTTTGATATCTTGGGTGGCTGTGGGTTGGGGTTTGGGTTGGGTTGGTTAGGGGCGGAGGCAGAGGAGTAGGTTTTATTAGTTTGTCTGAGGGGAGGGAAAGACTTTGTGGACATGTCGGGAGGTGGTGCATGAGTGGGGGGTCTTGTTTGTTGTTCTCTAATTTGCTTGCTTTGGTCAGGTATGGGCAGATAGGGTCGTAGGCTGGGTGGTTGCGGTTGCAATTACAGCAGGTGGGTGTGAAGGGGGTGAATTGATCTAGGGATAAGGAGGGGCATTCTTCGGTGGGGTGGGATTTGGCGCAAAGGGCGCAGGTCACGGGCCGTCGGCAGTATGTCCTAGTATGGTACAGTTTTTGGCATCTTTTACATTGAGGGATGCGGTCAGAGTTTCTGTAAGGTTCTATTCTTGTCCTGTAATAGTCGATGTAGTTAAGTTTATTCTTGGTCTCTGTCATGTCTTTCTTAGTCGTCTCGATTACGTAAAGTCCAAGTGGCGTCTTCGATCATGAGCGTCACGAATCCGTCTTCGGTCATGAGCCTCTAGGGGTTCCTGTCGGGGGAGGGGTCGTGAGGTCGTCTTGCGGATGAGATGGCAGTGGTGGCAGGTAGCGCAGTTGCTGTCTGTTGGTTTACCATTTGTTGTTCCTCGTCGATGGTCGGTTTTGTGCCGTCGTCGTCACTCGATAGGTCCATAAGCTTCTCCGGTGAGGTCGCCATGTCGTCGTCGGATTCTGAGTCGGGCAACGGCCGAAGCCGCGCCTCCTCCCTGAAACGCCGGTTGCTTTCCGCGAGTGCTCGTCGGAACAGCTCGCGGGGGACACGGGACAGGTCGAACGTCGTTCGCGCCTAGTTGACTCCGAGTACGGAGATGACTTCCGCTCCACGTGGTCACTTGATACGTAGCTGGATGTGCAGTTCCGGACAGCAGCGTCTCTGTGTAGCTATAACAGAAATTAGGAGAGTAACGATCGTGATCAGTGGGTTAGATCCTCACTACACGCGCGCTACTCGCTCAAACTAACACGTTCGCTTTTCAACTATTTTTCCGGACCAAGAAGATTCACCAAAGTGTTCCTTGTACATATTTTCTGCGCGCTATGTTCATTTGTCCGATCCTCGTTGTCGTCGAATTGGCTTCGCATTTACGACACTGAATACATTCCTTCTTTTTAATATAATTACCTATTTTAATTTACCCATTTATTCGCCCCTCTCACGAAATCACTGAAAACGTGTCTTATAGCTAAAATCTGCCTTATTTATTTTATTACACTCATAATTACTATATATGTGTCTCTATTTACTTTATCAATAACAACAATTTTCTGTCCCCTCTGTGGTTTATTTGTCTTTCCTTATGTAATAATTCCCGCATTAATAATTAAATATTTTATGTGCTTTTTCGGCTTCCTTAAGATATTTCTAAATGACACATCATAATTCGAAGGGATGGTATCTCATGAATAAGAATGCAAACTAATGAAAACTAGCGGTGAAAGAACAGCACATCAGCACATACAATCTCGCCCCTTAGTAACGGTTATGTAATAATATTATACCGCATTTCTGTCTCTATCAACACATCTCAGTCGATGAGCGCTGACAAAGCGCGCATGCAGCGATAGGCGCTGCCAACAATGGACACATTTTTCTTATCATGTCTTCTTACAAGCGCCATTTTTGCCATAAATGGAAGGTGGTCCGTAGCTGGTGTGAAACCTGTATATATTTCCTTAATTTCATGCGGGCATTACGCACAACCATTTTTTTTCAAAAAATTGTACATGATTTTTTTGAAGAGTAAATTTCGTAGAACAGACTTTGTCCGAGGCCAAAATCTTCAATCTCGTGGTATTGAAAATTTTTTGCAATTTTCGAAAAAAGAGTACTACCCATAAATGAGACAAGCATCATATTTCTTATCATTCCCTATTACATATATGGATAAACTTTAAAGAAAAAAATTGGACCTTTTTTGAAAATTTGTTCTTGTAATTTCAATCGCAAAATTCGCAAAAAGTAGTCTTTTTTCGACAAATAGTAATGACGTTTATTGAAGAGCTAATTTTGTACCGCTGTATCTCCAAAATTGCTGGATTCTCTTTAAGCTTCATCAACACCTATTATATTCAATGTATTGTGTCGTGATTTTCTTTTTGGCAACAACAAATTATTTATTTGTTCTGAAATGTTTTCAATTCTAAAAAATACACCTACGGTGTTTCCACAAGCTATCAACTTCAATTCTAGAAACACCGACGGTGTTTTAAATAGTGTTGTAAGACAGTGCATTTAATTAATTAATTCTGCTAAATAATTATTCAGTTCAATTATATAGCTTGTAATTCAAGTGATGTCTTCTGAATTACTCCCAATATGGCCATTATCTGGTATATTATGTACTTTATTTCTGAAATCTACAGCGTGTATGTTCCCTAGTAAACATACTAGTTCTTTGAAAAGCTAGTGTTGGTAAGTGGTCGAGCTGGCAGCTATTATAGGGCTCAACAATCTTTCTTCCATTTTGTAGTATTGAAATGTCAAGTTCATGCACTTTTAAAAAACGGAGAATGCAACGAAAATTAGACTTGCGCCATTCATTTAAGCGACCCTTCCTCTACGCTTAAAAAAATTGAAAGGTTTTTTCAGAAAATAATTTTTTTAGATTGATTGTTGATGGCACTGGGCACATCAACTGCTAAGGTAATTCGTATAGTAAGTATAGTGCATGTTTTTTCCTCAGGGGAAGGCGGTGGTTTTCCCTGGATGGCAAGATTCGGCGCCCACCTACCTTCGGCTAGCAGGGTTTTCCCGAACCAGGTATCTCCCACCACAGGCATCTCCCCAACCGGAACAACTTCTAATCTCCTGACCAGTCGCCTGGCATGTGTGGTAGTGTGATAGTGTTGTGTTAATTCAAATGAATGTATTAATTTTTCCTTTCTCAATAATCCTTTGATAAGGTCTGATATCCTGACCTGCATTAAACTTCATAATTGTATGCTATCTTTGTTTAAAAAAAGAGATTACATGTATTTAATCAATATTATAATATATATGATTCATTAATTTATACTGTATTAACGGTTCATTAATTTCATATTTGGAGGAAGTTTGTTAATCAGATAAGGCACCATGAAACGAAACTTTCGGGTTCTTTTAACCCTCGCTCTACCTCTCGTCACTTTCCAACGCATCACCTTCGGACACGTAAAATAATTTTTGCCATTTTTTGAGGAAAAAAATGGAAATTATATCAGGAACTTTATGTTAAATACCCCCAACCATCAATGATAGTTTCATTTCATTGGATGTCGTTGAAAATAACTAATATGCTCTAAATTTCTTAAAAACTGATATTCATGATCCAATGACTTAAGTATATTTTCATTAAAAAATATATTATTCATAAAAAATAATCTTTCTAAATTTTCGCTATACTTCTTGCCCTTTACGTTTGAGTTCAGTTAAAAACGTACTATATTTACATTACAATATTTTTATTGCTTATTATAAGTTGGCATTACTGTTCTTTTGGATATTTTTAACTATTTCATCTGGGATTATGTTTCACTTCTTTGAACATAATAACAAAATAGTAAAATGTTTGTAAGAGCAGAAAAGCTGTCTTTTGATTTCACTTTCCAGACTTAAATAATTTACTACATATGCAAATATTGCTTCGTTAAAAATAAGTGTCTGAAACTAATACGTAAGTAATGTGGCTATAGAGCGTAATTGTTTGAAATTTCTAGCATTGAAAATTAATTATCTTAATTTATAATTCTTAAGAGAATTTTTATTAGATGATTCTTAAACAATATCTTGTATATGAACAATAATCAAACAGCGTAGTGTAAGTTTAACATTATTGCGCGACAATGAGGAAATGAAGAAATATTTGGGGTTGCTAATTCGCTTATAACTGATTACTATCGGAGTCCAATGGCCCAATATCGATTCTTATTTGTCAATACCAAGAAAGTGAGGATCATAGAAATATTCCTTTTGAAGATAGTTGATAAGCAGTAAGTAACAGCAACTGAATTTTCTATTCACATTTGTATGATTCTTTTTCTTAACAAAATTTAAAATCGTAACACTGCAGGAGAACCTCATAAGACATATAATTTTGTCTTGTAGGATAAGACCGCCATTGTAATAAAATTGATTAACCCAAAAAGTGTTCTAGTAAATATGAATGTTCGTTTTATTAAAACCTATCAGTTGTTTGTTTAGTATATTGGATTTTGAGATCGCTATTTATTGTTACATTCATGAAGTCTGTATGTTTGTGTCTTCTTACAAACTTCTTGATTACAATTATCTATAAAAGAACTGATTTTAATTTTGTCGATTACTAAAATGTTATGGGGTAATTTAAGTAACAATTTCGAATTTGAAATGGGAATACTGTGAATTATTCTCATTGCAGTATAGTGAACAAATATTGTATTGGATTTTACGCTGCATAATTTAATAAGCTGTCATTCATGGTATCTCGTTTATTCGTAATAGTAAATTTTGCTGATAAAATGAGTGAATCATTGGACAATAAACGCAAGAGAATTTATAAAAGTAAAGTAGATGCTTATGTGAGGTAAGTATTGCAAATATTATTTTATATTTATTTGTGAAATTATAATTCTTATTATTATGTACCAATAATTAAGCATTACTTAATGCACAGATCATACGCTACGAAAGCAGATTCTAATAATTACATGTCAACAATGCTCACGGTTGCTCGGGCATTACGTTCCACAAGTGACGCTTTGGATTCATTGCATCATACAATTATCTTTACGTGGAATATTATGAAATTACGTCCATCTCTAGACGCGTTTAAAATTTTTAGGTTAGAATTATTTCTTGTAATGGCAGCCGCAGGTGTAATATTTTACAGAATTATTCGAGGACACCCAGGCAAGTATTCTTGTCATTTCAAGCGAACTGTTATTAGTATTTTACTAGTGTTTAAAATACTTTGATCTGTTCCAGAAAACAACAAAATGTTTTTGCAGCAGATATGTAAATTTTCGAGAGAAAGAAGAAATGTAATTATTTCAGTCACTATAGCTACGGTTTGCTATTGGTTTCTGAAGTCACAGAACTCTAAAAAATAATAGTATTGTTCTATTCGGTTTAACTTATTCCAACGTCAGTGATGTGTTTAACAAATGTTGCGAAACTACAAATAGTTTAAAAGAATTGAATAAAAATAAAAAATACTTTTTTTATTTCTGATCTCCAATATATTGTTGGGATGTTGCCGAGTTCAGAAGATAATTGCATATATTTTTTCGTCTAAAATTAGAATAATGTATATCCTATGCGACTCATCATGACACAATGTTTCAGGAAGGGAAAATATTTACATTCAGCTTTATTAGACGGCCAGTTTTTAACACATCTTTTTGGCAGCACGTTGGAGAAGCATCAAGGAATATGAAGGACTTGAAGCCCTTCATAATAGTTTGATCAAAGATTTATTTACGTATTATTAAAAGTTAAAATATTTCATGTTTACGTGATAACCTCTGAGTAAAGTGCATGATATCTCTCACACTTGTTTATCTCTGATTGATTTGTAATTCCGGGCGCATCACCTGACAAGGGAATAGTTCCCTAAGTGTTGTGCATGTTTTGTATTGCGCGAAGTGGTGGTGATCTTAAACCACGTAAAAATAAGGCAAATTCAATTCAATTCAATTCAATCTTCCGCTGGATGGCGAGTCCGGTGCCGTTTAACCCGTGCGGGGTTTTCCTTATCCAGGTATCGGGGCAATCTAAGCTCCCGCCTCGTCTCCCGGAATGTGTGGTGCATGTCGGTATAAGTGTATATAAAGAAGGGGAGGGGATGGGACATAAAAGAGGAAGGAAAGGTCGCGCGCGGTCCGTGGTCCGTGGTAATGCTTTAGCATTCACCTTCTGGTAATGGGGAAAACACGGAAAACTACTGATCAGAGCTGTCAGCCGCTAGGATTTTCCTCCAGACAGCGGCTGAACTCGGCCTAGAAAAAAAAGCTATCTAGGAAATGTCGACAATCCTGCCATCGTGGGGACTCGAACCCTTGGACTTCCCGATCATAGGCACTTTCAGACATTCAGACATAGGCACGTACAGATTCTTTAGAATTATACAATTCAAATGGTATAAAATACATTAAATGTCATTGTTTAAATTAATATTACTTTCCTTTTGGATGCTCGGTATAGTCTCTAATTGTATAGAAACAGTTGTGCAGCAGAAATATTTTACTTGGGGCTAAACTTTTGCATCGAATTTAATCGTTTAATGTCACCTGACAAGGTGTTGCAAAATTATGTACATTATATATGAATTTTTTGTAGTGAGCGGTTGATACTGTCACCTGATGCATATGATTACTACGTCGTGTTGTAGTTATAGACAATGGCGTTTGCTAAAAAGATAATTCCACCCTTAAATAAGTAATTTTTAACAAAAACTACTGATTCATATATCAAGAGACAAGGTAATGGTAAAATACCTAGATTAATAAAGAGAGGCTTAGAAGGATCACGTGGGTTTGGATTTGCTTATTATTAGTACGATTCTTTTTTGTAATCTAGAAGTCTGTGAGCTTTAAGATGTATTTCAGATAGAAATCGTTCAGTCTGAAAACTTTTGAGTATGAGCTGGTCTGCACGGTTTTTGTATGACAAATCTGCACGAAAACTGTACTGTGCATATTTACCGGCCTTAAAGGTCTTGGTAAATTCAAAACAGTGAATGTTGTGGATACGCAGTGTTTTCTGCCCTAATTTTCCTACAGAACTTTTCTTTTGTGCTATGTAATCGTGTGGGTTCAGCACTTTCTAACCGCAGTGGTTTATACGGCAACCGAAGCACGTATCATCGTGTCTGCGGCTGATCCAACAGCGGAATCTATCCCTTTGAACAAACATAAATAAATTCTAAAGAGATTCCCATTGCAAATATATTATGTACTCGAGGAATAATTGTTCTAATATAATTGTCGTGAAAAATAATGTTAATGAGGATTTTAAAAAATTGAAATTTTAAAACGGGGAGAATGTTTCTTTACCGGAAAATCCCGTAATGCTTTCTTCACAATTTTTTTAAAACCTCTGACGCGCTATAGTTATGAGTTACGAATATCAAACAAGAAAAATAGTTTTTGTGAGAAATAAGTATAACATAGAAATTAAGTCGATTAACGGAGGAAAAATGTGGAAGTAATTACTGAGGAAAATGTGAAAATACATATTACAGAGCTTGAAATTCTTCCGAGATGGAAATATAGAGAATGATCAAAATGAAATTAGTGAATATAGACTGGAGTAAATATGTCAAATTAAAAAAATACATTTAAAAAATAATGTGTTATATTAGGAATATTTCTATATGTTTCTTTCATCAAAAGGTCATAATACATTGCAAAATTAGACAGAAATATACATAAAATGTGGTTTTAATAATACAGAGCAGAATCCACTATTGGGTGCACGTATTATGTATCGGTTCGGATTCACTCAGCCTTCATTCAGAATGTTGCTCTTACGTTGCGAATATACATTCCCGCCTAAATTGCTTAACGTCCTGGGGTAACACATACTATTGCACCCGGACTTTAAATTTCAAAAAATAGCGAATAACATCTTCATTGAATTTGGAGTATTTCTATCGCCTTGCCTATTGTCTTGCAAGTAGTTTTTTGTCAAAACTGACTTACTGAACTGTTGTAATATATTTTCATGCAATACAGATTTCTTTAATTTATAACAAACGTTGTACGAATCGTGTTTTTGGAGTGTATCACCATCTTATTAGAAGAAATATACTTAAAATACATATAGTTCTAGATGACATGACTTGCGATATTAAATAATTAAAGTTGATTCCCGAGTTAAATGCGAAGGTTAATTGTTTTTATACAAATACATGCTGCATTCTCGATACAAAGCAATAATTATAGTATTTAAATGGTATAAATGCATTGGTTGTATGGTACAAGTATGGTATATAATGCTATACGTATGAAATAATAAATATGCCTTAACTAGCTTTTTATCCGTTTTTGGTGATATAACAAGCTTAAAATAAAATTATTTATAAAAAATTTGATTGATCTTACTTTATCTATAGCATCTCACAACATTCCTGCACGTTTTCAAATATTTGCAGGGCAAAATTCGTCAAGGAGATTCAGCTTCCAATTGTGGTTGAGCAAGAAAGTAAATATTTATATAATAGCCAAGGGCTACAATTAAATCAAATGTGGTACAAATAATTCATGCGTATGCACATATACAAATAGGTCGTCGTGGAAACTTGAAATTTAATTGATATTATGATCAAACAGAGATATTTGAAATCGATTTTTCGTAAGTCAATCACACGACATCCAATGTTGCGCAGAATTACAATTAAGTAGCGGTCCATTATTCTCAGCTGAATCTGTAAACGTGTGTGAGCATGCTATTTACAAGGGAGGCTGGTGAATCCCTTGGAAATTCATCCAGCCTCACACAATTCCTCCAAGTTTTCGGCCGTTGCCCGAGCGAAGTTCGGCCGAGAAAGGCGCAGCACCGAAGTGTAGCCGTTCTCTCCCGTTCTGTGCCTGTGGGGCGCAAGTATTACACTTTTCATAAGGGCCAACGCCCTCCTCCGCGCCGCCCGGCCTTTGCATTATGGATGCGGTCCATCCGCGGCCGCCAACGGTTATAGAAGTTTGAGTAAGCCCGAGATGCGTATTAGGGGGTCGCGAGCCGGCGCGGGGGCGGTCAGTGGCGGCGAGTGGGCGGGCGCCCGGCCAACGGCGTGGGAGGGGAATAGAGAGGCCCTCGGCTTTCTTCCAGACACTGTAAACAGACTTAGGGCGCTCGGAAGCACTGGGGCCAACCTGTAGGCAAGAACTTGCTGCACGCCTTCCCATTGAAAGGTGTTGCCAAGGTAATAGGTTGCAAGAATGCATTGGATCCGAAGTGATCCCTTGGATTCTGCTAATGCTCTAAGCAATATTTCGCAGCCTCAACAGAGACCGTTTTTGCACCAACATTATGACAATATAATTTATATAAAAGTAATCATCTCATATTTTTTTCTTGAAAACGTCTTCTTGTTAACAACCATAACAGCTTGTGTAAATTCATTTGGTTTACTATTATTAATAATTTTGTTTGTTTTTAGTTGTAATTGTCAAGTATGTTACTGCAAATCATTAATAATTTGGAACAGAATATTCAATATTACAAAATTTTGTTAGCTGTACTGCCTGTATTGCTTACCTTCTACATACGTCACATATACAATATTGCTTATGCATGTGATATCCAATGTGTGTTATATTAAATTTTAAAATTTTAGCAATGTTTAATAATAATGGTCGCTAATATTTTAGGTAGTTTCTAAAGCGACCTAAAATAAATAAATATAAAAAGATAGAAACAATTACGGGTGAAAAAAGCTGAACTGCACTGAGTCGGAGTTAACCTTCAGTTTTGACCTGCAAGCAGAGGATTGTGACCGTTTGTGCGCGTACTGCTGTCCAAAAAGGAAATCGCGAACATTCTCTTGCAGCCTTTCACGCCTGTGGGGAGGTGCGTAGAAATTCATTGAGATGAGAAGAGAAATAACCGGTTGGATTCTTTGATAAAGAACTTTATGAAAGCGTTTTTTAATGTCGCGTATGTCGTGTGTTATTTGCAATATGAGTTTACAGCTGGGCATTGATATACAGACACTCAGATACTGCCAACATTTAAATCGTGCGTCTGGATTATTGATGGCAGTTGTCGAATGACTTGAGCTATTCTTTCTATAATTTTAACTTTTTGTTGCTTTTTTAAATTCTTTCTCGTAGTATTGTAGGTTAGCGCCATTTGATTTTTGTTGTTCATTTCTTTCCAGCTATTTTACTTTAGTTAATTTGAAAAGTTTGTTTTTTGTGTTGAGCCATAGCACAAGTTGTTCCCTACTTCCTACGAGAACTCTCATATGTTAAACCACACACTCTTCCCTAATCTGTTTTAAGAGGGAAAGTTGTTAACGAAACGTATTTATTTGTTTAAAAATGTAAAAAATATTAAACTTCTAATATACTAACACAACATCAAAAATAAAAAACAATGCAATTGGTGTTGAAACGAAAGTTTCAATAAAAAATTTATTCAATATTATCGAGAGATTTCTTGGAACAATTAACAACACTTCCTTGAAAATATTCGAAGTAATTATTCAATATTCGTTGACATCTTTGCGCTTTATGTGATGGTAACAAAAATGTTCATTTTGAAGTGTTTCGAATCACTGTTGATAACGAAAATACTGGTACAGGTAAAACACAAATCAAACATAACAAGACACGTCTTCATTCTTTACTGTACACCAGTCCCTCCAGAATTCGGTGTACGGCCCTTGTAGACCACGGGAAAAAGTTTAAATGAATGTTTTCACTACCCTCATAAAAACAATCTTTATTGGAATCAAGCAACTATTAATAGTACTTCTACGAGTCCTTTTCGTAGTTGTGGCTTGCGAGAGCGAATCTTGAATTACTAATTATGCAAATAAACCCCATTAGACTGCTTAAACCACGGTGTACACAGAAAGCGCTATTTACGCAATGCAACGTAAATAGAGGAATATGAGCCTTCTGTGCGTGACGTCACAAAGATGCCCACCATTACCAAGGGTTGAAATATAGTATGTGGCATTTATAGTATCGATAGCCAGCAACAAATTAATAGAAGGTCCAAGTTTATCTCATTCTATACGGTGTAAAAAACATTTCTTTGAGGCCGTTGGCCTCAAAATTTTAGTTTTTAAGACCCTAGAACGCTTTGTTTAGGAGTTATTTAACTGTATAACTGACTAAGTGCTGCTGGTTGCATTTGACAAGAATATTTGAATGCGGCTTTAAACACATCCGTAATATTTTTAAGGCCAATGTGCAATTTGTCACGTTTCCGTGAAATTCTCTATTTTTTCGAGACCTTATTTATAAAAATCGGTTGCGTGTGAGAGCTGCAAAAGGTATGCGTACTACTGAAATAATACAGGAGACGATTTATTTTTACATCACCTTTATTTACCAAGACAAAAGCAAATTGTGTTCGTGTTAATAATACAGGATTACTATTACCTACGTTCAATCCGTGTTTGAAATTCAATGGAATTCAGACTTACGAAGCACATGTTTTCTTTTGATGCTCGCTGTAGAATACGCAATAAACATTTAAAACAAAGAAAAATCACGAAATAAAGTACACTGTTGTTACCATCAAAGAATAAAAAAACGACAAATAATGATGCGTAATAAGTCATATTTATGTTCTCAATACTAAGCATAGAAATTTAATGAAAGAAAAACTTATTACAATTGCGTGCCTGACATTTAAAATTACAAGTACAGTGAAATTAATTGTTTTCTTGATCCAGGTAACTACAAATTAATTCAATCTTAAAGACACAAACTCTACTCTCCATTTGCACTTTAATATTTTATAGAAACCGGACGACAAGATGCAGTCCCCGTTGGCGAACATCATCCTCATTTCGAGAGGGATGTGTTTTTACATCCTACCACACGCTATGTTTATTCGGAGGGAGCTCATCGCTTCTTTCATTCTTCTCCCCTTGGCAATATTCCGGAGAGACGCCAGCGCCGCGTCTTTCAGCTCGGATTTGCCGGACACTCGGCCGCTGGGGGGGGGGGGGGTGTTTGAATACGCGCTGGCTTAAGCCCCACGTCCTCGACCTCACACCAGGCGGCGTGCTCGCTCTCACTGCTTAGCCCTCTCCGTGAGCTCTGGGGGTGGGGGGTGGGGTGGAGTACGCGCTTATTGTTTCTGTACGTGTCCGCTGCACGTAGGTCAGTAGAGTCTTAAGTGTAGTTTACGTTGTCTCCCTGGAGGAGGCGCTGATCTCCTCCGCTGGAACGTAAGATTCCGCGTCCTACACAACAGCTTGTGGAGCTTTCCCTCTTCAGGTATCTCCCCCAGGCTTTAAGTTCCCGGATAGTTTCCCGGAATGTGTGGAGGTATGGTGCATGTAAGTGTAATTGTGTGTAAGGCATGAAGATATGACAAGGAAGAAGGAGAAAAGTGCTTGGTCCGTGGCCTGGCCTTAGTCCTAGCCTAAACCAAGGCAAGTGCTTCGCGGTCTGTCGAACCCTATCGAAGTTACGGCCCTTTTAAAATACGGATATCGAGTGCAATGATGCGTTGCTTCCCATATTCTCCGATTTGGAACAACACGGCACCCAATGCCAAACCGCAGCTACCTTTATGTAAAAACATTTGTTGACGGAAATTTGGGTAACCTACTACATAGGTATTACAGAATGCTTCGCGCAGCTCATCAAATGCATCCGGGCATTGTTGACACCCGAACCACCGGCTTCTCTACCACAATAAATGTAACAATGGTGCTACTTTGCTTGAATAGTTTTTGACAAATCGAGCATAGTAATTACAAATACCAAATAGATGCCGGAGCGCGCGAAGATTTTTTTAGTTATTGTGACGAGTCTAAATAAACTGTCATACTACTCTACGTGTTCCATTTTCTCGTATCGCACGCATTACGTTGTATTGTGTCTGGTATTCCTGTAGATGTATTTGATTATGTATGGTACATTTTCCTCGGATACTCCGAACATTTCCGAATACGAACCGACCACTCCCTCTATTAGGTCGGAATACCGGGGTTCTACTGTACTTAGTACAAGGTGCGAAAGAAGCTTCATGTAGTAAGTATTTGACATTTTAGGATCGGGTTTATCCACCCTTTTCGAGCTAGCGGTGTTCCCATGCCAGGGCGCTGTCTTTGTTTACTATCCGCGCCTAGGAGTAAGGTGGACACGTGGCAAGCAGGACGTAAATCTACGTACGTAGCTTCCTTTACCTGCTCGAGATTTTTGTTTCGTCGCACACCTATAAAAGCTGAGACGATTTGTGTTAGAAACCTACTGATTCATTTTTGCGCCGGCCGGGAATCGAACTCGAGACGCCTCACACAATGTTAGCACGCTGCCCACGACTCACCCGAGGGGTAACAAATTCAATATGGACGTATGTGGGTGGTGATTACGTTACACCTAGCAACGAATTTTGTTTACAATGGATTGCTCGAGCGAACTATTTGTCCCAGATGGCATTATACGAGAGGTGAATTCAGCACGTCGGGAGTTGACACCTGGGCGATCAAAGGAAAACAAAATGAAAAAACCCTATGAACATTTCATGAATGGACAATGGGGTGTGCGAGGTGTAAGGGAGGAAATTTCTTTCTTTCTTTTTTTCGCATATTTCCTTACACTAGCAAAGATATTGTAACAGACACCATTGCGGTGAAAATATTCTATATTGGTTTCCACATTTGAATTAAATGAGAAAATGGATCTCTCAAATTACGTAGGCCTCTGTAAAATGATATTGCAGTTTAAAGAAAATGATTTCTCCAACTGTTAACTTTTCGTATCCCTCATGCGAAAACATTAACCTTTACACTAGATACATATTACTCGCGAAACGTTTCTTGAACGATGTACTAGATTCCCTCTCTTTGGCACAATAAACAGTTGAAAACAAATTCTCGCAGCGAGCACTGATGATAATATTCCAAACACATCTTCAGTGGCGCGAAATATAAACTATTTTCGGTTGAAGACGAGAACTTCTGTCTGTGATTTTCTCCAAAAAATTCAAAAGAAATGACCAAAGCAGGTGAAGATCCGTCACAGAAGATACCTCAAACTCCTGCGAAAGTTAGAACGGGAATTATTGAGAAAGTTGCGAAAGTATGAATGATTCTCCAGAAATTGGCATTGCATTATAAAATCTAGAGACCAATTTCGCAACTAATACCCCCAGTCTACCCGCATTTCTTCAAATCATCATTAAAGAAAAGGTGCGTGAGTAGTACTTGCAGATTCCTCACTAGGCCTTCCATGAAAACACACACACACATAAAATACATGGGACCAACAATCATACCTAGGTGGGACCCGCGACCCTTCAGACCTAGTCTCTGAGGATTGGCTATAGTATACTTAAAGCATAACTAAAATGGGTCAGGGAAATATACCCCCCAAAAGGAAAAAACTCTAAAATAATTCTTATAGAAAAGTTTTGACTGATGCCCCCGAGGAAGAAATACCTAATGAAAACAACATTACTGACAGTGATCGTCGGAATTTGTTGTTGCGTCGAACTCGGTAGTATGGCAGTGGGCCACGTCCGCGATAAGGATAGATATCTGCGTGTAACATTACCACACATTCGAATGTTCGTGACCAGATGTTAAATGTGACAACCTATGTTGTAACTCATTTAATAATAATTTCTTACATATTTTCTCCACTTTTTTTATTTATTGTACTCTTTAATTCAGAAATCTTGTGCATTTTGTCTTGTGCATCATGTGCATTTTGTGGTTTTCCATTAATCTAGTTGTTTTCCTAGACGTGTGTTACAGTATTTTATTAGGTCTACAAGGTATAGAACTTAAAAGAACCTTATGATTAAATTTAGCTATCTTTCAAGAGTACTATAAAATAATTAAAAAGGAATATTACTTAACAGTAAATGTATAAATTCTACTCATTTATATATTATTCAACGTATTAACCTACGAAGTAATAGTACACAATTTGATAAGCATGAGTTCTGCCTTACTTCCCTTTTGCTTTTATCACATGCAGTTTTCCTCAGCTTTTCTCTTTGCAAAATATGTATTCTGGATTCCTATCTTTTTTTCATTTTCTCTTGTATTTTTTCTGCGGGCCAGGAAATTATTTACATTCAATTTTTCCATGGTGTGGGGAACATCCTTTTTTGCATGCATCTCAACTCTCGGATTATACTCCTTTCTTTCGTCGATTTCATGAACAGATTTGCAAAGAATACTCGTGAATATTCTTGGATATTGCACTCGATATCTCTTGCTCTCCTTTCACTTCTTTCATTCGTCGTATCTTCCTCTTCTTTAAACAACATTCTTCGTCCACTTCTCTTTACTTCCCGCTGAGCGTCTGTTACATACTCGTACATATCCTTGTACTCTCTTCAGCTTGAATTTCTTATCCGCCCCAGAATTGTCACTGTATTTTCTCCGTCCTCGGCAGGGAATCGCGGCTGTCCCGACTTCTGCCCCGCCTCCCGCCGCCGCCGCAGCTTCCGCCCCCATCACCCCGTCATCCTGCCGCCGCCGCCGCCCGGGCAGAGATTGCGCCCGGTTCAAATTAAACCCCTCGCGCAGACCTCCCGTCACGAAATTGAATTCTTTCATCTCGCGTCTGCCTCCTTAATGAAGTAAGACGTGTTTATAAGGTACCGTTTTCTTACTTTTAATAAGGTACGTTTTTCTTAGGAATTCGTTTTGATATTAGTTCGTTTCTTATTTTTTTCTCTTCCCTGACCCTTCGGAAGATAAAAGCCTTTTCACTTCCTTTTCATTTCGGCGTGTTCATCAGCTGTAACGGTTTTCTGAAATTAGTTCTTATAAATGATTATTAAAGTTTCTGGGACTTCGTCATTCACGGTCGCTGTTGGTCGTCGGAGGCATTTTGGCTTTGCCGAGAGCTTGGGAAAGCGAGCAGCTGCGACTTTTTTGAGGTTCTCAAATAATCTCCTCTTGGTATATTCGCAATAAAGTGGATAAACACGGTGCGGTTTCTCTGCAGGAAACAATCTATACTCTGGAGTAACAAACATGATACAATGAAGCGAATGCTAGAGCGCATCGCCTTGCATGTATCTAATATTTAATTATTCATATTATAATATAATACATAATTATTCCTATTATTCATTTTGTGTCTTTAAGAAATGGAAGTGTCGATGTTCACAAAGGGGATTTTCATCATATTTGATGCTCAATTCACTGTAATTATGAGCAATGGGATGAAATTTGTTAAAAAGAAAACAAACACAAACAGATATAGACTTACACCTCGCAGTACTAAATGTTATTTGTATGTGATGACAAGAACATAGAACGACGTTACACCTAAATTCATCATTCAATGTGATTCTTCGCAATAAATACACATTCCTCAAAACAATGATACTTTTTCATAAGCACATGATTTGAAACGTTCACCGAACAAAAAAAATGCGAGGGACAACAAAAACGAATTGTGGTACATCAGCACATAATTTTTCGCATTATTTCTAACTTTTGCAATTTTAAAAATGTGATTTCAAATGAAAATGATTCCTGTGCTATTTTTAAGCATTCTTTGATCTATCACAGGAAAACATTTAAAGAAAGAATTTTGAGACGTTTTGAGAAAGAAGTCTTAAAAATTCCAAGAAGGTCATACAAAAATGTCACAAAAACTACTCGTTGTTTCAAAAAATGTACATCACATTATTTAAAGATCTAACTTTTTAGGACTGTTTTCATTATGAAAAAAATGTCTCTCATCTATTTTGTACTTTTTCCAATCTTCATATTTTTCAATATTTAAAAATACACAAATTCATCCAAAATGGAACATACGCCACTTTTATAAGCATATATTTTCTCTATTTGAAAAGAAAATTAAAAAAAAATCGGAATCATCTTTTGTCTTCTTGAATCCTTGTGCACTAAATTAACATTTGCATATTTGTACCTCATAATAAGTAGCATTATGAGATAAGTATCATCAGATGTTACCCCGTGAATATATTTGTCATTGTTAATAATCAATCCGTCGGTATTAAATAATTTTCATAATAGCTTTAATGCACGAAGGGTATTGGAACCGGTTGACGCCCGTGATACATACGAAATTTTATTTTTATCCAATTTCAATGATTCAGATTTATTTATTTATTTATTTAATAGTAGATGTTAACTTGACTCGGTTGGTCATTTCGTATTTCTTTCCCATAGTACCCTCTGTAAGAGAACGTGGGGCATTATTCAACTGTTTTCAAATTTCTCTCGTAATCGTGGTGGAAAGACATGATATCTTTCCATTATGCTTGACTCACTATCATCTCGATCCAGGTAAATTATGCAGCGTAGTATTTCAAGATCCATATTAAAGGTAATAACAAGCAATAATGTTTCTGAAAAAAAAATCACCTTATTTTTACTTACTCTTACAAACTTCAAAACGCAAAAGGCATTTACGTTCACATTTTACTTTCAGTTAAATATAACATGCCAAATATCACAATAGTGCAATTCAGTTAAAAGCTATACATCAGCATGCCAAAGCAGTTTGCACTTTGGATTTCAACCAAAAAATTAAGTAACCATTTTAATATTCTTCAAAATTTATTGAAAAGCTGTTTTAAAATGAAAGGCGAGTTTACGTTTTTGAATATCTAGAATCAGAAAATACAGTTTGTGACTGATGGGCATTCACAACCGCGTGTTTCATAAAAAAAAATAATCGATAGTAAATTTGTACTCCGCTGTGGCGCATTTGCTTCTTCCTTGTTTTAGAACATCGTGTTGGTCAATCCATATCAAATCCGACAGAAGTTCGGAGACATCTTTCGATTTTTAAGAAAAGTTTTTTTCTTTATATCATATAATTAAAGGAAAACATTTATTTATGTTTATTAAACTACATAAATTGATACTATGTGGCTGGTCTCTTTTTCTAGTGTGAATACCAGGAAGGTAAACTTACAACACCAAAAAGTTATAATAACTTAGGGTGTAGATTTTGTAATGACTGAAAGGTCTTTAGTCTAGCCACATAGTTTTGGTAAATTTGTAACATTGTATATTCGTAATAAATGTCCCGCAAAACTGCGTCTTCATAAAGAGAATGAACATTTATCTCGTCAACATTGCCACAGGTACCATATTTATGTTGGTGGACACCACATTTGGAGTTGATTATTTTGTTTTCGGGAGCGTCAACGGCTGTTGACATTATTCCCATAAGTGTAGTGAATATTTATCTCGGAGAATAGCGGTGTTCCTCCGAGTCTAGAAAGTGAGATCTAGTCCTGTCCTCCAAGTGGACTTGCGGGCTGTTCTCTTGCTGGTCTCTCTCCTGAAGGTACACCACTCTGCATGGGAAAACTGTCCCGCCTGTCTCCCAACAAGGTAGCAAAGATCATATAGGTGTTAGCACGTATGTGTGTTAAGGGGGGAGGAGGGGACACGCACGATGAAGCAGAGACACCGCGCGGATCGTTGCCCTTCTTTTGAGATTCTGCTCGGACATTCGTCAGATATTGATAAAAAAGCACCAAAAACGACTGATCAGGGCAGCTGGCCGGCAGAATCCTCTGGACAGCGGCCGAATTCGATCACGCTACGACGAAAGCTATTGACGAAAATCTGCCAGTAGCGAGACTCGTCCTCAAGGTCGTGCCAATGAGAGACGCTGCAGTGACAACAGTTATATCCCTGAGCTCTCCCAGCTGCTGCAGGTGGAGCGTTCTGCTGAACAGAAGGACCGCGTATGAGTCGCAGAGCAGGCCCGGCATGTGTTCGCCCAGCACCGGGGCAGCGGGCCGCACCCTGCGAAGGCGGCGGGGGCGGCTGTGACGGTGGCGGCGGAGGCGACGGGGGCGGCAGCGGCGGCACCGGGCGTTGCACCATCGATTTCCTCCCTTCTAATGAGGCGCCCTCTTTCCCGCGCGCCCCCTTTTTTAACGTGCGCGCTTACGGGAGCGGCTTATTGGGGCTCCGCGGCCGTCGCGGCTTTGTCGACTGCCGCCCCCGCCCCCGCCCCCGCGCCCCTCCTCCGCCCCGCAGCTCGCGCTGGCGCCGCACCGGGGAGAGGGAGGGGGGAGGGCTCGGGCGCGCATGCGCCAAGTCCTCACCTGCGCTCGCCAGCAGCCCTGGCTGCTCGTGATGGGTGACATGTTGAATGAAGAATTGTTTCGAAATGCGTTTGTGTGGTTGCGTTACCATATTCGTATTTTGATGGTGAGGAATTTCTTCGGAAGAATATTTACCCCTTTCGCCGAAATCAATGTGGGATAGAGATGTAAAAATAATATAAATTCAATAAAAAATCGCTGGAAGTGTAAAAAAATACTGATGTTTTTCTTGATCTATTGCAAGCGGCCTTATGGGGTTTGGAGCATTTTCATCATACATTTTACGGAGAAGATCTTACACCGCAAATCTAGATTGCCTGAAACTCAGTGAAAGTGAACGTTATGATTTTGTGTTCAACAAAAAATCTTAATAATCTCGTATAAGAGGAAAGAATGCTATGGATTTTGAGCCTGTAAAGTCACAAGCCTCCACTTTTTTGTCGTCTAATGGAATTTTATCGGTCCCGCGTGTGAAAAGATAGTGCAGCTGGGAATTACGATATAATACGTGATGGAATGAAGGTTTACAGAACTCGACCACTGCTATAAGATAAAATATAAATAGTGACAGTTGAGAAAGGAATTGATTACATTTACAGTTCGTAAAAAGTTGACCTTCGATGAATATTCTCTTGAAGTTAGAACATGCCGAAATATTTTCGAAAACGAAGGTAAATATTGTTGTAAAAGGTTAAAAAATGATACAAAATGAACGATGAATCTATGAAGGTCTGCTTGGTACCGGTACACGAATGTGAAGGATACGGAGCCGACGTTATGGAGAACAGGTGGGCGAACATCGCAACGCGTTGTTAGTCTGCGTGTAGTGAATTGACTGATTAATTGATTGCGATTCAACTGCTAAGGTCACTATTCCCGTAAGTGTAGTAAACGTTTTTATCTCGAGAGGTGGCGACGATCTTCCTCCGCTGAATGGCGAAATGCGGTGCCGGCCTCCCCGTCGGCTTGCCCCTGGGGTTTTCCCCAACTAGGTATCTCCCATCAGCCGAGAAAAGCGCTAACCCCTGACTGGTCTCCCGGCGTGTGTGGTAGTCTGTGCATGTTAGTGTAAGTGGATGAGGAAGGAAAGATCGCTCACGGTCTATGGCCCGTTTTTAGGGGTCTGCTCCGGCATTCGCCTAGTATTGTTCAGGAAAATCGCAGAAAACCACCGCTCAGAGCAGTCCGCTGCTCTGAACAGACAGTGGCATCCAGACAGTGGCTGAATTAAACCTAGTAGCTATGTAATTAGTGTCGAAACGCATGCAATGGATTTTCACAGAGATGGAGCCAATGGAGTTAGACGAGTCATAAGAACTGTGAAAATCTATTTTTAGAATATGTAACTCATCAGAATATGGCGCCCGACCACTGTGAGAAAACATTTAATGAAAATAATTGAAAATCTTATGTCTGAATGAAGTTAGAACATTATTTAAAACGGTCAAGTATTTTTAAGTTTGAAGATTCCACAGATGAAAATGTTCAATACTTTATGTTGTGCTCAACCACTCTTTACGTTACTCAAGTTTTACGTTGGCTCAAGTACTCAGAATATTCAGAATGTGCATGGCGGGGAAGGTGTACTAGAGTTGAAATTCTTGTGTCTTTTGGTGTCAAGATATTGAATACGAGTAACCGTGCGTTTTAAAAACTTCAGTAAGAGTGTATTCGGTTCTCCTGCCCTCTGCGCACTAAATCTATTTTACTCTGCTTCCACAAAGGTATCCGATTGTTGATTCGAACAAATTTCGAACGGAGGGGAACTGCGTAGGAAAATGACGTTTATTAATTTGTTCTACAGTACCTTTGGCCCTCATAACTACCATCCGGAAGCAATTTTCCAGAAGAGACCACCTAGAATTTTTCATATTTGTAATTCACCAGTGGGCGACTATTGAAAACACTTTGAAGGCAGTTTCTGTCGGCAATCAAATAGCTGCAGCCCAAGGGCATATTCAGCCAGGTTCCGGCTTCTGCCACCGTACACATCTTGCGGTTCCTCGTTACCTGACCTTCGCAACCGTTGCTGGTCTGCGGCAAATGTCGCAAAGCACGTAAATTCCATTATCCTGTCGCAACTAGGCAGCCGGCGCCCTCCGCCTGGGCCAGCTGAATGCGTAGTGGACGGATGCAAGACGTAGTGGTCGGAAGCAACAAAACAACAGCATACCCCCGCGCGGTCGCTACAGTCCTCTAAGTGTTCCGGGTTGATGTCCCTTGAAAACGACTTTTGGATAAGGTGCTGTAGTGTTTCTAAATTAGGTCATATACGAAACGAAGACAACTGGCAAAAGATGGATGTAGCAGGATCCATCTCAGAGACAGTTGAAGCCAAGCCTGCAATTTAATGAAAGATTTACTGCAACTGTTTGACTTGCATTGTTTGATCTTGTCAGTTACTATGTCGAGGACAGCGTTTTTAATCAGTTCCCAACCCCCGAGCGCACCGCGCGCATCGTAATACGTTTTGTTACAGGATATAAGGATAGTAATCCATTTTACTACTCGTACGATTCTCTTGATTTCAACAATGCTCTATGAGAGAGCGTAGGCTTCCGCGGCCGGAGTCAGTATTTACTTGGTTGTATGTATTACGCTCTGAGGAAGGTCGCAGAATGGCGACCGAAACGTCGGCACCTTCGCCATGGACGCGACGTCACCCAGAAAGCCAAGTAAATAATGTTCTATGAATTGTATGTATTATACGAGTTGTTTACTGTAGACGCCGTTTCTCGCTTCTAAACTTCCAGTATTTTCGGTCTATCCAGTCTCCTTCTCGTGGACCTCTCCACCTATCATATTTTGCATCTTTCTTCCTGCATCTGGGTGTCCTGCCACGCTTCTTTCGTGTTGTACGAGTCCACAACTACACTCTCTTTTGTCACTTTATGCGATCCATCGATTGGAGTTGCCCTTACGAACTCAATCGCTTGGCTTCAACCGTCTCTAGATGGAACTTTCTGCATCCATCTTTTGTCAGATGTCTTAGTTTCGTATATGATCTAATTTAGAAACTCGACAGCATCTTCTCCATAAGTCGCAATATAAACCAGAGTCCACCTCTACTAAATTTCTACGTTTCTGCTCCTTAAGTAGTACATGCGCTATCTACTATAGTTTTATAAATATTGCGTTTAGTCTTTTTTGTGACTTTCTACTTCAAAGTAGAGGGTTTAATACCGAATCACTCTTTTTCCTCTTTTTACTTGTCCTGTTTTATCAGAGATATCGTCAGAATTTCTGTCATTTGACGAAAGAGTTACTCCAACTGACTGCCTTGAATTGTTTGATCTTGTCAGTTACTATGTCCAGGACGATCTTTTTAATTAGTTCCAAATGTGAGAAATAAATAAAGAATATTATCAATTTTTTATTATTTTCAAAGACAGTTTTGCACAAATATAATGAAAAACTACCGAGTGAAATCATAAAACTAATAAATACTAAGAATTAGACAAAAAGACTTTGGGCCCGCCTAAGAACGGCAGGACACAAAGCAGAACTAAATCTAATATTTACATACATATACATTTACTTGAACTGCAATTGCGTGTGACCCGGTGGCAGTTAATTAATAATAATAATAATAATAATAATAATAATAATACCTTCATCATGCGTGAATACTTCACCATTACCAAAATGGAGACTGACACTACGGCCTACCGACAAAAGTTACATGAAACATTTCTTCACCGTTTCCCTGATTCTGAAGTTAGTGAGCAAAGAATAGCGGACCAGCGTCGAGCAATTGTTCAGAAAAATCTTCTCTCTGCACCAGTTTTCGAAGCAATCAAGGAAGAAGTGAGAAAATGCTTAACTCCTCAGAACCTAGTAATCCGAGGACAGTGGAGATATCAGCTGTGCAAACTCAGGATGACAATGGGACAAGCATGTCAAAAAGTATGGATGATAAGAGTAGTGAAGAGGTGCAAATTCGCAATGGCTTTGCAGTCGCACTTGCGGAATTTGAAGTAACTGACCCACTGAACCGCTATCTCATTCCCAGACAAAATTGCTCGAAGAAATTAGCAAGAGCAATCAGCGTCTTGAATGAGAAAGTACTGCTACAACATCTACAACAAAGACCATCTTTCGAAGACGTACACACAGCAATTTATTGTGCTGCGGTTGTGGCTTCAAGATGTAACGGTTCCAAGCTTTTCAGCCGCGTAGCAACTGCCCAAAATGATCGAAGTGAAAAAAGAATGCCACCTTGGGAAAGACGGCTGGTGAATCGTATAGAAAGCACTAGGAGAGATATAGGGAGACTCGCACAATTTAAAAATGGAAATATCTCAGAAAAACTGAGAAGAAAGGTGAATAACATTCTTATCAATACAAAAATACATACGAAGCACGAGCCCTTGAATTTAACAATAACAGAGCATCTTGACACCTTACGACAAAAGCTTTTGCTGTTAACAAAACGCCTTCGACGCTACAGGAATTGCACTACGAGGAAGCAACAGAATTCTCTTTTTAACAGAAACCAGAAAGCATTCTACAGGAATATGTCAAAAGGCAAAGGGCTTGTAAATGATATGAAAAAGTCAGAGCTTCCCTCAAAGGCACAAATAGAGGACTTTTGGAAGCCTATCTGGTCATCTGCTGTGTCCCACAACCCAGATATGACGAGGATTGAAATGGAATATGACAGACACCGAGATATCCCTCTAATGGGTGAACCAATCATCACCGTGGAAATTGTCCAAGCAGCTTTGAACAAAGCACATAACTGGAAGGCACCAGGCAGTGATGGCCTGCACAATTATTGGCTCAAAAAATTTACCAGCACGCACCATCATATAGCTAATATAATTCAATATTTTCTTCACAATCCAGAAAATCTACCTTACTTCCTCACTGAAGGTAGAACATTCATGTTACCAAAGGAGGGTGACACTAAAGACCCCTCGAAGTACAGGCCTGTAACCTGCCTTCAAACTTTCTACAAACTCATAACATCTTGTGTTTCACAAATGATGATGACACACATTGAGGAACAGAACATCTTAGCAAATGAACAAAAAGGATGTAGACCTGGATCTCAGGGATGCAAGAAGAAACTCATTATAGACTCTGTAATTATGGGGCAAGTGCTTGAAAAACAAAGAAACTTGTATTCATGCTACATAGATTACGCTAAAACATTCGACACCGTGCCCCATTTTTGGCTCCTTCAATGTTTGGATCCAGCTTGATCCGCCTGTTCAACCAATCATTGAAACAAAAGAGAAGATAACCTTATGGAAAGCGAAGGCACTGCATGGAAGGTACCCTCACGAGCTGAGTAAACCAGAAGTCGACATCTCTGCGTCGCACACATGGCTCCAGCACGGGGATCTCTTTCCGGAGACAGAAGCCTTCATGATAGCTATCCAGGACCAAGTGGTACCAACATTGAACTACAGAAAACACATTCTGAGAGATTCTACCATTCAGTCCGACTCGTGTAGAAGATGTGAGGCTGCAAGCGAAACTAACCAACACGTGACAAGTGGATGTAGCAGCCACGCACAGTTGGAATAAAAAAAGCGGCATGATGAAGTGGCGAAGCAGGTACACCAATTATTGGCATTGAGAACGGGCTTACTCGCCACTTCCGTGCCGTATTATAAATATGTGCCTCAGAATGTGCTTGAAAGTAGTGAGCACACACTCTACTGGGATCGCTCCATTATCACTGACAGACATGTCGGCGGCAAGAGACCCGATATAACGTACATTGATAGAAACCATCAGCAGGTTTTCCTTATCGACATATCAATACCCAATACCCACAACATATCGGGAAAATATCAAGAGAAGATCCAGAAGTATACCGATCTCGCCCATGAAGTCGCAACTCAGTGGAACTTCAGTAAAGTGACAACTGTGCTTATAATAATATCAGCTACAGGAGTGATCCCGAAAATGACACTTCGGGCACTGGAGTGTCTTCACTTGGATGCCAGGAATGTATATAATATGCATAAATCAGTAATTTTGAATACTTGCCGTATTGTCAGAAGCCATCTGAACCTTCAGTAAAGCAACCACACACCTGGTCATCATTCCTGTGTGTGGTTGACATACCGACCAGTAGATACTGTGAATAATGTAAGATAATAATAATAATAGTAATAATAATAATAATAATAATAATAATAATAATAATAAAAGAGTTTAATATCAAACGAGGATGCAAAATTCATATTATCTCTAATATTAAGTATTATAAAAATTATGTCAACTCTATCATGACATTCAACAATAATATTTTGGTGATACTAAAAATCAATGTAAGCTATATAGATATTGGCTGAATGAGATAAAAAAGGCATTCATCGCGTTCACTACCCTTCAATGCACTACACTGTTTTGCTTTGAATTACATTGACCAGCACATCACAGCACTTCATCGCACTTCACAGCACTTATACAAGTTTTACAGTTACACAGCTCCATTATTTCGCATACACAGTTACTAATTTAAGATATATTACTATCAACCGGTTCTAACTTATTCGTAAAAGAAAGAAGAAGAACTAACCAACTTTTTCAATTTGTCTTTCGCAAGATATTCAACGAAACTACACCCTTCGCACATAACTTATTCTTAATCAAATGACATAACAATGTATGGCCCCCGCCCTTAAATTGAATATACATCCCCAAAAGTAATGAAAGCCATTATAAAAGCATTACCTACAAAAATGCCCCAGGACCCGATAGTTTTAATAACATCTTAAAAATATCCCTGATCCAGTCATATCATATATTACAAATATTTACAACTCGATTACGAACACGTTTTTTCCACAAACGTGGAAACATGCAATTATTTCCCCAGTTCTCAGATAAAATAAAAGAGCTAGTCTAGTAGAAAATTGTCATAGAAACAATTACCATAGAACAATTCGGAGTTACAGAAGACATCGCCACACACCATCAATTACTTCGCATGTCAGAACGCATCTTCTCCGCATTTCAGAGAAAATATCAATCTGTAGCCATCTTTCTAGGTTGCTCAAGCATTCGACTGGATCTGGCACATGGCATTAACCCATTGATTAAAAAAAGGGGTACATAGTGTTAAATATTAATAATAAAAATAATAATAATTATTATTTTAATTATTAGTGACAATGATATTATTACACATATGTCTGTTTAATTACATTTTTAGCCGTGTAAAGCGTCTGGCGAGTTAACTCTGGACGTGCAATTACAATAGTAGTAGCAATACTAATAATAGCGACAACATTAACAATAGTAACAATAATGATTCTAATAATTTTAATAATCAATACATCAATCATCGTCATGAGTATAGATAAATAAATCTGAAATGTCTATGTAATTTTCGAATTTTTCGTTTCTACATACTTTTTACTTTCCCGTATACATACGTATATACGGAATAATATACGTAGTATAAGGAAAGTTATGTAATGCTGTGAAAAATTGATTTTGAGATTTCAACGAAAATTCGTTTTGGGGCCCCTGATTTCGAAAAAGTGGTTATTTTCAAAACGTCCGTCCGTCTGTCCGTGTATCCGTCTGTCCGTCTGTCCGTCTGTCCGTCTGTCCACGTGTCCGTCTGACTGTCGGTCCGTCTATGAACACTACTAGCGTCTAAACCTTGCGTAGGATTTTTTCCAAATTGAAGAAATCGCTGTCCATGTGGCTCGAGTCTAATCTTTGAGATTTTGAAAACAAAAATTCTTAAAATTTGGGGGTACTTTATATGAAGCCCGCCAGACATTTTCAAAATTTTCACAAGAAAGGCTCCAATTTCTTAAACACTTCTCTTTAGAATAAAGTAATATACACGTATAAAAGTGGCATAGGTTCAATTTTCACAGTTAACTGTAAATTTTCGAAAATTTTAAAAGTATGGATTTCTTCGCTATCTTTCTACAAGTACAAAATTAAAGATAGTGATTTTTCCTTCAAATGAAATTTGTTGCCCATAATTAGTTCTTTTATTAAGGTAATGGAATTGCCTTTGAGAATTAGTAGTTTTCGCGCAATGTTGCGCGCAATATTTGCATTTTTAAAAATAACAAAAACAAGATTTTATCAAAAATGGCTCCAAATTTTTTTTTGAAATTTTTGGTAAGAATAATAGAAAATGCACTCTATAAGATGACATAAACGTCATATTGCTCTATTCTTTTGTTTTTTCAAAAATGTAATTTTTGTGACTTGTCTTGCACGTCGTTAATATTTACATTAGCGGCAATTTCTTTACATTAAGGTATTTATGAGTACATGTGCTTTAAATAATATTATATGTCGAAAACTCAACAATTTTCCGTGAAAATCAGCTCAAAATTTCGCATTTTCAGAAACGCTCAAACCCCATCTCAAAAAATCCCCATATTTTTTCAAACTTTTCCAACTGATAGTGCTAATTGCACTGTTTATGATGACATAGAATTAATTTTGCTGTATTCATTTGTTTTTTCAAAAAATACACTAATGTAATTTTTTTGAAATACCTCTCACGCCTGTAATATCCATAATTCCAGCAATTTGTAAACACTATTGCATTTGTGACTGAAAGTGCTTGAAATGACGTCATGTGAAGTTTTTCGAAAACCCAATAGCTTTCTGTGATATGTGGTTCAAACTTCGAATATACAGTAGTGCTTGAATGTAATTTACTTAAAAATGACTCAAAACTTTTGAAAGAAAATTGCCATTGAGGTCGAAGTTTTACTGTTATTTAATGTTATTAAAATAATATGTTCGTTCTACGACATGGAAACTGAAAAATTAAGAAAACTTCAAAATTATGTACTTTGATGATAAAGCAAAGTTTAAATCAAGTCCGAATAGGTAGACGAGACCAATGGGAATTAATACGGGAAAGTCTGTGCCATTTATTAGCATCACTAGTTCTACTTGCTTATTAGATTACAGAAACGAATTTCGCATCAAATTAAGAGTTTTCTGTTTGACTGTCTGCACGATTTAACTCAAAAACTACTTAATCTATCAATGTAAAAATTAATCACATTCAGTGTTGCCAGTTTAGCGGATTGGCCGCTAGATCTAGCGGAATTTCAACCGTTCTAGCGGCGAGAAATAATGATTTAGCGGCTAGCGGAAAATCTAGCGGAATGAAAGCAAATTGGCGGAATTTCTAGCGACAAGGTTGAAACATGTTTCCATTTATAAACTTTTGTTTCGATGACCAAAAACTAATGGGGACATGTAAAGTATTCCGTCCCTTATTATCTAAAGTAAACAAATACCGCTGGAACCATAAATCTGACATCTGAGTCATATTACCTTAACCCTCAACTAGGCGCGTGGTGCCTTTCTCATTGGCTAGCGGCCGGAGATTCTCCACCAAATATCCAATCAAACGTGGAGAAAATATTATCCGCGTTCTCTTTAAATATGCAATATCTCTGTACAGTTTTTGAAATGCTAAGCGTAATAGTTTGTGAATAAATAAATAAATATTCAGCCTGCAAATTCAAGTCTCTATAAGAACAATATTTTAATAATATTGCAGTAATATACTTTAATATTTTTTCTACATCCGCGTTAATATTCTATCATATTAAATTATGAAACTAATATTTAAAAAGTATTATTTTAGTAGACATAAGAATATTTTTTTGATATTTATTTAAGAATTTTCGATTTCCAGATGAAGTTCTTAGGCTTATAGGTTCAAATGCGAAATATAATAAGCAAATAAATGAGGAAAATAATGAAGTCCAAATAATAGACGAGCTTGTTTCAGAACTTAATAGTAGTGAATAGTAATGTAAAATTATAGTAATAATAAATCAATATTATTATTCAATTATTACTGCGATTCGTCTGTGTAAACTATTATATAGTTAGATTTAAGTTATAAATTATAAATATAATTACACAAACATGTGCAATATTTAATCATTGCTTATATTTGTATATTTTATATATATTTAAAATAAGTTGTAAATATCGAATTTGTATTTTTATTATCATGTAATAAAATAAAAAAATGGCATATTTATCACCCTAGTTCTGATTCATAAATTTCAAATATTTTCATTTTTAATACTTTTGTATCACATATTCATTTAATATTTATAAATTATTTATATAAACAATTACTCGATATTATAAATATTATTTATTAAAAACAACTGTTATTATATGTAAAATTAAATATCTTGATTTAGCGGAAAAGTTAGCGGCAAGAAGTTTTAAATTTAGCGGAATCTAGCGGAATTACGCGTGCCATCTAGCGGCCGAATGTCCATCGGACCTGGCAACACTGATCACATTACGAATACTCTGCCCACGGGACCAACTCATTTTGGTCTACCGCGATTTCCCCAACGGTTACGAATATGTTTTTTTGGATACCCCTTTTGCACACCATTTCTTCGCATCGTGCCCCTACTACATAAAAGTAAGTGCCTATGTTTGTATGCATGTATGCACCACAAAACTCTAGGCCCTCTGGAATAATTGCTCCCGAATTTGGCTCGAATACTTTTGATGGGCAAAGATGAAAAATACCTTGATTGCGATCAAAACTGTTACCTGAAAATGTTTTATAATATTCAATCCAAGCAAAAGGGCAGCAATGAACAAGCGAAGTAGATTAAGCAGAGAGAGAGAGAGAGAGAGAGAGAGAGAGAGAGAGTGAGAGAGAGAGAGAGAGAAAGAGAAAGAGAGAGAGAGAAAAAGAGGGTGAAAGAGAGAGAGAAAAAGAGGGTGAAAGAGAGAGAAAGAGAGAAAGAGAGAGAGAGAGAAAGAGAGAGAGAGAGAAAGAGAGAGAGAAAGAGAGAGAAAGAGAGAGAGAAAGAGAGAGAGAAAGAGAGAGAAAAGAGAGAGAAATAGAGAGAGAAAGGGAGATAGATAAAGAGAGATAGATGAAGAGAGAGAAAAGCGAGAGAGGGAGAGAGAGGGAGAGAGAGGGAGAGAGAGGGAGAGAGAGGGAGAGAGAGGGGGCGAGAGAGGGGAAGAGAGGGGGAGAGAGGGGAAGAGAGGGGGAAGAGGGGGAGAGAGGGGGAGAGAGGGGGAGAGAGGGGGAGAGAAAGGGTGAGTGAGAGAGGGGGGGAGAGAGAGGGGAGGAGAGAGAGAGAGAGAGAGAGAGAGAGAGAGAGAGAGAGAGAGAGAGAGAGAGAGAGAGAAGGGAATGAGCGGCACTCTGGACGGTGGAGGAGCAAACGGGGCACCTGAACCAAATAAAAGGGCGTAGTGGGTGATGGAATTGTGGAGAAGCTGCATGTGCGTGATGAGCGGATGGAACAAATGGGGCGAAAGAGTCTTGATGGGCGGGACGGGAGGTGTTTGTAGATTGACGGCCATGGCGTGCAGGAATGGGAGAGAAGGAGAGACGGAGGAAGCGTGATGAGCGGAAGGTGCCAGATTGGAGGAGCGGAAGATGTTTGCGGGACGGCCATGGCATGGAAGATGGGGCGTGTTGAACGGACGAAGTGTGATGGAAGGAACATACAGAGCAGAAGGGGTCTCAATTGGCAGAGCGTCCATGGCGTGCTGGACAGGGCGTGCTGGACAGGGCGTGCGAAAGGCGTGGAAAGACGGACGAAGCGTGGTGAGCGCGAGGAACTGATTGCGTGGAACGGTCTGGATGGGCGGGGTGGGAGGTGTTGGCAGGACGGCCAAGGTATGGCAGGTAGGGCGTGCAGGGAAGTCAGACGAAACGTGATGACCGGGAATACGTGATCAAGCAGAAAAGGCTGTCTGGGCGGACCAGAAATTATGACAAGGGCAGCCATGGAAGCTCGAAAGAGCGTACGGAGGGGACTGGCGTAGCGTTATGAGCGAGAGGAACACAAGCGGAATAGCCTGGATGGTAGTAGTTGTAGGCAGGTCGTCCATGACGGGAAGAATAAAACGTGCGGAGGATTTGGACGAAGCGTGAGGAACAAGTAGAGCGGAGAAGGCTGAGGGGCCTGCGTTGTCACGACGGCTATGGTAGGCCGGATAGAGCATACGAGGGAGAGGGGCGAAGCCTGCGGGGCCGGCGAGACTATTTACTAGGCGACTTTAAGAAACAAATATCAGAACAACGCCGGTAATGAGATAGTTTTAGTATGTAACATGAAAAAAAATGAATAAAAATTGTTTTTACTTTAATATATTTTTACTTCTTTTAAATAGGAGCGGGTGTCATCGCAAGAGTGACGTAATTATTTAAGGGAGTTTGAGCGTGCGTTACGGGTGCGTTACAGCGGGGGAGGGGGTATTCAAAATTTCCCCAAATTTGCGTTACATGATATATGGAAGGTCCCAAAAAGATCTCAAACATTTCCAGAATAATACGGAAAGGATTCCAAAAAGGGTGACCATAATCCATTAACTGGCATTGTCCCAAATTGGGGCCTTTTTCATTGTTGCGTGATATTGTGTACTATGATGTGTGAGTTTTATTTCTTCAATAGATGGAAACACCCTAAACGAAACACATTAGCAAGCGTTTTCATTCCTGTATGCTAGATGTCGATTTAGCCGTGATCGCTAAGGTATTATACATCCTGGCCAGGAGTGTACAATGCCTTCGAGGGAAAAAAAGCATAGACCCAAAGAAGATGGTGTTGCAACAGTCCAAGAGGTCTAATGTCTGAGGGAGAACCAGAATTTTTCCAAAGGGCTCATTCAACCCCCCCCCCGTATCTTCTAGGTGTCTCACTCTCATCCAAACATCCTCACTACCTTTGGAGCTAGAGATATATTCACAATTTCTGGTATTCACAGAGTTAAGAAAACCTCGATTTAAGGATGGCCTTAGCTTGAAAACTCTGTATGTTAATGTTCATTCTAACTTTCAAAAGACAAATTTGTAGAACGGTAAGCAATAAATTTATTACAACCAGCAATAAACGTGAAGTGAGATGAAGTATTCTAAATACAGATGAAGGACAATTTTGGAGAAAATTAGCTGAACGGTTTAGCCCCCAGCGTTGTTCACAGACGGACCAACAATCAATTTTTCGATGTCAAGGACCCACAAAACATCAATTCTGGATTCTTTCTGCACCACGTGTTAGATTCCCCCCCCCTAAATTTAGCAACTAAATTTATCCATTTTTTCGTTACCAGGGGCCGGGAATAAGAAAGAGTTTGTCTGCCGAAAATTCGCCTTTTTTTCGCACAGCATTACATAACTTTCTCTCCACTGCGTACGTGTTAGCGAGAAAGTAAAAATAATGTATTACTTAATGATAAATTTTGGGACATCTTCACTCGGGAATCTTCACGGGTAAGAAGAACACTTAACTTCCAGAAATGAAAAAAACGAAATGCCTAGGTTCAGAAAAGTTATATTATGCCACCATTTTATAAATGTGCTGGCCGCGCGGGGATTTGGCCTCAAGACCACTGATGGCGGGGAAATCGACAAAGGGCCGGTAGACTTTTCAAAGAGGAAAGATGGTTTTTCCTTACCGGGTATTTTAAAATTTACTCACGTTGTAGTAGGTACTGGAACTTCTCAACACTGCTCCGATACAATCCTGACATCTAAATATGTTCTGGTTCACTTGGTAAAAGGTTGTTCCTGTTCTATTGCGGAGATCTGTTCCTGTATATTGTGCCTTAATTCTTTTTCCGTGTGGGAATTTGTCGTATACCTGTAATCTTTAAGAAATTCCTAACGAAAGAAATCGCGAAAGTCAGATAAGGAGAGCGATCAGGCCACAATCCACGTGTGATAATTTTGTCTTCATAAACAGCATGAAAACCCTTAAGGAAATTGAAGTGTTGTTTGCGGTTGCGGAGTCTTGTTGAAAATCATCGTAATTGTGCTCACTATTTGTCAACTTTTGGAAGATAGGCCCCAGGATACGATGTACATAACGGTTGGACACATTTTACGTATGTGTTATACACAAACACTGTTTGATAGTGAACTTCGAGAGATCCATCACAAAGCGACTATTCAACTAGACTGGAAAAGCATACCTTTTCCACGTCGTAGGTACATTAATACAATAACCGTAGTGTATAAAGGCAATGAATCATAGTGTGGAACATATATAGGCTTTTAATATAATGTCTATTCTACTTTGTCGAAAAACATTACAACAAACTTCAAATATCAAAGACAGAAAGGAAATATTTTGTGCATTTTTTATTAAAAAATATTTCAATTTATTTCATGAATAAGCAGGTCAAAGTTATATATGGTATACACATGTTATATGGCGTATGAATGGCGTATATGGTGTATGTTTAAATGAGTATACAAAATACCGTATTTTAAATAATATAATATTTCACAAAATATTGGAAAATAATGGTTATAATAAAGTCTGAATTCTCAATCCCGAGACGGCACTTCACTTCTTTTGCTGGACGAAGGTCGCCAAGAAAATTGCTGACATGTTGTTGGTACGAATTAATGAATAAAAGCGCTTGAGGCGCAACAAATTAAAAAAAGAATGAAATAATGAAGGATATTTAATGACAGTGAGTGGATTAGTTAGAATTAAGTTATAGTGTTCAAAACCAAAACCATAAATTAGAAAACCAATGTCTTAAACGGGTATGTGAAACATTGATAGATTTTGTGGAGTGTCGTTTCCTGTAAAACTCTTTGCAACCCACCAATCATTTAACATTTACTAGAGTTAGTAGTAGTCCCTGTAAATGAAATCTTCTTTACCCTTGAACTAATGTGTGTTCTGTCGTAATCCCTGTTATGACTCCCAAAAGGAACCTTTTTAGTTTCTTAGCGTTGTCTTGGTGCACAATGTCCTCATCCCTCTGTTAACTTTCCCATTTTCCCAGTTTGCTTTTGTAATCTTTGCATTTTTTACTTTCATTTTGGTTGCAAAGCTTTGGCTGCTCCTAATTTCGTGCTGGCTTAACTTCTGCAGCTGAACGCATTTTTACCATATTGCCGGTAATGTTCTTCAACCACATTTGTAAATGCGCATTTTTTTGTTTTCGAGGGTACGAGTGTTATCTGATGTTCTCACTTTCCTTTGAACTGGCATGTATGTATTTTATGGATTCCAGAAACACGTTTGGAGGACTTAAAACTTAAGCGCGCGATATTATGAATAGCGCGGTTTTATTCCTTTTATCATAGAGAACTTTCAAGAAGAGTTGAACTTGGAAATTCACCAACATGCAGCGTTCTCTCTCTGTGTCTCTGGAGGCCGCACCTGTGGCGGCTCATCACACTCACTATCGCCATCGATTCCTCACAACGAATACCTTCCGCTAAAATATCGCACGCGCCCCCACCCCCTGGCCCGCCCCTCCCCGCCGCATCCTCCCCCCCTCTCGCGGTCCGCAGGGCTCCCCTCCACCGCCCCCGCCGCGTCCCGGGCCGCCCCGTGCCCACCCCCGGCGCGTTACTATGGCAGCGGAGTGTAGTACTCCAGGCGGCGTGGGGCGGGGCGGGGCGGGGCAGGGCGGGGCGGGGCGGAGGCGGCGGGGCGCGCCGGCGCGGCGGCCGCGCAGAGCCCCGCCGCCTGCGCCGCCGCCGCCGCGCCATTCAGTCCGCGCGCAGCCAGGGCGCAGAACAGCCGGTGGCCGCGCTGCGCAGAGCTCTGCTCCGCTCTGCTCCGCTCCGCTCCGTTCGCCTGCCAGCGGCCTCCGCCGGCAGCAGCGGCGGCACCACATCGATTGACGCCCGCCCGCCCGCGCCGCCCCGCGGACCAGGAGCAGGAGGAAGGACCTACGCCGCCGCCGCCGCCTCCCGCGCCGGCCGAGCCAGGTAAGCGCCCGCCGGGAGGCCCCGCTCTCGCCCCCGCTGCGCCCGCCGATACACGCCCCTTTTGCATAATCCCCTTACGCGCGTCGCTAAGGGTCTCGTGGCTGCCGGCCACTCGTGTGAGGGTTGCAGTTCGGGGACGTCGTTTTGTGCGAGCTCGCCGGCGGGGGGCGTCCCTCAATTTGCAGTCTTGTTTTTGGCCGGTGGTGCCTCCACCCACAGCAACATCGCTCTCGAGCGACATGCTTTCGCTTAACCCCATAACGGCTACTGTATACCATTTTGCTGCTCACTCGCCGAACAAATACACGCCAACGTACAAATTGTATTCAGTTTTGCCAAAGGCTTCCTCTTCCTACGAAACTACGCAGACTCATTAATTCACAGATGAGTCCACGATCTCCAAAGCGCCCCCCTGGGCTCTCTATGCTCTGTATAATTTTCCACATCCCAGCCACGCACTAGTGGAACTTTTAAGTTTCGCATCCAGCGAGCGTCATTCACGCCCTCGCGTCGTCACGTGCGCTTAACGTACGCTCTTCAACTCCTTGAAACTTCTCCCCGAGGCGCGCGTCGACCCACCGAGAGCCAGTGGCGGGCGACCACTTTACGGTCGCAGATTGCTGGTGGCCGGTGAATGTTCGTGGTTTTCAGTCGTCGGCGGATGGTTGTCGGATGTCTGATGTTGGATGTCGGTTGACGGATGTTGGGTGTCGGTGTTGTCTGATGTTGGATGTTGGGTGTCGGTGGTGTCTGATGTCGGATGTTGGGTGTCGGTGGTGTCTGATGTCGGATGTTGGGTGTCGGTGGTGTCTGATGTCGGATGTTGGGTGTCGGTGGTGTCTGATGTCGGATGTTGGGTGTCGGTGATGTTGGATGTCGGTTGTCGGATGCGGGCCGTCCGCGGCTGTGGCGGGCGCCGCGGCCGGGCCGCTGCGTATCGACCGGCGCGCCGGGCGGCGCGGCAAGGTGCACTCGCGGCCAGAGGTGGTCGCGGAATGGAGGTGACCGCGGCTGCGGGACTCCCGCCCGCTGGCCTAGCCGCCGCCCGACCGGCCCGCCTCCCGCGGCTCCTCCAGACGTCGAGCGTCGCGCGCTGCCGGCCACGAGGGCGCCCAGGCGACGGCGGCGGCGAGCGACGTTCGTGCCTTCTCGCAAGACGCGCGGAAACCGAAGGCTAGGAGCGGAGTTCGGTATTCGCGAATTCAGATTTGGGCTTGAATGACAGCTACGCACTGTTGTTAGTAATTTACTACAATTAACCCTTTGGCTAACCGCAAGACCCCTTTGGATAATCTTGTTTGGGAGACGAAAACACAGCGATGTTTATGTTGAATTATATACGCATATTTAATTTAATACCGCAGGACGATTTCAAAGGTTTAAAATCGTACTTTCTCATGCATAGTCGTATTGTATTTCTGTCCTTATTCTCTATTATATACATTTTACGGCTCTTATGCCAAAAATAGCTCAGATATTATATTGATTTAAGGTGCTATAAATTATTCAAGTAGATTTCTCAATAGCTATAATACAAGATTACATCCATTCCGTGTTTCTATTTTCTATTACTGTCTAGAGTTTCGTATGAAACTAAAATACTCGTTTTTTTCATAAAATTTATCAATAAAAATTTCAATAAGAGTTTATTATTTTGTATCCTTGCCTTTCGATGTTTAATTTTGAGTCTGTGTTATTCTATTGTATTATGGATGTTTCTAGAGTAATTTAAAATTACGATTCATAAGAATGATATTGATCCCACAAAAATTAATCTTGAATGTTTTCTTTGAGATAAAATCCGTGAACTGAAAAAACCAAGAAAAAATGAGAAATGTGTGTTCGTGAGAAATAACTAGAATTAAAACGGCATGGTACTACGTTTTGATGGTTCAGGTAGACTGAGTATGCGACAGGGGACGTAAAATTACCAGATACTCCGAAGTACTGCTCTCGCTTTACTAGGAGTTGGAAGTATTGTCGACCCGGAATGACTGTCGCGTTGTATTAGAGATAAACTGCAGTAAGAGTATATTTTTCAATTATCGAATTGTGTTCTGGGGATTTATTTAAATGCGAATAATAATGGGCAGGGGGATATTTCACTGTATACTGCTAAAATGGCAACATTCACAACCCAGTATAGTACTAAAAAACATAATATTAAAAAGTTAAATATTTTTCGAAGTTCATAGTAGAACGTGACCAATTAGAATGATTATATTTATGTACACTACCGAACACAATAGCAGAAATAATCCTGTTGCGAGGACATAATAAATAAGAATATTATGTTGAGAAACATTGTCATTACTTTCTCAACAAACTGTCATAACTTGGGTGTAAATCAAAGGAAGACAACTAAAATAAAAAAATCGCTTAATAACTATTAAATACATGAAGAAAATGTGTATTTGGCGTCTGAAGAATATGTTTGTATTATTGGAAATTGTTTGTTAAATCATCGTTAGGGGATAGGATATCGATTTTATATTGTAAATACGATAAGCAGGACAGAAGTTGGTAACACATTTGTAAGAACAAAAACTTGCAATATTACAAGTGAGTGAAACTTATGATTATATATTGGTGATTGGGTGAGTTTTCGGAAAATAATTTGTTCTTCTTCTTCTTCTGAAAAATCGTCCATTTTTAATCATTATTTGGTAGGGGAAGCGGTTAACATGCGAACTTTCCGAAATTCGAATTCCAATTGTCCTCCGTATGGAATTTGTAGTTGAGAAAGGGAGCTCGCGAGATATTCTCTTGTTTGTCTTGCGTTATTCCACCACGAATAATAATTTCGTATATCATCATTATCAGCTCTTCGCTGATCGTCTTCGGTAGAAATATCAACCTCAAATAAGAAGAAACAGTGTTATAATTTTACATATAGTTAGAAAATACTTTTTTTAACCATCCATCATCTTTGATCTCTGCCGATTCCTTATTTTTTCATAAAACCGTTGCTCTACGAGTACTCAATCTAACCTACTATATTTTTTCCTGACCGTTTCCGCTTGTGGACCGTGGTTTTGCCTTCCCTGGCACTGACATGATTTTGACTTTATTTCTCACAGGAAAGGGGAGTGTTTTCAAGTTGCCTTAGCTACACAAACTATGGTTGTTAACCCGAGAGGTGTGACTCGGTATGAAAACCTAATCGACAAGCACACATAAACAAACCAAAGATAGAACTCGGACCCACGATCTTTCAAACAGGCGCTCATCCTGTGAGGGGAGCCGTTAGAACGTTTCCATCTAGCGACTACACCACCCGGGTCGATTGATTGATTGATTGATTGATTGTTTTCTTTGTGTTGCCGGGCGCGTCCATCACTATGGCCATTAGTCTCGTCAGTGTAGTGCACGTTATGTCTCGATGGTCGCGTTATTTCGCCCATAATAACTGAAACGTCAGACTCGACGCCGAACTAACACGTCGACTTGTGAGTGGTCATCTTCCATGTGTCTACCCGTTTGAGGCACCGCCTGAGCAGGTCAAAGCTGTAAGCTCGCGACATATGTGGTAGTGTAGTGTTTCATGTATATGGCTCTAGAAAGCCCTACGCTCCCGGTATATGTGTGAGTGTGTGTGTGGGTAAGAGAGGACAGGGATGAGAAAAGAAAAAAGACCCGCGCGGTTGTTAGGGCACTACTCCGGCATTCGGCTGTTGTTATCTGGAGAACCCAGAGAAAAGTATCGATTAGCGCAGTCGGCCCCTAGAATTCTCTTCCACACATTGGACGCTGATCTGCTCTTACGTTTATTACTATCATCTGTTCTACTTTTTTCAGTTGTCACTTTGTTATCCTTCCCTCCGATCGCGAACTTAATGCAGCGTGCTTCACTTTTCGCTTTCCACAGGAGTCCCATAATAACCAACGGCGCGCCCTCCAAACCGCACATTCCCCGCCCTCGCTCCTGAAGTGCCGCTCGCCCGGCTAAGCTCCAGAGCTCGCTCCATCTGCGCCTTTAGGCCGCTGCACCGCCGCCGCCGCCGCTCGCAACCTTGGTGCCGCTGTCCTGTCGCAGACACTCTGCCCTAATCGGGCACTTGGCGCTAATGGGATCTCGGCCACGCGCTGCCCGCGCGGCTTCCTGGCCGCGTCGCGCGGGTGGCCTAGCGGCAGGGGACGCTCCGCACACAGCCACGACATTACAACTTTCTAGTAAATAGATACAACCGGAGGCGTACCCAGAATACTTATCGGACGGGGCAGGCTGTAGATTTAATGCCCAGCCGACTTGATGTTCCCTTGTAAAGAATTTTACACACAGAATGTAAAATGTATTTTTATTTGTTGATTTATAGCTAATATTTATAACGTTAACTAATGATTTGCTGAATGACTTTCGTTAGTGAAGAAAATTGGTAAAATATATTTTTTTAATATGAAGCATTGGCTTCTGGTGCAGTGTTTGAAGCACCCCCTCCGCTGGGTGCGTCACTGAACAATTCAATGTTCTCAAATATGATCGATATGATTCCGACTGAAGACCAATAAATTCCACCTCTTTTTTGCATGAAATGTCCTTAAAATCGGGCAGAAGGTGTGGGGTTTGCATGGTGGAAGCAATCTAACGTTTGATGTAAAATAAATCATACTATATACTATCATACTATATACTATCGCTTGTGTATTAAATAAGAAGCACCTCCATACATTTCATATCGCTGTGTACAGGAAAGAAGACATTGCTAGATGCATGTGTTGGCACTCGGAGAAAATAAATTAGGAAATACATTAGCAAATGCAAATGCAAATGCATTTCTAAATCTGAATTTTATTGAGGGCAAGACAATATTATAATATTATTCTATTATTATTATTATTATTATTATTATTATTATTATTATTATTATTATTACTACTACTATTATTATTGCTTTCCAGCTGTATCCCTCTGTAAGATAACGTTGTTACGCATTGAATTGTGAATTATATGGTGATAGGATGATGATGATGATGAGGTGCTAGAAATGTGAGGGTTATTGATTGGTACATTTTATTTCATTTAAAAGGCCATTATTTTAAACTGAGGGATTTGAACGTTTCGAGTGTCCAGCCCTTTCTTTCCAAGGCCACAGCCCCGCTTCCTCGCTGCGCGAGCGTCGTTAATCCCGACTTAAATCGCGCTGTACGCGCGTGCACGCGAAGCACCCTGCTGCCAACGGTTCCCCCTCCCCCACCGCCACGAGTGCCGCTGCTACCACCTTCACTACCCGACATGGCTTTCGCCGCCTCCGCCACAGTCACTACAGTGTCCCGTTCCGACATATTGCGTCGCACCGCCACACCCGCGCCGCAAAGCCCCACCGCTACGTCAGACCACCCCATCGCTCCACCGCCGCTCTGTCACCCTGTCACACTGCCTCACCACCTCACCCTCTTGCTGCCCCTCCTTCACTTCGCCGCACTCACACTCAGTCAAACAGTCATACCGCCCCACCGTCGCACAGCCCCACCGTTTCACCGCCTTACTGCCACTCCGCCACAACGTCCCACCGCTACGTCAGACCACCCCACCAGCCAATCGCCCCACCGCCGCACTGCCACACCGTCACACTGCCCCACCTCCGCTGCCACACTGCCACCCAGTCACACAGTCATACCGCCCCACCGTCGCACAGCCCCACCGTTTCACCGCCTTACTGCTACTCCGCCACATCGTCCACACCGAGCCCCCACGCTCCAATGTCACACCACCCCTCTGCCACATCGCCTCCGCCACCGCCACCGCCACCGCCACCGCCGCCGCCGCCGCCGGCAGTCCCGGCTCGCACTTTTGCGCCTCTAATCTTCGGCGCGCGGCGCAAGTTCGATGGAAAGTTGCGGCGCCACGCCGCCGTCACTTGGCGAGTTTTAGCGCGGGCGCGCGCGCGTCGCAAGTTGGGGCGTATGAATAATCATGCGGCCCGGTTTCACGGGAGTTGGCGAGGGAGGGCAACGCTCGGGGCGCCCCCCTCCCCCCTCCCTCCTCCGGCGCGGGGGTTCCCCGGCGCGGCGACGCGTCTCCCGCGAGCGTCTCTCGTCAGGGAAGAGCCCGCTTAGCGCCCGTTGGACACGAGGAATTCGCCTTTTGTAATTGAAGCTACTCCGAGCGACGGCTGCTCCTTACAAGCGTCCGTTGTAACAGACGTAAGTCCTACGACGTTAATCTGTTACGACAGTTTTTTCGGTTAAGTGGCGTTTCAGACGCGCTCAACGTGGAACCAAATTGCGAGGACGGAACATTTTTCGTTTCCTGGAAACAAGTGTAGTTTTATTTATAAAATTATTTTTTATGGTGGAACAAAAAAAAACTGATAATATAAATCGAATAAACTTAGAGCCGTATTTAAAATATCATTAAAATATTTAAGGTTATTTTATTGTTTCTACAAACATTTTTTCAGAGTTCAGTGATGTTTTCGCAGAAACTATACGAATTTCATTTCTGAGCCTATTTAGAACGTGTTAAGCATGAGGACATCTTGAACACCCTCTACATAAAAAACGTCAAATTGCCGGACGGGAGTTTTGAAGAAGCACGAATGATTTCAGCTGGAATATCTGTACCAGAAACACAGCTGTTTCTTAACTGCATTATTAACATGGATGAAAAGTAAATGTATCTTGGTTCTACGTAAGAACTATGATAGCTGAATTTAGAAACCAAATCAGGCCTGATTGACCTCGAGTGTATTAACAAGTTGACTATATAAAACAGATGATGACGCATTAATGATTAAAATGATGAAGCAGTTAAAAAACATTATACCTCCTTCAACAATTCGCAGAAGAAATTATTATGAACATGGAACATAACTGAATAGTGGTACTGGGCGGAGAAGTGCGGTTCAGGTTTCATTCTCAAGAAAGAACATTTTCCTTGTCACGAGACATTTCATGTGGCACGACTGCTCGACTTCTCAAAACGAAACTTTATTTGCATGATAATGTTCTCGCATTGTCTTACCTCGTTTGCTGTATACCGCCAAACTTGTTCCCTTTCCTAAACTATTCAATGGATCAGAGTTTGCTTACTTCGAGCAGAAGCGGTGCTTAAAATTCGTTACGCAAATGAAACGTAAGTTGACGTCACCATTGGAACGTAGATACGGCTTAAAAATGAGGGCGGTTGATTTGAACTTCAGAGCAATGGGCCATCGAAACTTACTTGAGAGTAATGCTCTCAGAGACCTGAAACAAACGAGCACTTTTATAGTTCTTGTGTGTTACTAACACTCCAACATTCCTTTCGTTTCGATTCGTTACATACACTTACTGCACTACGAAACTGCCGATTATCCATCATACAAAGACTCACTCTGAGAAATGAGTAATAACGAAGTTGTAGAGATACTTGTGCAGTTGAAGACTTATGTCACTCTCTATCACAGACTCTCAAATGCAGCTAATTTCTTACGATTTATTGATATTTGACTCCCAGAAAAAAGTAGTTAAACAACTTTAGCATGGATTTTAAGAAAATATATACTCCAAAATGTTTTTATTTTTCATCAATAATAGTACATACAATACATATATTTTCTTTATGTTATATCGCTTTGAAACTACGTCCATCATACACATAGTTTCTTCATGGCGCAACGCCGACTGTACTTTGAGTTCAAATCAGAGCCATTTAATGGTCTGTCTCGTCGATGATGATAGCGTTGATATCGTTAATGATTAATTTCCATTGGCCGTCACATGGCGTTCAATCATCGCTTGGTGTCGAAATCGTCCGATATTTTTTGGCTGATCACTACGCAGATGGATTTCATGACTCGCCCATACTCTGAAAATGTTAATCTCTTAAAGTGGTCTCTTGAAAATCATTATTTACAATTTTCTCTTCAATTTCAATGTATCTTAGTGAATTTAAATTGGTTTAATAAAGCAATTTCAGAATTAATGTCTTTGGGATGAATTATGCTCATTGCCACGGACAAGAAAAAGATAATGATGAGACATAACCACTTTGAAATAAAATTAATAGTACATATTTGCTTCTGTACGTAAGTTTTAGTGAATTTGTCAGTATTTTCTCACTTTTGCAAATTCATTCTTCCCTCATTAATTTCGCGATTGGGTATGTAATTTTGATTAATGCTAATCGAATAGTTAATTTATCACAGCTTACGTAGAGGAGACTAAATATTTTTATACGTTATCTTTGTACTTTCCATTTTAATGTCATTCATATTCACCGTATAGAATTTGAAGATGACTACGACTGTTTCAAGAAGGGATACAAAACAAGAAGGGAGTGTTGTTTGTATTGGGAATTAAATGAAGAACAGAAAGCTCTGCAAATCCGGAGCGCGCGTCGAAAACTCCAAAATGGCCGCTCTGACAAACTCGAGCTCCGTAGCAGTTGGTAACTCAATTAGAGAAGCGACGTGAGGGCATGCTGTGCTGGAGAGAACGGGAGGTGAAACCATAGACCTTCCCAGTGCTTCTGCGCGCTCTCTACGGAGTTTAGAAGGTCTTCGAGGGCGCTTTCTCATCAAACGGTTGATCTCTTTCCGTGTTTCATCAGGTTTTCAGGCAAACTTATCTTGCGACTTCCGTACAACTTCCGACTTCATTTCCGGAAACATGCCTTTCGAGATCGCGGTGGTTCTTAGTGGAATTATAAAGTTCCACATCTAGATTCTCCCCAGGAAATATGCCTTTGCTGAAAAGGAAGACATTCTTCAAGTTACGCAGGTAAAAAGGAATTTAGTAAATGATCATTTCCATTTATTTGGCACGAGAAATCTTTGATTCAAGTTTCTGAAATTTCACGTATTGGTGAACACATTTACTGTCTTGACGAGAATTTTTTTTCGAGGATGAATTTGAAAAAATATGATCCAATATCCTTTTGCTGGTTAACTGATTTTAATATCAGATATTAACTATTCGGCGGCGTTTAGTGGAGATGAAAACCGGATTGAGTTGTGATTAGATTATGATTAAAATGATGCAACTACACCCTGTAAGAAATTACTGTAATTATAGTATTACCCTGTAATTATTATTACTATATTACCCTGTAATGATATTGCAAATTATTATTGACAAAAACAGTGATGACAATTAGAATTTAACTAACAATACATTACAACATATTTGTAATAATTGTTTTATAATACAATTACATTTTAGATTTTACTTTTCATCATAATCATTTTTCAATTTGGAGTTTATTGGAAGTATCAAGAAAATCGGTTAGGTAATCTCCAATGCAATGGATACGTATTGAGTGATAACTGTTCGAAATATGGGATTCTCCCAAAAGTGTGCGAATTCTTCAGTAGGCAAACAGCGTCGATATGTAACGGCTGTATTCGGTGGCAAATGGGGGGACCCACCGGCGCAAACAGCGTAGCCTCGTATTTACGTCCTCGCAGAGAGCAGCCCCAAACAGGGAGGCGACAGGGCACCCCCCACAAATAATGCTTGATCTATAATTACCGCGCAACGCATTGCGTTGGCGGATCTAGGGGGAAATGGAGCTGTCTGCGGACTGCGGTGCGCCAGCCCGTGCGAGAGGTCCATGAAATCAGTTGCCGAAATAATACAGGAGAGGTCGACGTCGCGCTAAACAATTTGAGCTAGAAAGTCACAGAATATCGTGTTTACGGTTTGAAAAGTACTAATTTATTGTATAAAAGTGAGAGAATGTATGCTTATACGTTCCACAAAGACTTGAGAATAATGAGAATGGCTGTGCTCAAATTCTAGCAGATTAACAACTACGTTGTTGAATAGTTTTTGTTTGGTGATAATAGAAATAAACTACTTTTTCATTAACCATTTTTCATAAATAAGACTTTCAAACTTAAAAATCTTATTTTTAAAACATCTGCATTACTTTCTGCTCTAATTTCGACAAGAGTACATTATATAAATCCAATATGAAATAAACGAACACTATTTAATTAATATTCTTTTCAGACATCGCATAAAGAAGAATAAGCGCTTTGCATTATATTTATCCATTATAATCTCATGATTGCCCGTTACATAACGTTAGAGTGGTTTGCATGTTGGATTCAGTTTTTCAGATGTATACTAAGAAAAAAATGGTCACAAAATATGTGCTGCAAAACATTCCATTCTTCTCGGAATTAATTAAATTTCATTTTTATGTCACTCATCATGTAAGAGATTGCTCTAATAATTTCCTTCATTTTACTGTCATTTGGAGGTCATAATATTCCTGGTGAAAAATCAATAATTAATTTGAAAATTTTTATTTGTTAAAATTAAATAATATTTTTTTAAAAATGCTACTGCTTTAAAATTGTTTAATATTCACAATGACTATAAACGATAAAAATCAAAAAAGGAAAATTTGGCGATACGTAGCTGTCCACAGAAGAACATAAACAGTGAATTATGGTCCTTGTAGCTAGAAATATGGGACATTACGCATTTAAATAGAGTAATAATTAATAATTTCACAGCATGGATCATTGCATTAGACCGCCAGGCATTCAATCTACGCGCCGTGTCGTCCTCACTGTGTAATGGCAGGGTGGTCCCCTTGCCCGCAAAGCTGCAAACTACTATCGCTTACTATTTGCACTCGTGGGCAGACGTCCGGCTCTTGAAAACAGAATGCCAGGGGAAGCAGACGTTGTGTATGTATGGTTTAGAATATACTTGCGTATTGGGATGTGTTTTTATAATGACTCTTAATTGTACAGAGTGATTCTGAAGTGACTTGTGAAAGAAACGCAGGAGACACGGGCGTCTACATTAGGAAATGTAGGGTCCTCATTAACGGCTGATTGAAGCATGATTTAAAGAGGAGTGTTGTACACGGATATTAGAAAATCGATCATCTGATGTGTTTGGAGATCCGGCCTTGGTAATATCAAGTTACCCACTTGGGGGTACAAATGCATAATGTAAAGACATTACCTGAAATAGAGTACGTTTGCACATGCTTGCATCAAGATATTTTGGAATATGCTTGCCTCTCTGATTGTCAAAATTACTAGTAATTTGTTCTTCTTGTATCTTCTTTACGAAGTCTCCAAAACATCCAACTTGTCAAAATTTCGAAGAACGTACTGCCACTAACGAAAACAGTGTATTACATTTTTTTTCTTAGAAAAAGTCTTACGAAGTCTCCAAAATATCCTTGTATCTGAACAAAAATGAAAACTGACATGACGTTATTATTCTTTAGAACGATTTGCAAAGTAATTTCATGACTTTCTCTGTTATCCCAACTGGTCAAAATTCCGAAGAACGTAGTGCCACTAAAGATAAAAGTATATTACATTGTTTTCTCAGAAAAAGTCTGTCACCATGAAAACGTGTGTCCCGGACTACAATTTATTGTTAGCAGAAGGTGAAGCGCTCAAATAAAGTTGTTTCGCGATGTAAAAAATTAACATCTTCACGTTCAACGTAACATCTTTGTCGGATCATTGCACATCATTGCACACACCTTTGTTTCAGAACACATTAACGCGTTAATTCCGGTTCTCAATGAAGGTGTAGTTTTAGAATCCAGGTCAGATCAGATTAGGCATTCAGACCTACTATAACAGCTCAGAAAGTTCCACTAGTGGTATTTATGGCCTAAAACAGTCTATAACTGATCCCGGCGAAGATACTGTCTCATTTACACTGTACTCAATGTATCAGATGTTTGACTACTTTTTTGAAGTAATTCACACCCCTTATCTTCTTATCAAAACTTTTTCGATGAGATACGAGAACAAAACATGTTCCGGATGGTGGAGATCGTCAAGGCGGTAGTGCCGTAGCGATCTCTGTCCGAAGAATCGTCGGTTCGAGTCACGCCTCAGGCATGGTTGTATTTGTGTTCGTCCTTTTACCCCCTGTAATCATCACATCATGTTATCTTCACAGTTACCATACCGTTAAATGCAATAGTGGTTGTTAATAACCTTGATGCGACCTTAAATAATAAAACAAGTAATGTTCGTAGATTTAGAGTGATTATGGGGGCTGTGATTTTACGAAATTTATTTATATTTGGCAATGCATTAAATCCTTTTACGTTCTGCGATCCGATTCTCTGTTAGAATCTTGTGTGCTGATTTTCTGCCCATTCATTAAAATACGGTTATTTTTCTCTTAACCTGATCACGAATAGCCCGTCATCTTTAATTCAGTCGATACTACATGCCCTTCACCAAAAATTTCTGTTGAACAGTCGATGCACAATTTCATTTTGCTTTAAAATGAACAAAGAGTAAACGAGCATACATGCACATCTCAATAGTCTGGGAATTAAAATCAGAACTCTGCGAGAGGGACAATATCAAACTAAAATCATCGCTACCTCTTGCCATTGTAGGTATCCAAAAACAATTGAATAAAACATACAATTATACAAAACAATCAAATATTTTGAATATTGCAGCGAAACAATGCCTAGATATCTTCAGCTTTCTTTACATTACTTTCCTCCACATTGTTAATTATAAAGTAAAAAAGTAAGATATTAGTTCGCCTGTAATATTATGCTTTTAAAAATCTTTTGTTCATTTTAATACTTCGTGCAGGAAAAGACATTTCAATGCTCTTAAATTTTACATGAACTGTTTATATGCCATTTTGTCGATACGTTTCACACACTCTTTGCCAATTCCCTCACGTGTTGTATTCCTCGTGGTGTTCTAATTATTCAAAACACGATCCAAAGTGCGGTTCTAATAGAGTTCGCACTCGCAGCTTGGACGCCGTAGGAGTGCTGCGGTAGCTCCGACTGTTTGGGCCACCTGGGAGCATTCGAGGAGCGCTGGTCTCCGAGCAACGCGTCCAGTCCGCAACCCGCCCTCGAACCTCCCCCCTGCCCCCGCACTCCCCCCACCCCGCCCGCGCACTGCACCGCTCCCGTCGCGGCCCCGCGACTGCTCGCTCCCGCCCCTCCACGCCCCCTGACCTCACCCGCACTCGAACTCGTGCTCCAGGGCCGCACGCTCGTGTCTCCTGCCTATGCACTTTGATCCCTCCTTCTGCCCTCCCGCATCGCTCGTATGACCCTGTGTGTTCTGCGCGTCCTCGCCAAGAACCACGCCCCTCTCTACGCCCTGGTCCTCGCCGCGCTCCTGGCCGCACTCTTCAACCCGCTCTGCGCCCCGCTCCTTGCCCCGCTCCTCGCCCCGCTCCTCGCCCCGCTCCTCGCCCCGCTCCTCGCCCCGCTCCTCGCCCCGCTCCTCGCCCCGCTCCTCGCCCCGCTCCTCGACCTACTCGTCAACCCGCCCTGCGTCCCGCTCCTCGTCCCGCTCCTCGTCCCTATCCTCGCACCTCTGCTCCGACCTCTCCTCGCCACTCTCCTCAACCCGCTCCTCGCCCCCTCCTCCCACTACGAAATCCGTCCCTGGTGCCACTTCCCTCCCCGCCCTGTCCAGTTCTCCGATCTACGTTCCCTCCCTCCCTCCCACCTCAGTCCGTTTCCTGTCCACATTTCGCTACACGCCCGCCATGTCCAGTAACCTGCTTGTCTCTTGTCCCTGCCTCGTGCCTTGGTGGTCCCTTTCGCGCGGACGCAGGCCAGGTCACTCTCTCCATCTGCTGGCCACTGCCAGGATTCCGCGCCCCGGCCTCCGCCCCACCCCGCCCCGCCCCCGCCCCCCGCCGCGCCGCCGCTCCGACCCCGTCCCGCCCCGCCCCCGTCATGGGGCCACTGCCTGGCTCTGCGTGCGGAGCGGCGACAGCGCGTGTGCGTGTGTGTGTGTGCGTGTGCGTGGCGTGTGTACGCAGGGCGTGGCGCGTCCGTACGCGCGTCCGTACGGCGGCAGCGCGCGCGCGGATATCGAGCCTGTGGCCCCCTCCACGGCCTCTGCGGCGTCCGCCCCCCCCCCCCCGCGCCCCGCTGGCCCACCCCGCAGTGCGCCCCCCCCCGCCGCTCGCCACAGAGACCTGCTTCACTAATCTCTCCCTCGCAGTCGCAACCGCAACGCCCCCCCCCCCCCCCGACGCGCCCTTCAGGCGATGATCTAGGCTAGGAATCCTCCAACTCCGCAAAACTTGCCCAAGTTTAGAGATTGGAGAACACGACTCTTTGGGCTTCTTTTGGCGTTTGAATCTTTTGAATTGTTTCTGGCACTTTTTTTAAAATTCTGCTTGCTCAAGTTCTTTTTCTGTTTCTTTCTATGCTGTATTAAAGTCTTCAATGAGCCCTACAACTGTATGGCCGACTAATATAAAACAATCTAAATCCATATGCGAAAGTTTCTTCTAAGTTATTCCACTTTTCGTCTCCCGTTATAGGAAAAACTACATTTTTTAAAATTTGGAATATTTTGGAAGTTTGTATAAAGAAAACGACTTTAAATATAGTCGAACACTTATGAATCCTATTACATTTTTGAAGCCTAAACAACCAGCCCGACATACTGAACTGATTAGACCCGCTGCGAAGAACATTTACATCAGTTAAGAACAATTGAAAGCCTAATTTTTTTTCAAAATAAAGTTAAGAATTATTTAACAATTAATGACCAAAAAGCTGTTTATATTTCACAAATATCTGATTGCAAAACTATTGGAAATTATTAAGTTTTGATACTGCTGGGCCTTATAAATCTTCTATTAATGTAAAGATAGATAATGAATGTTCCCACCTTTTAGCCGAAGCTGCATCAAGTATTATGCTTAAGTAACCATAAGCAAAAATAAATTTAAAGAACATTTTCGATTCCTTTATGTTCTTTGAGATTTTTAACTTGCGTAAACGACTAGTCGATTTACTGCCTCTCTCTGTTTGACTATTATGAAAATACGATTGCAGGACTATTCTTTATATCTTGTAATAATTATTTCGTCCTCTGATTAAACACGATGGGGAATTTTTTAAAGAAACTTTTTTCAACAATTACTGATTGGAAAAACATATTTACCCATTACATGGACATATAATTGTTTACATTAATACCTCTGATTCTTTTCCATTCTGTTTTACTGTTTTCCAATAGCTATCGTCTCTCTTTACAAACTCAGCACTTAATTTCATTACCCTATATAACAGCTTCCAACGCTACACTTCTGGATTCCGCAAGTTAACTCGTCACAATCCTGTGGCCAGAATACTTTTTAATAAGACTATTCACCTATACCAAGGATATCACAAAAAAATAAGTTTGACACATGCTACTTTTAAATTTCTTTTCCTTGTTTTCCAAGAAATCATTGCAATCTCAACTAAATATCCGTTTTGTCAAGTTAGCATTCAAAACATAACGATGGCGTCTCTCTCACAGTTCTGACTGTTCTATTTTCGTGTTAAAACAAGATATTTCATGCACTTTCAGAGTAGTATCAGTTTTGGAGCTTAGGTCATCAAATAGTTTATGCAGAAAAGGTTTTAGAATATTTTGTGTTGCTGAAACAAGAGAACCTCACATCTGTAGGATGCGCCGAAATTGCGCCCGACTCCTCCGTCGTCATTTCCTATTCATATTTTTCATAGAATTTTCAGAATGGCTCTGTGCACGCAACTGTGATACTGACATTCTTCCTTAGGTTCCTTTCCCGCTCGCCTCGCCGCCCTTCCACATTTGAACCACCTCCAAACTCGAACCAGCTTGCCCCCTCCCCGTTAGCCATCGCCTCTGCCTCCGTGCAGCCATTCGCTTCCCCCGCCGCGACGCGCTCTGTCTCTGCCTATCGCTGCACCAAATTGGTGGTGGGGCGGCACGGCATTGAACGGCATGGCGTGTGTAAACTGGGCCATGTGGTGCTGACGACCCCCTCTCCGTCCCCGCTCCGTCTACCCTCCACCTCGTCCCCACTTGCTCTCCCAACACTACACGTACTGAACCCTGACCTCCCGGTCAGAAGCACTGCAATGACGTCGGTTGATGCCCTGGGACATCTGGTCCGTTCCCATGATCCTTAACAAAAACTTCTTATCTTGAACATCTCTGCATGCCCTAGAAATTTGTTACATTTATTCTGAGACTGTATATTGCAGTATCTTTTAAAACTTGATAGTTCAGTAATAAAATTTGTGTCTTGCAATTATTTATGTCTAGAAACCTTATAAACAGTTTATTAATTAACATTTGTCATAAAATTAAAATTAATAAGAAACAATTTGATCATGAATTATTTTGAGAGTGAATTATTATGATAATAATTTCGATGTCGACCTCCAGTTAATCATTTGAGAACTACATTGAGCGTCGTAGTTGGCAGTATCGAGGTATAATGGGCGATTACCATCCAAATGACTGTCATAACTTGAATAATATGCAGCATTGTTTCAATTCCGACTCTCTCCAAACATGTGCACATATTTCGGTGTCTCCACAATTTTCTTCCACGCATTGTTTCCGCGCCGCCAGTCCCAGCGTCCATAAGTTCAATCCCGCCCAACGCCTTCCCCTCTGAGCCGCTGGTGGGTGCACTCGCCAGTGGCCGGGGAGGCGATTGCTCGCCTTGTGCTCCGCAGCGTGCGTTTGAATACCATGTTTGGGTATGAAGGCGCATAAAGAGAGGATTTGGGGTTTACATTTTTTAGGTATTTTACGATTCATTAAATTGTCAGATTGGAAAAGCATCGATATTTTATATTGAGGTAATGTATATTTTTCCGAATATTTTAATATGTAAAACAGTTACAATGCAGTATGAAAATATAGGTGGAGAGAAACGCATATTACTCAGTAGACCTGTGGAATAATTTTCTATTAGTATTTTTAATGTGTCGCTCAATAGGCGAGCAGCTTTTGCTGCTGTAGACCACTTGTCACGTTATGCCTGAATATGAAAATCCGGTTATGGAAAATGACTGTTGAAATTTCACTGCTTTTTTAAAATCCTGCAGTAGTCGCTCTCGTAATCATTACAGAAGTGGCCGAGTCGGTTAGAATCGAAGTCCATTTGAACACTGCTACAGAATAACACATACTTTCTCGCACTAGTTCGTTTTCTAGTCTTTTTAGTCCAGGGTTGCGTTCTGGTATTGACTCACTCGCCTTGCCGGTTGTGTATTAGGACAAATGAGTCTAAGCAGATGGCAAACAAACATTTATTAAACATACAGTAATGAAAGATACGAATTTTTCTACTGAAACAATATGGATTTTTCTCTTCTCCGTTTCTGGCCGCAACGTTACATAATTTTTCTGTAGTACATATCTCGCATGCGCAAAAGTAAAATCGTATTAACATTCTGATATTAACAAATTCTCGTTTCGTTAATATAATAACAGATAAACGAATTTAAAAAGTGATTATTTGCAAAATATTATATACTTTATTAACTTTCTCATATTACAAATGATAGGAAATGCTACACAAGTTTGAATGTATTATGCTTTTAAATAAAAATACTCATAAATAAGCGAGTCAAATGTGTCGTTGCAATGTCTCAAGGAAGCCGCTGCGGCAGTGCGGACCAGAGGTCTCTTTCTGACGGTGGCAGAGACAGTGCGCCAGAGGAGGGCCTGTGGCGGTCGTCACGTGTCGCCAAGCGCCAACGCTGAAGACACCGCCCTGCGCCGCCCCCCCCCGCCCTTGTCAGCAGCCCCCCTTTTTAACGCGGTGGGGCAGAAAGAATAGACGTCGCAGCTGAGAAGGCAGAGTGTGCTTTGGAGAGTGTGATAGTTCCGAGCTGCGAGTAGTAAAAGTATAGAGGGGGAGGATCTGTGCGCGAAGTTGATATTTATCTGGAATAAGGAACTGCGCTGTTTATCGTACATCTACTGGGGATAGCCTTCGGTACACGGTAGCTCCTAGTACTTCGGTACCTCCCAGATTCACGGTAAATTGTCAAAGTGTTTGGTATTGTGGCTTGTACAAATTGGCGCTGTGAGAGAGTTTTGATCTGGAAAACATATTATGTACCATAAGTTGTGTGCATTTGATAAAGTTTACCTTATGTATACTTAATAGTGAGTTTGAGTTATAATCACAACGTGTTTCAGTACGTGTGCATCAGATGAGCATCTTGCGTAGATTTTTTTTATGTTTGGGCACATCCTCAGCACACAAGTTACGCAGTTCTGTGGAGCGTTGTTGTTTCGTAACATGTGTAGCTTCGACATAACTGCTGTCAGGACTTCGATATTTCAACAAAATAATGGATTCGGCCGAGACGTCTCAATTTTACGTCATAAGCGAATTTCTTTTTCACTGAGAATGACATATGATATTATCTGTGAACGTAGTCAGTATGATATTCTTCAAAGTTTTGTAGACTAGAAGCAATGCATGATGGTGTATATGAAAGTTGAATTTTTTGCACGTAATTTAGGAACCAGCACGAAGATAATTTTTTCCAATTTAATACTGAATTTGTCCACAAAACATTTATTTCTGTTCTCAGACATTTCTTCGTCTTCAGTAGTCGCCTTCTGTTCGCATTCAGTGTCGAACATTGATTCTAGTTAGTCTTAATTATTGTCTTCGTCTTCTGCAACATCATGTAATCTTCTTCCTATTCCAAATTCTAACATATTAGCATTTCTTTTGTACTGATTGTTCAATACAAATCACTGACGAATTACAGAACCACCATCTCGAACTCCCTCACAACGCATGAAACCTACAGATTGAAGAACTATAACGCAAACTCATCAGTAATTTAGATATATTGGTAAGTAAGTAAACGCAAACTCATCAGTAATTTAGATATATATTTGGCACGATGTCGAGAGAAGGGACCATGTAGGGAAGGTACTACAAATCCAAACTGAAACAATGCTAACTCTTGCTGTAGACAACGAATGAATAAGAATGGATTACCATAGTAATCCTCGTGCCCACTGTCGCGTTAAGATATCTACATTATTTGTTTTTCAATAAATATTTACAAATTCAATGAATATAATATTGAAGTTAAAAAGCCTGCCACCTACTGATTAAAATTTCAAAACCCAATTGTCTATTACAGGAAGAAATACAACAAGAATAAATCTTTTGAGGAAACTTTTACAAAATGAAAGTTGTTCATTTTCCTGTTAGCCAGCGTCATTTGCATGCAGTACCAGGCATTTTTCTCACTTTATCAGCGCAACCGACCTCCGAATGCAGGGAGAACCGTTAGCGCTGCGTAACGATAAGCCAGCGGCCTGCCAACTCCTGCTTATCAAGCGGCTTCTCCCGCTCGTTTACGAAATCTCGCGTGTGCCAGGACGGATTGCCAAGGGGGCGGGGAGGGGCAGGGAAAGCAGGCACAGGCTTTGGGCATTCCGCAGGGGGCATTTTTGTGGCATGTTACGTCTCGCGTCCCTTTCGCTCTGCTTCTGAGGCGTTTTGTTGTCTTGAGACGTCCGGCGCCTTTATGCTCGCTTGGAAAACGAAGCTGTTTTACACGATTTTTGAGACAAAATAGTAATGACACAATATTTACGTCACGTTTTGTTTTTCTCTGCAAGCCAAGAATCGAAATCAGATAAGATGTGTTAAACTTTGGCTCTCGCGCTAGGAAATGTTAAACATCTATATGAGAAAGCGATATACGTAAAACCTGCCAACATTTTTGGATTTCTTTCATTAAAACTGACACACTTTATTCTCTCACGAGGAATTTTGCAATAACAGAGTTTTCACAGATGTCATTCCAGGATTTAAAGGGCATCCAGAACAGTATTTCGTAGAGAGTGCCACGAGGGAAACAAATTCGAAGTCATAAATTTAGTGTAGAAGTATACAATTTAGTGTATTAGTTGAATAATTTTTAGTAGTGAAACTAAAAAGTAATTACTGATAGGCGGAGTATGCAAAAACATCTGGCGCTATATGCAATCAAGGTAACAAAATAAATATTATTTTCTTCTAAGAAAGTGCTGATGTAAATTTTAGAGCTAGAATAAAAATTTAATATCAATTTATTATATTATACATATTTTAAAATAATTACTAAAGTAATTATAGTAATAGTAATTTTTCAATGCTGACATGACCTTTTGCACACCTATTTCAGCTCAAATAAACGAATTTTTGCACGTTTATTTTGGTAAAAATGAATTCCTTTTTGCCGGCCTATTTCAGATAAAATAAATGTCTGAATTTCCGGGCCTTAATAATAACCTGTAATTAATTATTTTAACAATTTAATTACCATCCATTATTCTTTCAATGAAAATATTTTTGTTTAAATGTTGAACAACAGAATTTTAATACTAATAAATTCCGTTGATCTTGTTGTTCACTGATCGTAAATGAAGATATTGCGGATCGAACAGAGAGGTTTACTGAATGTCTGTGGCCATAAGTATCCCACAACAACTAATTTGTAATTTAAGTAAGACAGAATCTCCATTATATCAGCTGTCTGTGTAATGTATCTGTAGGAGCACGATACGAAGGAAAAAGAGAAATGTTTGCAGAGGGTTGTTTGGAACCTTGTTTTCGTTTGAATTCTTCTAAAAAGCAAAATACACACGTACAATAAGCAGGAATGCTAATGGGTATGGTTGAAGCAAATAAATAAAATTCGCGAGCTTATTTATGCGAAACTCAAATACAGAGCACTCTATTGAATAACAAATAAACAACGAGTACAATGAATAATTTTTGGTAAATGTACGAAGTTGTATTGATTTAAATCATGAGGTGACGCAACTGTTTTTTACCTGCGATGAAATTTTGATATATTTCGACCATCCTAAATACGTTTGAAAGCATTGAATGACCGCAATAAATTAGGTCACGATCGATTTTATATTGTTTAGAAAATACGATTGTGGATTGCTTATCAAGTATAATTGTTAAGTGAAATCGTAGGCTTCCACTGCCAGTCATGCAAATGATCCAACGCATCATTTCATTGATCATTGTTGAAAAAAAAACAACACAATTTCTCATTTTCGTTTTCAGTTTAACATTATTTGTAACACCTTTATTGATGTATGAGTATGTATGTATTTGGCATTTGAGTGAATTGTCCGACTTTGCCGGATAGCTAGCGGGGTCCCCCATGTCCGAGTCTAGTTTAATTCCACGAGGGGTAGAGAGACACGTGGCGAACCTGACGTATTTCCTTCACCGTAATTAGCAAACTCCGCCTGCGCAAGGTTTTCTGGGTTACTCAGCAAGAGAAATTGAGACGACTTCAAAGGAAAGCTACAACTTTATTTTTACCCCGTCAGGGAGTCGAATCCGAGACCGCACCACAGGAAGATAGTTTGCTGCCCAAGAGCCACGTTAGGACTACTTTTATTTATAATTATATAATAAATAATCCAATGAAAAAGTATATATATATATATATATATATATATATATATATGAAAATTATTTTTATTACATAATTCTATTACTGTTTTATTTCTGTGTTATACTCGCAATCGTTCTGTGCTTGATTCAGAAAATTATGAAAATAAACGTGGTATACTTACATAACCCATGATGTTTGAAAATGAACTGTTCTTTTTCTTCAATAGTTTTTGAGAAATGTAACTGAGAAAGTTCATTAAATGTGAACATTATCTGCTCGTGTAAATTTCTACAAACTCTGCATAAACATATTACATGCACTGTAACAAGGTATAAAAACGAACAATAAGTCTTCACTCGTTATTTCCGGTTATCTCGGTACAGCCGTTTATATAAAATAGTTATTTTGTCTTTCAATTCAGGGAGGCTGTACTGTAAGGAGTTTGCGATGATGAAGATTACACAAAATTAGGTTATTACTATTTTTTCGAAAAGCAAGGAAGTATTATGGATGTCCCAAAACATTGCCAGGTACACACTAATTTATCTTGTACTATCTAATTTACGAAAAAATCTTTTCTACTTTGAATGTTTATTGTCTGTACCGTCAGTGGATATTAAATGCATGGAATTACTGAATGTTGAATTGTATTAAAAAAAGAATTAAGAATAGAAAATGGCTTGTTGATGAGCAGGTTTATAAAATCAGATAATGATGTACAATGCATTTTTTATTCATGCCATTCAGGAAACGTATTCGTCGATTCAGGTAAAAATGTTACGTAAAGTTTCTAATTCTAATTCAAGGTCTATAGTACATTGTACTTAAAGTAGTCCGAAGATAGAAACAGTTCACAATAGTTTGAGAAAAAAAATGGAAAAATATTTATAATTGTATTCCATTTCCGGAAAATTTCTCACCATATGTTCCCCAGCTTTTTGTCAATATGGTGCAAATGTAACATGAAAATGTCGCATGGCGATAATGTCAACAAGCTATTTACTCCTTCTTTCGAGTTGTTTGTTTATTAATAAATATTGACAAGGAAAACATTTGTAATCTTTCTTAATGTATGCTACAGTATGAAAACATTCAACAAAAATCGGAGAACGAGGTCTCTCCAAACACAATATACACTTGCATTTTGCGCGAAAGGGAAAAGTTACGCAGTACGTTCTAAAACTATCTATTCGTACGTTTTGGGAACAGACGTATGAATTGGAGATATTCTGTATTATTTAGAGAAGAATTTAATTGTATATGATACCTATTAGTTTATATTATTTCAAATAAATACTTGAGAAGTGAAACTTTCGTGTTCAAAATTTTTATCGTAGGTAATAAGAACGAAATTAATTTTTGTTTCACAGAAAACTGATGATACTGTAATTATGTTGTAACTGGGAGAGGTGGATCAGAGCATCAACTGATGTCACTGCAGTGCCTCTGACCGGGAGGACCTGGGTGCGAGTCCTGACGATGGCAGGATTTTCGACAATAACTTGTCAGGAAGGTCGAGTTCAGTCGCTGTCTGGAGAAAAATTCTGTCTAGCGGCCGGCTGCTCTGATATGTAGTTTTCCGTAATTTCTCCGATCAACACCAGAGGAATGACGGAGTAGCACCCTAACAAACGGACCGCGCGCGATCTTTACTTCCTCTTCCTTGTCCTATCCTTACCCCTTACACAAACTTATACATAGTTCATGCACTACACTGCCATATATGCCACGAAAGCGGTCGGAATCCTAGAGCTTGCCCCAGCCGGGGCGGTGCCCCCGCTGGTGGGAGATACCTGGTAGGGGAAACCTCACTGGCTGACGGTAGGCAGGCTCCGGATCTCCCATCCACCTCATGAGAAAAATGCATGCTCTACATTTGCGGGACTAATGGCCTTAGCAGTTGACGTGGAATCGTGTAATTGTGTTAAACAATTAGCGAGTCTCAGCCCCGGGGAAGAGCATGGCTGAGGCCCGTCGCCCGCAGGAGCAGCGAGTCGAGGCGCGCGCCGCGGGGCAGCACTGCGGCCGCCCGCGCGCCCTCCGCGCTTTATGGGGCTTCGGAAGGCGTCGTCAGCGGGTCGTTTGCTCCGTATCTGCACGCGCACCGCCCGCGGCGCCGGAAGCATTCGCGGCGACGGTGGCGCGGCGGCGCGGCGCATTCCGAACTTTGCGACTCCGCCGTTGCGATTGACCGCTTTTTGAGTTGAGTTGGAAAAAAACTCGGGGGCCAGTAGCGACCCGACCACCTTCATTCGCTGCTGGATAGCCTGGCTTGCGTCGGTTGTGAATCTTTAACGGCTTGCGAGAGCCGCTTGATGGTGTAAAATGGTGCAATGGTGCCTAAAGATGTAAGGACTCTTAACGATAGTCGAAAAATTTACGTTCATTGCAGGTTGTTTAAAAAAATAGAAAAAATCTGAACAAAGTTAAATCATGAAGCAATGAACTGCTTCCAACATAACCAACATCCAATACAAAATACTATGCTTACATGAAAACACATAAAGTAGTAACCATTTTAACGAAACGTTTACTTTACGATAACAATTTATATTTTAAAATCAGATATGTACCAAACTATGCATGTGTTTAATTGCTATCATAAGTATCCAATATTTGTCGTCTCTTTCAGTCTCGTACATACATAAGTCCTGAAATTTGGGTTTAAATATTTCGTTTATTTTTCATCTCTACAAATATGGCTGCCATATTTCCTAATTGAAAACGTTTAATACTACTCATATATTTGCATCTCCGGGTTCCAATGTTCTAAAATAAGTTACTGTTTCACCAACTTTATGTCAAATTTGCCCTTGGGACATTTGGAATATCTTAATACAGAACAGTATCATTTAACATTTTCAATTTATTCTAGAAAATTATTCATATAAAAATAGGATTGATACCTCTACTATTAAACATAATTGTAACAGTCAGTAAATATATAATGTATATTTATTTTATTTATTTAATAGGTAATTATTACAAACAAATTAGCTTACTTGATCCTATGTGGCTAGGCCGAAGGCCTTTAAGCCATTACAATACCTACATCCTTTCGCGTTCTAATCTTTCGAATTCTGGTATTCACCCCAATGTATATAAGACATTGCGGAATTTGGAAGATTTTTGCTTCATATTGTACCCTGATTTCTTCTACATTAATCAGTAAAATAAGAAATAAATAATTATAGTGCGAGTCATGCTTTTCCCTAAAATGTGATCATCATTTAATTGTTTTCTTTGCAGTCTTATCGATGAATAAAGATTTCGTAATAAGGCCCTTTTGCATTAATCCGTGGGTCCATTTCTTTTGTATGTTTATTACTTTATAAGATGTCAAATAATTTGTAAGTCCTAAACGTAAAGAACAAAAAGAAACTTATATTTTATAATTCACGAACCAGCACATGTTATTGGCCTTTTTTGTTTTGAAGAATACACTAAGTAATATTCACGAATGTGAAAACATTGCCGCCTGTATTTTCTCTTAATACTCAACTCGCGTGCGGAATCTCTTCAGGAACTGTAAGCATCTAGATATTATCGAGTTTTATGTTGGTGAAGTTATCGTTTCCGAAGTTAGTTGCCCTGACGGGAAATGGCGCCCCAGCCCGCACGGGCTTTATATTAGATTTTGCTGAAGTCGCGGCGACCAGTTGCCAGGTCCGGGGCGTCGAAGTTGCCCTCGATGCAGGTTCTTGCGAAGTGATTTCCAGCTCCACCTGCCACTCGTACGCGTTGCCAACTCTCGCGTCTTGAAAACGAGGCCGTCAAAACAAAACTATTTTACCATGCGCTAGAAATGAAACAGTCTTGGATCCTCGATTCCAGGAGTAAGCAATAAATTGAATCTTCTTTTGTTTCGTTTCTTAGAAAACACTAGACCCAATTTATTAAAGTTCAAGAAAGTATCGTAATCACAAAGTAACCGTATCGCCGGCATATGACGCATATATAAAAAATAAGTTGCGAATTCATTAATATGAAAATGTGTTGGCGAAAATAACGTTAATATGCGACGTATAACAATACAAGCAAAAAATATATATTTCTATTTTTGAATGCGAGTAGAAGGAACATGCAAAGATCAATTTAACAATAAAAATAATGATTGTTATAGATAACACGCGTGACATTTACGAAAAATTTAATTTATAGGCATAGAATGTTTCAGAACAGTTTGTTCTTTTGCAGTGATACGGTGTTGGTGTTAAATGAATACTTTTTGAGAGAGTACTATGTTTGATGTTGGTGGACATGGGGTGGAAGTAATGGTTGCTCGGGTAATAGAGGGTAGGAGTCCATGGTGCAGATGGTAGCGATGGCGGAGGCAGCTTCTGCACGGAACGCGAGGGTTAGGTCGCAACACATGTATGGGACCATAAATCCCAAATCATTAAGAGCCCAGCTGACGAACCGGTAGAAACGAAGTGTACCAGAAATAATTAGTTGTGCTACAAGAACACACTTTCTCGCATTATTTATAAATTTGCAAATTTCGAAAATTCAGATAGTTCATCGCAAATGAGACCCACGCCATTCTTTGAAGCGTCCCTTCGTCTATTAGTAAAAAACGGCAAAAATTGTGCGGTTTTTGAGAAAAAGGTTTTTTTATATATCGCATCAATTTCAGTCAGATATTACGTGAAAAAATTCTCGTTTTTTTAATAAACTGTACTTGACCTTTTTTAAAGAGCCGATATTTTGGAACAGATTTTTCTAAGACAAATATCCCTATCTTCAATTTTGTAGTTATAAATTGTTAATCTTTTGCAATTTTCGAAAATTCGAAGAGTTCGTCGAAAGTGGACTAGCCCCATATTTTTTTCTATCCCATGGTACACATGAGGTGAAAATTTGAAGAAAAACTTGTAGCGATTTTTGAGAAAAAATGTTAAAGAACTTAAAATTGCCTAAATTTCAGGCTAAATTATACGAAAACTACTTAGATTTTTGAAAAATTGAACATGACGTTATTTCAAGATCTGTCTTCAAAGAACAAATTTCATTAAAAAATCTCTCTCTTGTATATTGTGAGAAAACGCGCAACAAAACTACACTTTAGCAATTTTCGAAAAATCTAATATAAAATGTACTTGGGACCTACACCATTCTGTTAAGCGTCATTTACGCAATCAGATGTCCAGATGTAATTTTTAAAAATTGAGTAATTTTTGAGAAAATTTTTAAAATGTTTTTGAGGCTTCACGCAAAGTACCCTCAAAAATCAAAATATCCATTTGAAAATCCCGAAGCTTTCAGTTCGTTCAGATCATTCAGGGACGGACGATCATAAGTGGACGGACAGACAAACATTTTGCCATCAATGGATTTGTCGGTATCAAATATCCACAAAACATGGATTCTGGCTACACCACGTGTTACAGGAAGTAGTTTACTATATAAAGGAACACGTACGTTTGAGATGAAGCGACTAGAGGGTCTGGTGGTGGTGGAATCGAGTCGGGGTTTGGGATGAGAATCGGGACGAGGAATGCAGGTGGTAGGGCACGAGAGGTAGAATAGCGTCAGATGATTCGTCAGGCAGAGTACGATTAGATGAGATAAACTAGTCATATCGGCAATGAAAGAACGGATGCGAAAAGAGTGCGCGGGATGGGCTTGGACGAGATAGGAGCATTGAAGGTGGAGATGTATTCAGAAGCACTGGTGATGTAAATTCGGAGGTAAAGACAAAGTGAAGTTTGAAAATAATTTTTTAAGTTATTTGATTTTTACTTTCTCTTGTGGCGATTGTCCACATGTCAATCTGTTCGTCCTTCGGCCTCTCTATGTTACTAGCGCATAAATCGTTTACAGAACCTCAAAAATGGATATTTCACTATCGATTTGTCTAACTCGAGGACATGCAATTAGAAACGAATTATTAAGTTTTTGAAGATACTTTACATGAAGCTCATACATTTTCAAAATTTTCGTATACATGGCAATATACTGAATTATTTGTCACAAGTGCCACTTTTGTTAAAATTTTTGAAATCATTTGTAAAATTTCCCCAGGAACACCAGGGATTTAACAATAACGTAAATTCTCTTTTATGTTGTCGGTTTTACGCATGAGAAAAAAATTATATAGTGAACTGAAAAAAAGAAAAATAGGTCACATTGTCTTTTAGTGCACCTACTAGTATATCAGTATCTTAAAATTGCATTCCTTGGTTCTGATAAGTGACTCTTCAGTTCCTTTCTGTTTATCCTCAACTATACACTCGATATGACTTTAACTCCACAAAGGAATCTTGCACAATATATTATTTTAATTTCTTAAAAATCAAAGCAATGTTAATGAATATAGGGTACGAAACATCATTTCCAGTTAAATTTGATTCTTTAGATTTCGATTTATTTAGTCAAAAAAAAAAAAACAACTGTATGTGACGTATGGGGGAGAAGATCATCTGCACACGTTTTCTTGGGTTCCGGATTCCCTTCCCATCATTTTAACTATAAGTTGTTGAAAGATGAGAAAAATTTTAAAACAAATAAATAAAAAAAATGAAATAAAAAACAAAAAGCATTCAAACAAAATTCAAACATTGTTTCAAAAACAAATAAGTGACCGAGGCGCGCCGAATAACACATTTGTCTCTATTGGCGGAGCGGAAGAGCTCTAATCGTGAGTGACGGTTAGTTGGCGAGGTGGACGGACGTACATTTTTCCACATACAACTATATAACGACGCACCCTCAAGCTGTGCAAGCAGCAATTCTGTTAGTGATATTTCCGCACTCCTTGTTTTTCCCTGCCTGAGCTGCTTCTTCAAGTGGTGGTCGAGGGGGAGGTCTGGGTGGGGGGGGCGGTGACCTCGGAGGGCGGCCCCAGGGAGCGCCCGCCACCTCCCTCGCTCGGCGGCGCCGCGCCCGATAAGGACTCGCGACAGCCCGCGGCGCCCCCCCCCCCGGCGCCGGCGCTGACAGATGCAAGCGCTGGGCGCCCGCGGGCGGCGACGGCGCACGGGGCGAGGGCGAGGGGGGGCATTGGCGAAGGTGTGGGTGAGGTCGTGGGGCAGGATGAGTGCGAGTATATTTGCGATGGCGAGTACGAGGGCGATGACGACTGCGAGTGCGAGGGTGATGGCGATGACGAGAGCGAGTGCGACGGCAAGGGCGAGAGCGGGGACGAGTGCGATTGCGAGGACAAGGGCGAGGGCAAGGGATGTGGCGCGGGCCAGGACGAGAGCGAGGGCGAGGGCAATGACGAGGGCGAGGGTGAGTGTTGGCGAGTGCGAGTGTGAGTGCGAGTGCGAGTGCGAGGGCGAGGGCGGCAGCGAGGGCGAGGGCGAGGGCGAGGGCGAGGGCGATGGCGAGGGCAAGGGCGATGGCAAGGGCGAGGGCGAGGGCGAGGGCGAGGGCGAGGGCGAGGGCGAGTGTGTGGGCGAGTGTGTGGGCGAGTGCAAGGGCGAGAGCGAGGGCAGTGGGAAATGGAGTAGTTGCGTGGATGGGGGTGACAAGGGCGGAGCATCTCAGCTTGGTGGCGTTGGGAGCGGAAGCGAGGGTGAGTTTCGGTGGAGGGGGGCGAAGGGGCTGGGATGGGTGAGCGTGCGGTTGGGACAACGCGTTGGGGGACTACGCGCTCTCTGTCTGCCTCAACTCTACGCTATTCTTATTGTCCTTTTTCTTCTCTTCATGCAAGAGATTTTGATAATGGTAATTGGAAACTAAGATATGAGTCGGAAGGAGGGAGGAAGTTAGAATGAAGCAGTTGAAGGTGAGGAGGGAGTTCTTTATGAAGAGGAAGTAATGAAGACATTGTAGAAGGAAGTCAGAAGGAGAAATAGACAAATTTGAAACGTGTGTGTCACAATCATTAAAAATTATGTACGCCTTGTGGGAAAAAGTATTATGAGTTATTTTTAATAAATGTCCAGTCTTAGGTCCTAGAGCTTAGATACATAATATGTCAGGGTGGTAATAAACCAAATGACGGAGACCTATATGTTTTTCAATTAATTTACAAAACGCAAGAATGTTACTAATCAATATTTAAATTCTTTTAACGAACATTTAACAGTTCACACTCTTTTTTTCAAGGAAGAACAAATTGAGAGATAAGACAATTTTGCTCATGTTATTTTTGATCAAGTTGGAAATATAAGTCTGTACATGTGAAATCAAAGACTATTCAAGAGCTACGGCTCTCAAAGGAACAGTTTCCGAATCCAACACGTTGTTCGACGACGAGAGAGATAAGATAGGTGGGATGACCATGACAACAAAAATCGAGGGAAAGGAGACACAAATAAGTTATAGTACTTTGTGATACACCTAAAAGACAAAATGTGAGGCTTTATGTTATTTTCTCTTATCATTGCCACATTTATCATCAACCATTTCTCAACAGTGATTTGTTTCTCTCCCCTTTCATGATTTTATTTTATGTTTCAAGTCACAGTTGCTTGCAACAACTATGAACTAGGACACAGTTGTTTGTAGCAATTATGAGATGAGAGAACAGTAAATATTAAGATGTGATAATGTGCCTCTTAACTGACTGAATAGCCGATTTGTATTGAAATAAAAGTGCGATTATATTGATAACTAAATTCAACGAAAAAGGTTTTTCTGGCAGATTGTTGAAGGACTCAAGCTAAAGGACTTGAAAAAGTCGCTTTATCTATACTAGCCTTTGTTTTTAGGATACACCAGCGAAGATATTTACTACGTTTAAAAATTATGTAACAAAAGCGAAGTTTGTAATTTTTTTTATTGTCACTATACTATTCGTAAATATGGAAAATTATTTTTTATTTTTAATAGCACACTATTAAAGATTGTGACAAGTGTTGAAAAGTTTATCTGCCTTTTGACTCTCATTTCTATCGGTTTTCCATTTAGTTGCTTTTGATCTAGAAATGCTACGGTTGTTGTTTGTTTCGATGTTTAACAGTATACTGGTTTTCTCTCCCCACCCCCTCCTTTGCACTTTTTTCACGTCAAGTAAATAAATAATTCAGACACGATTCGTACAACTCTGTCGGTTACGGCCACACGGACAAGATGGCGGTCATCTATCATTGTGTATCTAGTCGCTGTACATAACCGTCGTCTATCCACTGACTTCGAACACGCATCACTGTCGTAGCAGCGCACCTCGTTCGAACAGCAATGTCACAGTGCGACAAACCCGTTTCCCGAAGACCGATTTTTCTTCCCCGTTCGAACTCACTCAGATGCTGACATTGCGTTCATTGGCGTGGATGAGGCATACCGGCACTTGCTTGCACGTTTACACGTCGTTTGGCGGCTCTACAGCGACTGAGGTGGCGTAACACTGACCTGACCCGTCACTCAGAGGCCAACGAGCACGCCATCTCTAAGCGAATTAATCACTTCTTATGGATACACTGTTCTACTCATCCACCAACTTTTAGGTTATTGCAACCATTCTCTCTGGGTGTTGCAATTTTCACAAACCAATGTACAATTAGATTTGTATATAGTATTGTTTAAACCTTTTTGAAGGACGTTTCGTTTATTAAAGAATCCAGGTTTAAGGAAATGCCATATATGTTGTGGTATTGGAGCAGCTCAACCGGTAAAATTTCAACGTGCTGGTCACTTACAATGGGCGCGTCTACGTAAGGGTTACCGTGGGTCGCGCCGCGGAGTCAGGTGAGATGCGCCGGGAGGGCTTGCGCGCGGCCGCAGGCGAGCGCGGCGAAAGATTTAGCGGCCCCGCCCCCTGGGCGCGCCTTCGCTTAACGCTGCCGCCACCTCCGCCGCCGCCGCCGGCAGAGGCTGTGCGATCCGTTATGTATGAGCGCCGCGGGACACTGCTCCGCCCCCGCCCCCGCCCCCACCATGCCCTTACTTTTGCCTCCGCCCCCACCCCTGTTGCAGCGACCTTCCCGCTCTGTCCCTCTCCCGCCTCCGCCATGCACTCGCTTCCGCCTCTCCCCTAAGTCGACGTTCTTGCCCCTGCTTCTGCCTCCGCTCCCACCCCACCCCCGTCGCAACGGCCTTCCCGCTCTGTATCTCTCCCGCCTCCGCCCTGTCCTCGCTTCCGCCCCTCCCATCCCCAAGTCGACATTCTCACCGCTGCTTCTGCCTCCGCCCCCGTCGCAGCAACCTTCCTGCTCTGTCCCTCTCCCGCCTCCGTCTTGCCCTCGCTTCCGGCCCCGCCACGGCTTTTCCCTCCTCCCTGCCCCGACACAACGACTTTCTCGTCCAGGGTTCCACCCCTTTCTCTGACCCGCGCCCTCCTCCCTCTACAGATCTTCTCCCCCGTCCTTGCTTCTATTCCCGCTTCCTCCATTGCCTCCGACTTCGTCACCTCTCCAAACTTCGTTTTGAAACCCCGTCCTCATGTTGTCCCTGTACGCGTATCTTCTCTGTCTTCAATTTGTCGGTGCCTCCATCTCAGCCTGTTTCTTCTCGCCGACAGGCCTCTCACATCCTCGCTCCCGCCTGTCGGTGTCTCTGCTCAGGTGTGAGAACGGGTCTTCCTCAGGGGAGACTTAATTTGAGCATCCCTTAATCTAAAACTCCTATCTGTATTAGACGTTTTTGCCTGAAATAAGGTATATTACGAACTGCATGACGCCACAAGCGTCTGTCTTGTTTCTTCTTTATTTGGGTTCATTATTAAGTCTAACTATTAACACTATCAATATGACTTGTAACCAATAGTGCTCCTATTTATGTTGTTGTCATTTCAGTTGGTCTCATAAAGACAGATATTTCCTAGTTTGTCTTCTGGATATACAGTAATTGTTGGGTCATCGGTATTCGTCGTTGGTACTTTACGATTTCGTGTTTACGACAGTGACTCTCTGAATTTCCTATACGTTGAGCACATTATATTGTTTCGTAATGCATTTTCTTGAGAGACGGTCGTGCCTGGAATTTAATGTACAAAGATCCCTCTAGGTGTGCTTAGTTGTTGCACGACAATCATTGTCTCCTTTTCATGCGGACGTAATGCTCTTATTGATTGGCGAAAGACCGAATAAAATATTGAGAATCATATGCATTCCCCTTGGACTCTGGTTTCCTTCATAATGATTTTTAGAATTGGACATGAAGACTAAGGGATAGTTTTAGTGCAGGTTCCTATATTTATATTTTAACGGATTTTACTATTATAATTATGTTTCACTTATTTGCGCAAGAATGACTAGTAAACGTTTAAAATTCGTATTTGAATAATACAGTTGTTGAAATATTTATCAAAATGAGTAAAGCTTTTTGTAAAGTTATTAGTGAAGATTCAATTTCTATCTCACTTTTAGCCATTGCGTAACAAAGAAAAATACAGCTAATTCAAGGTGATACGTTTTCACTTCCATTTATGAAAAAAAGTGATTATTACTTTAATATTTTTTAATTATTTCACAATATACCACAGAAATTCTATGTTTATAAATGAAATTTCATTTTTTTGTAGACACTCTTTAGTTTCATCTTCCATTACGTGCAATAATAGAATTCTACCACACAAGCAATAATTATTGATCAATAATTTTTGATCAATTAAATAATTAATTTCTCTCACCAGCAACGGGATCTTAAATACTTTATTTTAAGATAGTACACGATTTCCATATTGTACTTTCTATAGTAGTGTAAATAATATAACACATCATTGTGAGTTAAATATGCTCAACTGTGACTATAAATATTATTATTCGTAGTGGAGGATATTAAGAAGTTAAAATCTGTAATTGAAAATGATATCTTTTTGAAAAAGTACGATTGACACTTCCCGAAAATGGAAAAGAAACCGGCGTACACTAATTTATTCTTTCCTCCCATTATTACTTTTGTGACTGGTGTAGCCGATTGCCGTTCTACGTGCCTACTTAGCCAACTTCTTTATAATCTTTTTTGAGATCGAAAAATCACTAAACGTCCCGATAAGACTCAGTCGATTGCTTTTGGAAAGAAGTTTTGTGGAACACTTCCTTCCTTTCAATGAGATAATAAAATACATTTGTTTGTGAAGTCTATTTAAATAATCGATAAAACTAAAGTAAAGCAATGCTTTATGGAATGTATTATCGTATGGAGAATAAAAAGAGAAAAGTTTTCTACTTTTAGTTTTTACATAATATAATTACTTTAAGTCAGTGCGTATTTAAGCGATTATATTAAGCGATTTGTATTTTAGATATAAAGTGCGAGAAATAAAACCATTCCACATTCTAATTTAGCTTGCCACAAGAATATAATAAAATGGGCCATTCTTCTTCTTCTTATTATTATTAATATTATTGTAACCTTTACCTATCTGTGGCTGATACACCAACGCTACATTCAAATAGCGCGGGCAGTGCCCTCTGTAAGAGGTCGGAAACCCCTAATTATATATATTCTGAGATATTTGAATTGTAATGTCCGTGCCGACTGACGCGGTAGGGAGCAAACGGGAGAGAAGGCTTTGAGACGCGAGAGAGGAAGGTCGAAAAGTGTGCTTTTGGGGAGTGGTGGTGAGCGTTGTGAGAACGAGGAAGAGAAACGGACACTGAAGCTGCTGCGCCGAGGTTTACGGGCGTCCATTTTCTTGCACTACATTGCCGTGTAAGAACCCGGATCTGCACGGAGACGAATATTCGGCGACACCAGCCCGCTGACCGACGCAAGCTTCGCGCCGTTGGGTGAGGCAAGGCCCCGAGAACAGGTCGGTAATAATCGTCTTTCCTATTTTTTCTCCTTATCTTTCGCCACGAACTTGCCATGACTGCGAGATGCATCAAGTTCGCCCAGTTCGATAAGACGTCGGAGGCTCTTGACAGTATTTCCGTAGTGCTCAAAGCCACCCCCTTAATGCGTACGTTCAGTGGTTGCGTGTCATGACGTCCTCCAGTGTAAATGGCGGTCATTAGACCCTGCATAAGTTAAAAGTAAATTCAGAGAGCAACAAGCCCATTTAACTGAATGTTGTAATGAGAGCTCAGAAAGTACATATAACTTTAACTTTACCAACTGTGCTTGATGATCCCTTTATATTGTTGTCAAAGTGTTAAAAATTGTATAATTGTATTTGAATTTGTTAATTTTTCAATTTTTTTTCAAGAGAGAAGGGAAACTTTGTTATATTGATTTTGTTATTGTACAAAGGGTAATAGTTTTGGTTTAAGAATATATGTATTTGGGTTTGGAAATTTTCTTGATACATAATTCCTTTTCTAAGACGAAAAAGAAAGATCCACGGTTCGGTATAAAAAAAATATTTTCGTAATTTTTTTGCTGTAGATAATAAACCGGTCCCAGTTGTGAACTTCTAACGTTAACAAGTGAAGTAAAATAAAGTTAGAATTGGTTTCAGTATTAAGATGGTGTTGCAAGGTGTGGGCAGTATGAAGATTACTTTGTCTTCATTACGTTCGTGAAGATTTCTTTTTTTTGTCATTGAATAGTCTTCGATTTGTTTTTATGTAAGATATCTTCAGACAATTGGATCAGATAGAGTGGGCTGAAGTGTAGTTAACTAATGTTAATGTTAATACACTAACATTAACATGTTAGTGTATGCTTCCGCTGGCATTGCTGTTTGGGAATATACTTAATACTTTATAATCGTCATCGCTCTCCCTGTTCGCAATTGCAGAAAATATATTTCTCCTGAATGTGGGCAAACATTATTTCTTTCCTTTTCCCACCACTTCTGTTAGAAACCATTCCTTACTGATATTCTTGAACAGCATGAATGTATAGTAAGTATTTGGGACCAGAAGATATTAAAGGGCATTAAAGAAGAAATATATTTGCATATTGCTTCTGTTTTAAAGTTTGCAAGAGAAAGTGGAGCAATCAGTTATCAATAACAGATACAAATAAGTAAATTATGAATGAAGGATCATAATATTTCTTCTTTTCTTTTGTAAACACTACATACTGAATCTACTAATATTATCATTCCAATACCTGTCATGGTGTTGTTGAGATATCAGGGATAAATGTAATATTTGAAAAACATATTGCACGTTTGTATTGCTCATGCTCACTGTCGTGTGTTGTACTGCATTAATAGATTTGTATGTTTCATTTCAAGGACGGTTAGACATTAAATACATTGATCCGAAGAAAATTAAGCAGTTATAATTACCCTAATTAATCGGGTTTACTTGTTTGAAATGCTTATTATCAGCTACATTGAAAGCACCAATACCAATATTTTACTAGATATTACTCAAGCAACAGGCTATATCGCACAACTAATTTATTAGTGAAGTAGTACACCATCAGAGAAGCATGTTGCTTATTACCGTCAGTTGCGCAAGTCGACCTATTTCTTGCAACATCAACTTCAGGCGCAGCGACTGTGGCATCGTTATTACTTCATCGTTGTCAATGCTGTTGAACACGTAGGTCATGATATGTGACGTATCTACTTCAGCTTTTACTTGTTAACATACATTCAATTTCTCGCGATAACTTTCTCTTACTACACCAGTTCCCTATAGTAATGTTGGAGTGTACAATTTTCTGCATTGATATTGGCTTTTTCATCCACAATGAAAATTATTTTCTTCCTTTTTTGAAGTTTTCTAATTACTTTGAAGACGTCATATGACCTTAGCCTGATCAACTTTTATCAAAGTACAGAGTCAACAATTCTCTCTCTACCAGATCCTTTTCATCCGATATTACCAGTAGCTTTAGTTTCTCATCAGTATCTTTTCGTTACAACTAATACCGTATTTTTTTTTACATTTACTTCGTTAAGAATTTTTTAAATATATTGTTACGTACCTGCTTGTCGGTACTTTCCACTGCAAATCTAAAGGTTATAAAGGACGGGTGTCTTGCTCGTGAATGGGTTTTCTGAGGGACTCGATAATACATTGGTAAAGCAAAGTAGTAAATTAGTATAAACACAAATACAATTTATTCATGAATCAACGTCTAATACACCTGATTAAATACATAAGACCTCGATGTCTTGGTACCAAGATTCTAGTTACCATATAATCTTATCATACCTGGGGCCCCAGTAATAATTCGACTGTTGTGGCTGCTCGCCCACGGCGACGGCGACCGTTGACCTTCACCGCGGCTCGGCGTCCCCGGGCGGTTGATGCCGCAGACACGTGCCTCGCTGGTCTGCAGAGGCGGCGACGAGAATCCCTCAGCCGCAACCTCGGATGTTTCCGCATTCGCTCCCACACGCGCAATCACAGCATCTCGTAGTTGTCCATTGCGTTCATACCATGCACTCGAATTATATTACTGCGCCCCTCCTCGGTTCTATTCGGCTTCCCTCTCGTAATCGCTATGCACGTGATCACACTTCGTACCGGCGTTCATTACACTATGCACTGTTCTATAAATTACCGGCTTCTAATCAGCGATTATACAAATCTAACACTGTTGAACGTTCTTCGTCTTTTGTAATGTCCTGCTCTGCTTACAGCTAACCGTCTTTTTCCGGCCACTTTCTTCTACTCGCTCTCAGCAACTGTCCTCTACGGCCGTCTCCACTCGGCGTCTCCTCGCAACTGCCGCCAACCGTCGCCTCGACTCCTAACGGCCGAAATCCCCCCCTCTCTCGCTAGGCCGCGGTGGCGGCGACCGTTCACTCTTCCCCCACCGCGTGTCCTCGCACCTGCCGCTATGCCGCGCCGTTCAAAATGAGTTGTAATTATACTCCTGTACACTTTGTCTTTAATTGCGTATAGAAACGCTTCCGCGTTTCAATATAAATGAAATATTAAATATAAAATAATTGAAATAATTTTTATAATGTACATAAAATATTATGTATATATATATATATATATATATATATATATAAATATAAATATGCATAAAACAATGCTTATTTTCACTTTTAGACTTAATTAAATAGTTTTCGGATACTATTTTAAGTGAATAAAAATTATTTTCAGAATGACTCCTATCGTCATCAATACACTATTAACGCGTCTACTATTCTCAGCGTCAAAAGTCAGCATCATATTTCGGTTCATTTCCTTCGTGAATGATTATTTTCAGTTGGCTCCCTCTGCACCCTCTCCTCCCCACGCACCCCATCGTGCTAGTGGCCATCAGCGGCGCTTGCGGTCTCCCCCCCCGGCAGCTGCTGTCGCCGCCCCCTAGCGGCGCCGCCTGGCCGTTCTCACGTTCCAGATACACATCTAAGCGGATTCCGCGAGGAGGCGCCCAACATAAAGTACGGAGCAAGAAGTGCGGCGCGCGGGAAGATCAAACGGGCCGTGTTCCTTTGCGTACGCGAGTCCCGGCGGAAGGCGTCGCGCTGCTGGGAAGGGGCAGGGGAGGGGGAGGGGGGGAGGGGAGGGGAGGGGGAAGCCGGTGCTCCACCGCCAAACTTTGCGGCGTGGACCGCGCCGGAGAGCCCAAGGAGGTTGGCTCGAGACGCCGAGAGCGCCTGCGTCGGGGACGGGAAACCGAGTGGGAGTGGCAATGGGGGGTGTTGAAAAATCCAGGCGGAGCGGGGAAGCAGGCGGAGGGGAGAGCAGGGATTGTGTGAATCTGTGTGACTGCTGTGAGATGTTGCTTGATAGGGTAAAGTGAGGTGGAACAAAAGACTGAAATGAAGTGGCGTTGGAGTGGCATGAAATGAGACGAAAGTCTGTAGAACGAGTGGGATGGTTTGTGGTGGGGTAGGATAGGTGGAGATGGATGAAATGAGATGGACTGGGTGAGATGGTAGGCTGTACACGTAAGCTTCCGCGGCTCCAGTTCATGACTTCTTGGTGGTCTGAGGCCACTCAGCCAACGACGCGGCGTCACCCGGACAGCCAAGAAGTCAAGATTGTAGGCTGACGTGGGTCGAGATGGGAATAAAATGGGATGGGATTTTACGCAATATTACGTCAAGATTAGAGTTTTTTACTAAAAAACAGGTGTTAAAATAGAATTTACGGATTGCTGGTTCGCGTGAAAAAAGTGACGAAGGTGTCGGTGTTAAACGCTGTGTGAACACCTGCAGTCAACTGAAGGTGAGCAGACTTCCCAAGATCGTGAGATGGGGATTGGAGTGAGGGGGCTCGGGATGGAATGAAGTGAAGTGAGAGAGGTAGGATGGAGTGCGTTCGGATGGAAATATCGATCGACTGGGGTATTACGCAGTTCCTGAGGAGGCGGAAGCCTGGGTCCAGAATAACAGGCGAGCGCTAGGGGTTTGGGGCGAGAGCTACAGTGAGATGGGAGCGCCGATAACGTTACGCACAGAGCAGGGCCAGTGGGGGCGGGGGCGAAGGTTGGGGCCCAGGATGGAAGAGGCTTCTGCGAGAGCGGAGGGTTGGAGACGTCAAAAAGTGACCGCCAAATGAGAGAAAGTTCGTGGAATTGAAGCCTGCTGCGCTGGGTCGGTTCACGTTTTGTTAGGAGGCTCAATGAACTTCAATAAATGCCAAATAATGCATAACTGATTTCGTGGAATAAGGAACGGATGAAAGATTTTGTTGATTTATTTTTTAGAGAACTATATTCTTACTTTATGAATAATGAATTATATGCATTAATATTGTTGATTATTTATTCAAATTGTGTACAAAAGCATTGTACTGTAGATAATGTGTACTGTGTGAGTGCATTTTAATATATTTCCGGTGGCAATAAAGATTACTGTGCTGCCTAGGATACATTACTAATGTAACTTGTAAATAAATAGTACTAATGTAGCATTAAATAACTGTAGATTGTATAATATTACGTATGTGTTAATTTTTATTTTCTAATGAGTTAATATGCTTGTAGTTTGAGAATTTAACAATTTTAAGACAATGAAAATAATTTCAAATAAATGCAAGCTATCGTGACTCAGAAATTTAAATTATCGAAAAAATATTGCTGAGATGTTAGCGTGCTGCGAGGCTGGAGAATCAGATACTGTCGTATGACCGTGATTCGAAAGAGTATGATGATGCGGCGAAATGTGGCTGATAACAAGAAAAGGTGACTACAAGGAGAGACTACGTAGTAGATAAGTGAGGTATTCTTCATAGAGCTTCCATTTAGTGAACTTATTAAGTGTACTTATGGTGCAAAACAATTATTAACAATAATATTAAGATATGTTTATTGTATGTAGATACCATCTCTTAAAATGAAGAAAAATATTCACAGGCTTTATGTTCACGTGTACCATTTCTTAGTATACACAATACTACTCATTTAAATCGAGTTTACAGCGCTATCTACAATCATTTTGATGAAAGACATTATCCTGAAAGAAGTAGAGGATGCGTAATATTAATGTTGAACTGAGAATTTCAGTTCTGCACATGTCGGCGCTAGTCTCCTTGAACGGCATTGCTATACAATTTATGCTTGTTTCATGATGTTTATAATGAATTTAAAAGTTATAAGAAGTGTAGAGCGGGCTGTTAGAAAATCCCAGTTTCCGCTCTTCTATGTGAAAAGGCGAGGTCAGGAAATGTATTCAGATCATTCTGAGTGTCGGAGTTCAAAACCCGGTCGATGTTTGAAAAATTTGCGTTGAACCAAATAGATTTGCTGCAGATTTTCTCAGGATTCTACCGCTTTGCGTGCATTATTCCAACATTGCTTCACCACAATTTATATTACATCAATTTCGTTTCATATCTCTCATTCATTCATCTCGGTGCTCTCAAAAATGCTTTTGTAGTTAGGATCATAATTAATATTATTCCGCAGTGTGGAATTGGCATTGAGAATTCAATTCTTTGAATTTTATAGATACACCACTGGTTTCCCGGTCGATTACTAGTGATAGTGGCCGCGTCAACTGCTAAGCTCGTTAGTCCAGTAAGTGTAGAGTATGTGTTTTCTTCGAGAGGCGGCGATGATATACGCCCGTTGGACGACGAGATCCGGGACCGACCTACTGATAGTTTCCCACACCAGGTATCTCCCACCAGCGGAGCACCGCCCAACCGGGACACGCTCTGAGCTCCCGACCGGTATCACGGTTTGTGTAGTTGTGTAAATGAGGGGTGAGGATAGGACAAGGAAGAGAAAGGAAAGATCGCTCGCGGTCCGTGGCTCGCTTATTAAGGTACTGCTCCGGCATTCGCCTGGAACTGATCGGACAATCCACGGAAAACTATCAGAGGAAATAAAAATTCTCCTCCAAACAGCGACTGAACTTGACCCAGCTAACAAGCTAGTGTCGAAAATCCTGCCGTCAGGACTCGAACCTAGGACCTCCCGGTCAGAGGTACTGAAGTGACATTTATTGATGCCGTGAGCAACCTTTCCCGGTCTTGGCATTGAGTATTGATATTTAGAATTTTACAGGCACACCACTGGTTCCCGTTCTCATCCCATCAAACGGGCTGTACACGTCGTGCCTTCCTGGGCGTTGGAGCCCCGCTTAAGGCGCCAGTACGTCGAGGCGGGGGCGGCGGCGTGGCTCCATCATTCATTGGACGGCGCGGGGGCGGGGGCGGGGGCGTGGCCGCGGGAGGCAGGATCTCCGCCGTGATAGCGGCCCCCGACTTCCGTCGCTTGTTTGCGCTGGCCGCGGCCGAGGCGGCGGGGCGGCCGCCGGGGCGCGCCTTCTCCCGCGATAGGCGGCCGTATCGCGGGGGCTCCCGCTGATAATGAAGGAGCGGCGCGTCGCGTGGGGCACGAAGCGAGCGCCATCGCGCGGAGATTTATGGTCTCGCGTGCCGCGCGGGGGGGGGGGGGGGCGACCGGCACCGCCGCCCGCTGTACGCCTGCCACCGCCCTCCGCGTGTGCGATGCTCGTCTTCGGGCCACCACTGGCCGAGAGGGGTCAGGGTAACCGCCGGCGCCACTGCAACGGATTGCCTAGGGTTCTATTCCCGACGGTGGCGGATCTTCGGTGTTAGCTGCGAAGGAAAGGTATTACCTGGATTCTTGCGGTCGGTTGTTCTGCTCGATTGTTGGCTGTATGTATGGCTACAGGGCGAATGGCGTGATGGGCCTCTTGAAAACAAACCACAGACCACGCGCGTTCGTGTTACCTCATCCTCTCCTCTTACACACACACACACACACACACACACACACACACGAATTATACTACCACGTACGTTGAGAGGCAGTCGGGAGATAGAGATTCAACTGGCTTGTGCAATTCAGTGCCAGGGGAAATGTCTGGAGGGAAACCCTGGAAGCAGATGTGTAAGTTGGCGCAGGATCCCACGTAGGAGAAGAAACAGTGGCACCTCCGGGACAGAAGACGCATTACATAACGTGGCCGGCATTTAAATATTCGTCACAAATTTGGCCAGTCTTTTATAAAAATTGATATTAAAATTGATAAATTTATAAAAAACGGTAGCGGACTTAGGGACAAAATTCTAATTACATTATGCCAAGATGTACCTATACTTTCAGACTGCAGGGGACAGTCGTATAACAATGGCATTAACATGGCAGGTGAATATCAAGGTGTTCAAGCGCGAATCTTAGGCCTACAACAGAATGAACTTGCCAGACGTTTAACATGTAACGCTCACTCACAAAATTTAATTGGAGCTCGTGCGTCTTGTGTAACACTAGAAATGACTACGATTTTCGACACAGAGCAAACTATTTTTTCCGTATCGATTGAACGTCGACAAGTTTTATCAAATTTAAAATAGACTTTGAAAGGTCATACTGATACGAGATGGCCACCAAAATACAATTCACGTATTGAACGCATTCAACAATCGCCAATAATGAAATCATTACTACATACCATTGCAGAAGGAAATGATGAATGAGGATATGTACTACATCTGATTTTGTATCTTCATATAAAATAAGTTATAAAATTATTAAGATGATCCGGAGATATAAAATAATCAGTCAATAACTCTTTCGACATGGAGCTGAAAATCTGTTTTGGTTAAGTATTCCGTGGTTTGGCAGTTCTCTTCCATTTGTGTTTGTGTGGAGATTTAATTTATAATTAATTGTTTTAAAATTAATTGCAGCGCGAGAGCTGGTTGTTTAAACCGAGCTAACGAAGCAATGTTTCCGTTTCTCTCTTCGACAAGAAGAAGATAACGAGCCGCCATGTAGTGCCTAGAGCCCTTACCTTTAACCTCTTGACTTCAGGGTTAAGCCCTGGTTGATCCTTGTCGAATTTGTGATGGAAATGCGGTGTGTGGGTACGTTTGCTGAGCTTCTCCCATTTCACCTGTGTATCATTCCACGAAATTATTCATCATTATTCAGGCAATACTTTGATATACATATCTCCACCAGTAATGTATTTATTCCAAGGATGCCAGTAATTATTTTGCACTGGCTTTATAAAAAAAATATTCGTAAAGAAGGATGAACCGATACAAACACTAACTAGATACTTTTATAATTTTGCACCTTTAAAAATCACCACCAGAACGCTGGAAATGAACGGGAATGGAAATGAAACGGGAAGACCTAAATACCGAGAGGTTCAAACGCATTGTATATCGTGATACACTGCAAATCCTGTCGTCGACAAAGTAGGTTAACTGGTGGAATATTTTCGATACGAATGTGAGGAGTACAATACAAATAGGTAGCTAACAGTGACAGTAATTCCCACTAATTTGTGTATACTGACAATTAATGAATAATCCCATCACGGGAAGCCCAATTCGCGAAGCATATGTTTCCATTTCCATAGTAGTATCTGTATGTATCACGCAGATTAAACGATGGTATCGACGAACGTTGTCGGAACGCCCGAGGTAAGTTCTCTAGTTTGCATTGCTTCGAGAACTAGAACAGGCATAATTCTATTAATTTCTTTGATGACTGACTTTGCTGTAGAAATAAGAAGCAAATACGGAAAGTTTTATCTATATAAAAAAACTTTAAGGTTTCAATTCCTTAAAATCACCAGCGATTTCATCCAAAACTATTCGCACATCTGTTATGAGATATATGAAATGAATAACAGAATGTAGATAGTATGTAGAAATCAATTGTTTTTTTAAAGAAATTGTTTCACGTATTGAATGTTGGGTCGAAAGTTCAATGATCATTATTTTGAGGAGAATATTTCAAAGATCGGCGAAAATAAATACTCACAACCCCACGTTAACGATTTATTTATGTTTTTGAGCACAACTACTATGTTCGTTAGTCCCGTTAGAGTAATGAATGCTTTACCCCGGCAGATGACGCCGACCTGTAGCACCTGGGCTTGCGGGTCTTGTCCCCTCGACGTATCGCCCCTCGCGGGGCACCGCCCCACCTGGCCCAGCTCTGAGATTTCGAATGGTTTGCCGACATGTGTGGTAGTATAGTGCATGCAAGTATGCGAGTATGGGCGTATGCGAGTGAAGAAGTTAGGTCAAGGAAGTGGGAGAAAAGATTACGCGTGGCCCATTTTTTTACTGCTCTGGCATTCGCCTGGTACCGATTGGAGAAACCGTGGAAAACTACCAATCAGAGTAGCGACCGACTAGAATTCTCCTCTAGACAGCGGCTAAATTCGACTAGCCCTACGACCTAGGCCATTCCGATCAGAGTCGCTGCTGAGAGGATCAGTAAAGGTGAAGGATCAGTAAAAAGCCAAAGAAGAAAAACAAATTATTTAAAAATTATAAAAGTGGCGCGGATAAGAATTGTGAGGGCCCAACGCCAAAGAGATGGTGCGCGCCGCGGGGAATTTCGAGGAGCTCCCTGGGGCGCTGGCCAGTGCGCACCCCCGCTCGTGCATTCACCCGGCGGCCGGCAGGCAGCGCGCGCGTCGGGCCCACTCGCGCTAATTAAACCCCGGCGGGGGACGCTGGGTGGCAGGGACGGGGGGCGGGGGGGAGGTACGAGAGGAGCCGGAGGTAGGTGGTTGGGGGGGGAAAGAGGTTCGCGGACAGGGTGGAGAACGAGGTGCGAGGTGTCGGATTCAGCTAATTTTACAAATCGCTCGGAAACGGGGGAGAATTACTGCCCGTTCAAGGGCAGTTATTGTGGATTTGGGAGATTCAGAGGACCGGAATTAAAGTCGTAAAGTAAAGAAATTAGGTCCCGCTTCTTCCAGTTTTATTATTTTTCACGCCCGTGCCCCGAGGGGCCCCCTCTCGCGTAGTCTCCCCTGCCAAAGCGCGCGTGTTTGCGCTTCAGCGCGGGGGAGGGGGTAAGCAGGGGAAGCGGGGCAGGAGGGGGGGGCTCCTTGGACTCCAATGGAGTAACCATGCCGTTCGGAAAGTTCATGCTCATTAATTTCATTAGCTAGTTGAGTGCGGCGGCTTCTCTCGGTCTGTGGAGGCGATAAATCTCGGCTGCCCGAGCGGCCCTTGGCCTCCGCATCGTAACCTCGTCGACCCCCTCCCTTCCGCCCCTCCCCCGTGCGCCTGCCCCTCCACGTCGCCGGGCCGTCGGGCAAAAACGAGCCCGTGGCCCAGTCCCCGCGCCCGCGCCGGCGTTGCCGACCTTGCGGAACCCCAGCTTTCGCCTCTCTTTTCGTCGCTGCGGCTCCCGTCAATTGCGGTCGACGCGGCCTCGCGCTGCGTTTAAGAGGTCTTTTCAAAAGCGGTTCGGAGATTGGGCTGTCGTGGTTGTGCAGAAAAGGAAACAGGTTGACGGAAACGATTTTTTCGAGGCCCTTGCACTGATATGCCAAAAAAGAGATATCAGTAAACATAGACACCAAATGCGATTCGAAGACTAGGAATTCTTTGTAGAATGGGCGTGAAGAGTTTTATAATCCTTTCTCGTGCTCCTCGGGCTCCCTGCATCAACTTAATTACTATCACGAGAAGTGTCCAACTCTTGAAAGTTTTTACAGCCTCGGTGAACGGTTTTCTGAAGATATGCCACCTAAGCTTCCGGGCATTTCACCTACATATGGTATCTCAAATTAGGCGAGATTAAGCTATGAGAAAAGGTATGGCAAATACTGAATATGATTTCATTGGATTATTGTAGAATGAAAAACAAATGAGAGGGGTACGAATAGTTGTAGACAAACTATGGTGCCTGCTTGGCCAACCACACCACACATAATTGTACCTTACCAGGGGATTTTACTCTCCAAGGTGGGAACCTGAGTAATGGCTCTTAACTTCATCCCCCGCGGGTATACAAGCATAATATTTGCTGGTAACCGGATACTTTGAAACGCGCTGCCGAGGAGCGAAGCGCGCGTCATGCACTTCCTCCAAGACCTGGGGAGAGCCATCCCACCATCTCGGGGCTACCAGCTCTGCGTGCTGGTAGCGCAGCTGTTTGCGCCAGGCACTGCCTTCTCAATGCACAAGAGTGTAGGGCGCTCCCCAACGCGGCGTGCGGGGGGCACGGGGGGCACGGAACCCCAACCCGCCTCCTCATTGCGATCGACCTACGCTAATGACGCAAGTCCCGCCGGGAGTCTGGCCAACCGACCGGGAGATTCCAATTTCCCGCCTGGGCTTCTCTAAGTGGGACCACAGCGCGAGTCCGCGGCCCCAACGCAGCCTGCGGGGAGTAAATGAGGTGATGTTCGATCGTTATACGACATTACGAAGATAGTTTGAGAAGTATAAAAATCAGATAGGAATTTTAATAATTAAATTTGCTCAAAGAATGGGTTGCCCGACCTGGATTCGAACCCGGACCTTCTCGTTTACGCCAAGCTGCTCTAATCACCAAGCTACAGAGATAACCAATACTTTGAACAGTTTTCATGATCGCCATTATCGCTCCTTGTATGTATATTACATGTACGGGTTCGAATCCCGGTCGGGGCAACCAATTCTTTGATAGCTTAGTGGTTAGAGGAACTGGGCGAAAACCAAAAGGACCGGGTTAAAACCCCGGTCGAGGCAACCAATTCTTCGAACAAATTTAATTATTAAAATGCATTGTTCGTCAGTAACAAGATCACAATTTGGATTCTTTGCTACTGCGGAATATATTCTCAAAGTGTTATTGTGCCCAACAAGGTGACGGAAATGGTGACAATTATATAAAGGCATTTTAATTATATTTCTTTAACACGCCATTTTGTTTTCTAGAAGCAGCAATGAGAATACTAGTATTACCATACAAATATGATCAGCACAATATTTGGTGTTTAGCCCAACTTAAAATAAATTTGGCATTGATTTTCGGTTTACTTTTGCTTCAACGTAAACCACTGTACTAGTTTTGAGTGCATATAGTTACTACTGTTAATTTTCAGCACAACTTTATTATTAAATGAGAGAAAAATACTTTGATTATCTCCAGCACCGATTATTTTCTCTCGAGCACTAACTCCCGGGTACGTTATGCAAGTGACGGCTTATTCCGGAGCGAAGCCCCCTCGGGCGGGAGGTGGAGCATCCTCCGGCGCTCTCGACAGGCAGTGAGCCGCCCACGGCGCATGCGCGGGCTTTCGACGCTCGAATCTAATTGCAGCGGTTAGAAATGCGCTTGGAAATTTACGCTGATACCGCGCGCGCGCGCGAGCGCACTTTTATCATTTCGTCGCAAATTATTGCCTCCTGCACGGGCGCGCGTCGGCGCGCGGAAAATTGTGCAGGATTTGGCTGGCGCACGCGTTTTCTGGGAAATTATTTCCCGGCGCGTCGCCGGCGCGGGGATGCTAGTAAAACACCGCATTACGTCCTGGGCGATAAATAGCGTCACCGGCGCGGTAATCTGCACAAACAGCGACAGGACATGCATGCGCGTGTGTGTGTGTGTGTGAGTTGGAAGCGGACGCATTTTCTATTCCCATGCTATTTATTTGTTCTTTAGTGTATAGTTCATTTAACGGAAACGCATTTAGTAACCCGGTTTATTTTGTTTACATTAAATTACTTGACTGTAAGCGATGTATAATGAAAGCAGGAGTAAGCAAGAAAAGGAGAAATGCATAAATGCAACGATTATTGTCCATTACTATTATTAATCCTAAATCTTCTTAATTTGGTAATAATTTGGCAATTTATTCTCTTACCTATATAACCAAATAACGGCACTACATACTTAAGTATAGTTACCTATACTGTCCTCAAAATAAAATGGTTGAGTTTTACATTCAGGGTGAACTTTTCCTGTCCTTTCCATTGAGTAATTGCGGTGACGACGAGGAACACCTCGTCGACCGAAACAGGAAGAATTTCACCACCAGACCAGTGTTGGGAGAGCTTTGCCTTTCAGCGATCCAACGTTGACTTGTTTTAATGATGCCTAATTTTATCTCAGAGGACACGAGTCTAAACAATTAGTATAAAATGCTGAAACCTCATTCCAAAAATCTCCTTTGCTTATTCGGACCACAACTTAATGCTGTAAAATTATGCACTGCACAGTGCATATCCGTTGAATTTTTGGGCAATTATTTTAGGTCACGGTTAGTGCTGGTGTGACTCGCATTGTGAGTGTATTATTAAAACTTTAGATACTAGACGAAATAAGTTACAATTTTCACCAGATTTTGTGAGCTGTAGCTTCCTCTACCTGCCGATCAATGAGCGTTTTAGAGATAAGTACTGCGATGAAATAATCATCAGGCATATTATGTCCGCTCAATCATATGACTTTACACCCTTTAAATTTTTTGAGGACATTTGATGGACCAAATGTTTGCCAGAAACCCACACACAAGAATAACTCCGTGAAAACTTGTAAACCATATTCCTGTAATTTCTCGTGTTTCGCTGCAAAAAAAGGTCAAAATGCGCTTCGAAAGTGCTTGGCGTGTGTTGGAGTCAAAGAACAAGAGTCTAAGTTGGGGATGATGGTAAAACTACGCGCATTGGCTCTGCGTCGTGTGTCGTAGTCGGGAAAGAAGGGCTGATCGTCTGGGAGAACTTTCGGCTTAGGCGGAATATTAGAGGAGGGAATATGGAATTAAGTGGTTTGCTCTTTAGCATGATGATATGATAGTGTTACACACGCGGTGTCTGTTGCCCCCTGTTGGTACGCAACTCTGGTTCTCGGTGTTAGTGTTTAGCGGGTCACGTTCTGTCGCAACCAAAGACGTTTCTTGAACATTGCACGATGTCTGGCCTCGCAAGAGAGGAATTAGACATTTAGAATATTTATTTTATGACACCCTGTACAATTTCAACCGCTACGGACAGCTTCTCCCATCTCCACCGCCGCGCCGTGGCTCTCGCCCGCCATTACGACGCCCCCATTTGTGACCCTCCCTCCCTGCAAGTTGGACGAAGCCCGTTCGAAGGCGAAAACTTTCGTATCATAAAGTTCGTTAAACACGTTTGACGTGTTTACTCTGTCGATCACGAAACGCGCCATACTCCCTTCGCCGGTCGATCGTCGCCCTCTCCGATGCCCTGACAAACCTTGCGCTGCGCCGCAGCCACTTCGCCGGCGGTCGTCTGCTCCGCGTCCGCCCCAATTCCGCCTTTCACAACTTTCTTTTCCTTGGCGGCAACTATTCTTTCCCAAGCAAGCTCCCTTGATTACTTTTTATACCATCTCCTATCTCTGCGTGTCTCTTCTTCCTTTCACTTCCTCCCACGTATTTAGATCTGTTTCATTTTATGGTGCATTATTTTGAACAGAGTTTTAGATAAATAAATGAATTACTACTCCAGTTTCTTTAATGGTAGTGAAAAGTCTTAAAATTGATTTTTAGGATTTACTTTTGTCATCTCTCAGCGGCGGCGATAGTGTAATGGTTAGCGTATCGGACTGTTATACCCAAGCTGGCGGTTTCAAACCCGATCGACGCCGTGGATTTCTAAGGGCGAAAAATCCTTCGTACGCCTTCCTTCGGAGGGGATGAACAGCTGTCCCATGTAGTAGATTTACTTACATGTAAAAGATCCTCAAGCCTAAATGACGCCTCTGAGCTAAATTCAAATCGCCTGTTTCTCGCCCAAGAAATACCCCCTTTCTCCGCTAGTTGATGAAAGGAGCGTAGCGAAATTTGCGTGATTAGACGGAAGAGTGGGCCTAATGGACCGAGTCTCACCACGTAAAATAAGGCATTAATTCAATTCAATCTCTGTCAGTTATTCTTGCAAAATTACCAGATTCGTTTTAATATTTTCGTAAATTGAAATTTCACATTTCAGTTCAGATATCTCAAAATAAATGATACAAACTCCCGGGCGTGTAAAGATATGAATGCGATTAATTTTTGCCAATGTATACATGCTAGGAATTTATATATAATAACATTACACCTATGGCATTTGCTCCGGATTATCACATTACCCTTCATGCATTTCGTTGGTCACGTTCCCACGCAGTCAAAGATATTTTCTGCACACGCCGTACACCAATATTTGATGAGTTACCTATCAATAAAGGGCATGGACACATATTTAACTTCGTTTTATGAAATTTACTACCTTAAGTTTACTGTGGGAAAGTGAACATTGCAATCCCTCGTCAGACTGCCTAGAAGTTAATAAAATTAACGCTGAGATATCTGTATAAAACATTTCTCATAAGGTGAACATTTAAACGAAATCCTTTGGACAATACCAGAATCTGATGTTCGCTTTTGCCTTTCAGATTTATACGGTGCGTGTTGTGCAATATGTTATCCGGCGCCGTAGTTTATTTTTCAGTTGATAAAGATCTATGTTGTCCGGTGCGATCTCGACAAGCAAAATAAATAAAGTAAAAGGTAAACAACGCTCCCGCTCGTTGTCAGCCTGCAGCGTTCGGAGCTTCTCTTCCATTCATTTTCTCCTCCACGTCCCCCAGCACCATTCATTCTCTTCTTTACGTATCACAGAGCAGAATCTCGTGCAATTTCCCGTATCCCAGGTGACGCGAGGCACCATGAAGCATTATCGACGACTCTTTGCCGCCCCTTATCTCATCAATGTGTTTTCTCTTGTTTCCGTCGTGCGCTGTCCCTCCTACCTGCGTCATTGCTTCCTCTGTCTTTACTCCTTGCTCCCACACAGTCACTATCACCCTCGGACCTATATTCGTCTCTGAAAACTTTCTCCCTTGCCTGCTTCAGGATCTATATTTAAACACTCACTTTATTATTAACAGGCCCGTTTATACAATTATTTTAACTTCAATAGTTATTTCGTTTTCTAATGGAATAATTACCGGTCATTTTAAATATTCCTTCACCCCTTTTTCTCTTATTCCATTACATTCCCTGCCACACAATCTGTTTACTCTCATTCCTTCATTCCACCCTTCCCACCAGTTCAACACGTCATCCGTTCCCTTAGCAATTCTATTCTGCCCTTCGTCACCTCGATTGCAACCTCCCTCGGTCCGCGTCACCTCTCTTTCGCATTTCGCAACCTCAGCACCCCCTCCCCGCCCCGCCCGGCGCCCGCTCCCGCGTCGCGCGATGACGTCAGGAGCCGAGGCGGGGCGCGAAGCCCGCCCGTCAATATGGATCTATTGACCGCACGGAGCGGACGCGCCGCTGTCGGCCGGGGCGGGGACGGGCGCGAGGGAGGATGAAGCGAGGACGGGCGCGGGGATGCGGTGGCGTGCATGGGAAATGAGGTGGTTGTAATGGTAGGCCAAGCGCGGGTGCGAGGTTGGACACAGGCGCGGGTGTGAGGGGATCGGCTTGGAATAGGGGAGCGCGGACGAAGACGGACTGGTAGGAAATAAACACGAGGCTGGCGAGCAACGCAACGGTGAGCGCAGAGCCAATGGCCGAAGCGGATTGTGAGATCGGGGCGAGGACAGCCGCAAGGACGAATACCAGCACGCGAATGAACGGGTGGAGGATTGGGCGTGGGGAATGGAGCGGGGGTGAAGCTAGATGGACAAGGGGTGAACAAAACATCGTGCACGCGCCCGGTGAATAGGGCTGGAATGAGCGCAGCATGGATGCAGTGGTGGGTGAAGCGGATGAGAGGTTGAGGATGAAGTGGAAGCGTAAGAATGGTGGCAACAGCGATAACAGGGACGGGTGTGTGCGCTTAATTTTCGTTTCCGCGCACCTCAAATGCTATACTCATTAGTTACGAATAAGTTAAGCGAAAATGTTATGCCCGGGAGGTACGGTGTTCTTTCCAACTCGATGATGAGATCCGGGCGGCGATCTGTACGTCAGCAAACAGGAGGGTACCTTCCGCAGCAGAGACCAGCTCGGAGCTTCCCACTGGTCACCCCGGCATGGGAGGTGGCGATGAGCATGAAAGTGTAAGTGCGTGAAAGCGAGGGATGCGGATAAAACAAGGAAGAGGAAGAAAAGATCGCGCGCGGTCCATGACCCATTTGTTAGGGTTCTACTTCAGCTCGCAATGATGGTACAAAGCAAGAAAAACAGTTCAGAGCAGCCGGCCGATGGAAGTCTCCTCTAGTCAGCGGGTTCCCATTCGACGCAGCTATTCGGTAGAGTCGAACTTCCGCCTCCGTCGAAACTCGAACCCCAGGCCTGCCAAATCAGTGGTGGCTCTGACCTCACTCAGCCGATGACGGGATGGGAGGATGGGCAGAAGGCCGGATGCGGCCCGGCAAACAGCGCGCCGTGAAGTCCGGGTGGTGCGCGACGCGGATGAGCGGTCTGGGCGAGGACCGTCGCGAGGGCAAATACATGGCGTGCGCAGGGGCGAGTGCGTAGATGGGCATGGCGGAGCGGGGAAGGGCGGGCAAAGGAGGCACATAAGATCGGATGTGTGTGTGTGTGTGTGTGTGTGTGTATGTGGGGCGGACAACGCGGGGGTAGGCGTGGCGTGGCGTGGCTGCGCGGGCGGGCGTGCTCCTTTTGGGAGTAGGGAGTGGAGATTGCACTGTGTGCTGTTGGCGCTGGCTTAGCCAAGTTTCTCATGCGAACGGGCCAAATAAATCACCCCTTCCCAATTGTAGTGTTTAAAGTATTTTTGATGACGTAATGTTGGAATATATTTGAAAGTTATACACTAAAATTACAATCAGATCTGATAAAATGATTGAACATAGTTTAAAATACATTAACCTCACAAATATTAATAAGATTTATAATAACCCATAAGGTTTATTATAACTAGCCCATGAAATTTCACTCATAAAATAATGTAATTTCATTTGGTAATTATATTTTTTGATGATAATTTGGTATTAATTTATTTTGTCAACGATAAAAAAATTAACGTTAAAAATGTTTTATATGGTTTAAATCCGACTTTGCCTTATCTCACTACGATGACTATTAGCGCCATTTCTTGAGAGTTACATATTTTCTAGTACGAAACTATTCGATAGATGGCAGATTGGCAACAGAGTTCACGGACACAGCCAAAGTGCTGAAAATATCGCAACGCTTCTAGAGACTGAATGGCCAACATTTAGAGCATGCGCAAAACATGAATTCTCCAATTCAGCGTGACGTCATTAGTCTTCCTCCTTCAAATCTGGACCCATCAGACGCACCGATTCCACGCTGAGCCAGCGGCCAGGACATGTTGTTTTCCACACACGTCCGGACGTTTCAACTCCATACATACAAGGATTCCATGAACATGACATTTTCAGTAGTTGTTGAAAACATTCATCTGTCAGTAACTCAGCACGAGGTATACAAAGATTTGATATGAAAATACCCTTCGTTAATCAATGAGACAAGATTATACAAAGATTATATTTCTATTCCGATTATAGCAGTAGAGTTTGCCGGGCAACAAAGTGTTGAGAAGAAGATAATAATTGATCAAATATGTAGTCTGTGTTTTAAAAAGTAAAAATTGATGTAAAACAAACGGTGCAATACAATGTTTGATGTATATGAACTTCAGTTACACAAGGAATAAACTGTAATAAGAAATGGCATTATGTGCCAAAGACATAGTAAAAACACAAAATACATGCCACAGTTTCAAAGGGCTTCCCACAGAGAAGAATATAATTATTTAAAAAAAGTTTCAGATACCTCCAAAAGCAGCTTTAAAACTTATTACCCTTCAGGTAATTAAAAAAATCTTCGCTAAGGCTTTGAGACATGAATATTATTCCTTCACTTAAACATTTGAATTTATTTTTCTCAGCGTCCTTTATCACAGTGCGCTATAGAAAGCCATTTACTTTGATCACTGTTTGCGGCCACATGTTGCGTTTTCTCTCCATGGGCGTCGCTTCATCTGCAAGGCATTTTCACGATCTGTCCATTCAAATGGAGGATGCACTCCCCCCCCCCCCCCAATGCAGGCCTTACAGCTTGTTACCTCACCACCGCCATGCTGTTTGCAACAAAGAAGTGAAATAATTCAAGCGTCAACAGGAAAATAAGCTCAGAGAATTTGGCAGATTGGCGTGAATTTACAGTTAACCGGCAAGTTCCAACTAAACCTATTACTACTTCACGACTTACAGTTGTGCTCATCACCAATTGTTCGAACCCGCCGCAAGCGTGGTCGGTTCACCGGTGTTTGCTGTCGCTCATTGTTCGGATTCAAAACCTACGTTCCTGGAACCGCATCCCCCTCTCGTTCAGCTGTTCCTTCTCGTCCCTCTGATTCCTTTCGTTCCTCTCGTCCCTCTGATTCCTCTCGTCCCTCTGATTCCTCTCGTCCCTCTGATTCCTCTCGTCCCTCTGATTCCTCTCGTCCCTCTGATTCCTCTCGTCCCTCTGATTCCTCTCGTCCCTCTGATTCCTCTCGTCCCTCTGATTCCTCTCGTCCCTCTGATTCCTCTCGTCCCTCTGATTCCTCTCGTCCCTCTGATTCCTCTCGTCCCTCTGATTCCTCTCGTCCCTCTGATTCCTCTCGTCCCTCTGATTCCTCTCGTCCCTCTGATTCCTCTCGTCCCTCTGATTCCTCTCGTTCCTCTGATTCCTCTCGTTCCTCTGATTCCTCTCGTTCCTCTGATTCCTCTCGTTCCTCTGATTCCTCTCGTTCCTCTGATTCCTCTCGTTCCTCTGATTCCTCTCGTTCCTCTGATTCCTCTCGTCCCTCTGATTCTCTCTCGACCCTCTCGTCCGCCTCAACGCTAGTCTCTCTTTGGACCCTATCGTTCCTCCGGTCTATTTTCTTTTCTCGTCTCTTCATTTCATCCCCTCCCTCTCCTTTCTTCCTATTCTCCCCTGCCTTATATCAATACTTTCTCCCCTCCCGCCCGTTTCAGACCTAACTTCCTTCATCTCCATTGCCACCCACGCCACCTCCCCATCCTCTTCCCTTCCCTACACTTCCTTCTCCGTCTCCTCCCCTCTTTGCCCTGCGTGATTTACTGTTTTATCCGGCGCCACGCGCGTAACTCGACACCGCAGAGGGTCCGCTCTCGACGCTGCCGTTCGCTTTTAGAGCAGGACGTGGACAGCATTCCCGCCTCCGCCACTCTCTCTCTCTCTCTCTCTCTCTCTCTCTAACTTTTTACACCAAAAATCGCATCCTTATCGTGACGAAAGACAGATTATCTATTTCCTTGTCTTTATATGTTAACGTCTGTGGTTTTTAATTCAAATAATTCGTCATTGTTAAGATAAATACATTGTAGATTAAGAAGATTGTTTTTGGTTATTGATATGCGTTGTGATGCCTGACATATCAAATAAAACACTAATAATAAACTCATTTCATTGGCAATGTAAGATAATCATCTAGTGTGAAAGGTGATTTCTGATTATTTGAAATGTATGATCATCATAAATAACAAGTAAATCGGAAAAAATAACTATGTACATTTATTAAGATCACATATTACATATCTCTCCACACACATACATACCTCAAATAAAAATACTTCTCTATGATTATGTACTGTTAAAGCGGTCATTTTGCCACTCCACTTTTCACAAATCACGAAGTTTTTCATGTTATTCTACTCTATCTTCAGCCCTCTACAGTGGTCGAATTTTGCTTTTACTTCTCTATTATCTTCTCGTAAGTGGTTGATGTTGTTGGTAATTGATTCTTCGTTCAACTTTCTTACTTCTTCACTCCTCACATGATATGCATAACACAATTATCAACTCGAATTCATTCACGTCTGTACTGTTGGGTAGGGTGGCTATGGGAATAACAATGGACTTTAGGACATCTGAAATTCAGTTCGGAGCATATTGTTAATTTCTATACAACTAAATAGTATATGGAGTATATAGTATAACAAGGAAATAGTACTTCAAGTAAACAACTATTATACAGAAGACGAAAATAAATTACATTGCACACTTCGAGAAAAATTAAGTTACCGCTCTTTTCTGGGACGAATATACCTGATTTTCCCAGTTTATCCACGTAATTTTCTAAATCTTCCATGACAAAATTTTGTGAAGTATTTCATAGTATTTTAATAAAATATTAAATAATGCGTGAATTTGGTCGATATTAAAACACATTTGTTGACTGATACCTTTCCCAATTTGCATTCCAGGTTCTTTTGCTCCAAGACTAGAGAGTCTGATGCAATGCGATTAAAAACGCACACTATCTTTCTTTTATCTGTTTTTTCAGTTCTCAAATTACACCATAGAAAGAAAGAAATGACAATATTTGCTTAACAAAGGAACTCGTCGCTTGCATTCTCTTAAATAACGCATTGAACTGCGATGTAGTTCACAATTAGTTCCAAAACAGTTCTTTGTAGATTTTGTGGAATTATAACACAGAATAAAAATTCAGGATATTTGGCAGAAACCAAGAAAAAAGGCGGGACCTAAGAACACATGCCAATTTTTAGCACATTTCTCGCTTTTTTCAGGACGAATGGCATCCCACGATACAGGAAACTTAAAATTGTTGTCAACCTTAGTCTGCGTTTTCATATTCGCTATTATCGTTGTATTTGCATTTAACACAGATAAATTGTGAAAGTCAAAATATTACTACATACTTTCATTCTGTTATTAAAATAAATATATCTTTCTGGGCGGATAGCATAAATCTGAAAAGACCAAAAGTGATATTCGAATATGTATTAATATTTTGACTTTCACAGTTTGTGTTAAATGCAAATACAACGATAATAGCGAGTATGAAAACTCAGTCTGAGGTGACAACCATTTTAAGTTT